>CM076985.1:27378063-27395563 GCA_039105355.1 Benthosema pterotum
GTGGGACTCAAACAGGCGACGCGCTGTCAGACCAAAGCTTATATGTGGCTTGCCCCTGGATAACTTAGCCATGGCAGGTGCCCCAATCTACATTGTTTTGTCTCTTTCTTATAGTATTTGACAATTTGGCCAAAGTTTGGCCAAATTTTTATAGTTTCTTACTTTACTAATGGTCTCACCGTACGCACAAGGATGATTGCGGGCTGTGAATTTGGCATTTAGGGTATATACTCCCATTGTCAACGAGAGAAATTACTTTTTTAGTTTGGGGGAAAATCGGTTCAACAAATACAGTAAACAAGCCGGTTGGTTCACTTATAGCCACTGGCAAGGTGACTCAATTTGGGGGTAAGAAAGGTCACAAAGGTAGTTAGTTGTTGTGGTGGATGGGGGATGCGGGGTGGGAGTAAATATAGATAAATAGTGAATTGGCGGAGTAGAAAAGGAGGATTATAGGGGAGGAAGAGTGGAAGACACAGACAGTGAGCAAAAGAGAGAGCTAATGAGCTGTATTTGCTAGAGACTTGGCATTCTGCTCGTGGTGTCCTCTCCTGCTCTCCCTCTCTCTCTCCCCTGTCTCATTTTTCTCTCCTCCTCTCTCCGCATCTTCCTTTTTCCTCTCCTTATCTCATTTCTCTCTCTCTCCCTCCCTCTCTCTCTCCGTCCCTCCCTCTCACTCTCTCTCTCTCAGGGGTGAATGTATCATTTCCCATTGGGAGGGCAGGAGAAAATGGTATGGGGGCGGCTTCATGAAGCAGATGAAGTAAAGCATCAATAATATCATTTAATAATAATAATCAGTTGTTGTTGAAGCTACAACAGGCACACAGCACGCATAAAGCTAAAGATTTTCTATTTTAATGATGAAATTCTGTTGGTTTAGCGGTGCCAAATCTGTAGTTAGTTAGTAGCAGTAGTAGTGTTTCGCATCATTTTAAATATAAGCACTTTATTTGACATATCTTGGGTTGTTTTGCATGCCATCTTGTTTGGTGGGTCAGTCTGGGCATTTAGGGGGGCATTGCCCCCCCATGCCCATGCCTAGATCCGCCCCTGCGCTCTCTGTCTCTGTCTCTCTCTCTCTCTCTCTCTCGGTAGAATTGCTGGCTAGAACTAGCTTCCTGTCTGAGCCCTGAAGCAGGAGCAGGAGAGGGAGGGAGGGGCAGCGAGCAGCTAGGGCTGAGGGTGTTGGAAGTAAAAAAGAACAGAGGAGGAAGAAGGGGCGAGGGTGGAGAGGCGGGAGAGAGAGAGGGAGGGAGAGGGAGGGAGAGGAGGGAGGGAAGGAGCAGCAGCGGGGAAATTGAATACTGGGGCGCCATGTTCTCACCGCCAGCGTTGCCATGGCTACAGGGGAATTCTGGCGAGTAAGGAAATCTCATTCACTCTGGTGGTGGTGTGAAGAAGAAAAAAAAAACATAAACAAAACAGGAGGGAGGAATGAACAAAGAAAAGGGGAAAAAAATCCCTCCACCCCCCCACCCCCCCAAAAAACGGAGTGGTGGGGTGGGGTGGGGGTGGGGGGGCAGGGCAATGAGAGGAGGAGGAGGAGAGATTAACCTCTACCGGTCCAATGCCACCCATCCCCCAGGCAATTTGTCACTACCTCTCTCTCTCCTTCTCTCTCTCCTTCCTTCTTTCTCTGTGTATATGGGTGATGCTTGTTGTGCTTTCCTCCACCCTATAAGCAAACACAACACCCACCCACAATCCTTCCAGTTCTTCCAACAGCCCCGCAGGTATGGCAGCCAACAAAGAGCAACACTGTTAAACCAGCGGCTCCCCCTCTCTCTGTGTGTATGTGTGTGCACGCATGCGTGTGCGCACGTGTATGACGGACACACACACACACACACACACACACACACACACACACACACACACACACACACACACACACACACACACACACACACACACACACACACACACACTCACACACACCAGATACAGTAGGTCATATTTAAAGTGGCTGCTGACATGTCAGAAACTGGGACTAAGCACTGTCAATCTGACCCCTCTCTCTACCCCCCCCCACCTCTCTCTCTCTCTCTCTCTCTCTCTCTCTCTCTCTCTCTCTCTCTCTCTCTCTCTCTCTCTCTCTCTCTCTCTCTCTCTCTCTCTCTCTCTCTAAGCTAGCTAACTGAGGTTGACAGCTGCATGGGATTTGACTGGGCTGTTGCTGCAGCTAACCTGACAGCTGTACAGGGCACCCACTGTACGCATGCACGCACGTGGCCGCACACACACATGCACACATGCGCACACACACACACACACACACACACACACACACACACACACACACACACACACACACACACACACACACACACACACACACACACACACACACACACGAAAACACACACGATATATGAGAATATCGGGTTTGTTTATGGTTATGTCTGAGCCACAGTGACATGCCTATGGTCTGTGGGGTTTGACTGAGATACAGTCCAGTCCAACAGACACAATGGTAAATAATGGGTATTAGTGAATAGTGAGGACCATTCATTCTGGCTTTAAAATTGGTGCAGTGGTCCTTTATGTGGCAGTGGTTCCCAAGGCACAGTGGTGCGATGTGGTGTCCAGCCGTGTCTTGATACACAGTGTGGTGTGCTGTCCAGGTGTGTCTTGAGATGTTTTGGCAAATATTGCAACATATACAAAACGTTGTAATAATTTCAGTTGAATTATTAACCTTGAATGATCTTCTAATTTTCTCAGTAATGTAACGTTCTCACAATTTTTGAAAATGAAATAAATAATAATAATAATGTAACCACTATACCTATAAGCTCCTGTGCATTACACCGCGTTCCAAATTATTATGCAAATCATGTTTTTGTTTGATTTTCCAACATATTTGATGCAAATGATGATCAGCATAATTTTCAAGTCATTAGCTGTCAATTCTTATTTCAAATGTTATTGAACAAACCTCCTAATGAAAACAGAATTTAGAAAATAAATTAAAAACTTAAAAAGCTCTGTTCCAAATTATTATGCACATCATAGTTTCAAGACATTTTCTAGTTTGTAAAGAACTGAAAATAGTAATTTGTTGAATTCATAGCAATAATGAGGTCATATGTACTGGGAAAAAAAGCTATTTCAATCCAAAACATGTTAACAGGTCCAGTTACATGTTAACATGGGACCCCTTGTTTGATAGCAGCTTGCGTCCATCAAACTTGTGAGTTTATGGAGAGTTTCTGCTTGAATGTCTTTGCAGGATGTCAGAACAGCCTCCCAGAGTTGCTGCTTGGATGTGAACTGCCTTCCACCCTCATACTGTACATGAAGACCAATTTTCAAACAGTCTTGTTCACTGATGAGTGCCGTCCAATAAGGCTGCGACGTCAGCAAGTAGGTGGCGGAGTCATGTTCTGGGCCGGAATCCTAGGGGAAGATCTGGTCGGCCCTTTAGGGTCCCTGAAGGTGTGAAAATGACTTCTGCAGAGTATGTTGAGTTTCTGACTGACCACTTTCTTCCACTGTACAAAAGCGAAGAATCATGCTTTCTGAAACAAAATCATCTTCAAGCACGACAATGCACCATCTCATGCTGCAAGGAATACCTCAGCTTCATTGGCTGCTATGGGCATAAAAGGGGAAAAAAATCATGGTGTGGCCCCCATCCCCCCCCTCCCCCTGACCTCAATCCTATTGAGAATGTGTGGAGCATCCTCGAGCGAAAGATCTAAAGGGGCCGACCAGGTCTTTCCCTAGGACTCCGGCCCAAAACATGACTCCGCCACCTCCTTGCTGACGTCACAGCCTTGTTGGGACATGGTGGCCATGCACCAACCATCCACTACTCCATCCATCTGGACCATCCAGGGTTGCACGGCACTCATCAGTGAACAAGACTGTTTTGAAAAATGGTCTTCATGTACAGTATGAGGGTGGGAGGCAGTTCACATCCAATTAGCAACTCTGGGAGGCTGTTCTGACATCCTGCAAAGACATTCAAGCAGAAACTCTCCATAAACTCACAAGTTTGATGGATGCAAGCTGCTATCAAACAAGGGGTCCTATGTTAGCATGTAACTTGACCTGTTAAGATGTTATGGATTGAAATAGCTTTTTTCCCAGTACATATGACCTCATTATTGCTATGAATTCAATAAATTACTATTTTCAGTTCTTTACAAACTAGAAAATGTCTTGAAACTATGATGTGCATAATAATCTGGAACAGTGCGAAACGCACTTTTCCAAGTTTTTAATTTATTATCTAAATTCTGTTTTCATTAGTAGGTTTGTTCAATAACATTTGAAATAAAAATTGACAGCTAATGACTTGAAAATTGTGCTGATCATCATTTGCATCAAATATGTTGGAAAATCAAACAAAAACATGATTTGCATAATAATTTGGAACTCCGTGCATTAGATTAGAGGTGCATCCTGTCCAACTCCTGTTGAATGACTCCTAATCCCATCCCGCTCCCACTCAAAATGACTCCCACTCCTGTCTCAGTTAGTATAGATGCTGACGCAAGTCCAAAGAATGTTGGCTCACTGAAAGATGACTACAACAAAAAATGCGTGCTTCTGTCATTCTGGTTGGCAGCTGGCAGCTGAAAAAAGATCATTATCATCTATAGATCAATATAATTTCCGCTCATGCTTCTGTTGACTTTAATTCCTATCCCGTTCCGGGATTTATCAAAATAGTAATCCCTTCCTGCGGGAATTCCGCGGGATTCCCGTGACCCGCGGGAGTCCCGACAAAATGTCATTCTCTGCTTATGCATAATGATAATGGGATGCATTGTGAGCTTGTAGATCAGGGGTGTCAAACTCATACAGAGTGGGCCAAAATTTAAAACTGAACAAAGCCGCGGGCCAAGTTTGAACAAACTAATCTTTTAAAGGGGAATTCCACCCATTTTCAAAATTTTCCTGAGAGAGTACAAATGGAACGTTTTCTGTACGAAAAATCATTAACATGGTGAAATACATCTTAGTGATGTCATCAGATCAGATTCACCATGTTAATGTTTTTTCAGACCTGAATTTGTAGGAAATACAGAATTGGGGGAACTTTTTTTTTTTATCATGTCCGCACAACATCTCTAGGTATATTAAGGTATATTAATGACATTAAAATGTTGAAAATGGGTGGTCTTCCCCTTTAATTTGATAATGTCTCAAGGGCCAAATGAAATTTCACGGCGGGCCAAATTTGGCCCGCGGGCCAGAGTTTGACACCCATGTTGTAGATCAACCATTTTATCCTGTGAATACAGTTGTGCCTTGAGATTTGGCTCGCCCATTGGTGTGCCCTCAACATGAAAAAAAAAAAAAAAAAAAAAAAAAAAAAAAAAAAAAAAGTTGAGAACGACTGCTGTAGGTATAGTCAATGTGCCAAAACCATGATGGGCTGTGTATCATCTGAAAGCTGGCTGGCATGCATGCCAGTACTTGTTTTCTGTGTGAAGTAATTACTGTCAGACTCTGCTGCTATACGTACATTGATTGCAACAACAGTGGAGGCGGATAATTAATCATTTCTTTCTGGTCATCAAATCTAAATCATGTACATTGTAATATTGATTTTGTTTCGTTTCTCTCTCTGTGTGTTCCAGTGGCTGAGGAGGGACTTTGGGAATGTGGGCTGTCTTACGAATGCAGGACTCTCCTCTTCAAGGCCATCCACAACCTGTTGGAAAGGTAAATAATAAATCATTTTTCATACATACAGTACATACAGTACGTACATATATGCATACATTCATACATACATACGTACAGACATACATCTTTATCTACAACACTGTAAAAATCCATTATGTGAAATTAACTCAGCATATTATACCCTAGTACAGTGGTTATGAACCAATGGTCCGGGAACCACCAGTGGTCCTTGGGGAAGTTCCAGGTGGTCCCCAGGCTAAATTACAGAAAGTTGGTTAACCAGATGTAACTCTTTGAGAGTGTAAAAACGGTTTCATTTTACACTCTCAAGAGTTAAAATATTCATCGTCTGAATTATCCCTACACAAGTCTACACAACTAGAGAATGTAGAAGATTAATGGTCTGTATGTTTGACTGTTTCCCAAATCCAGCCTGGAATTATGGACAAAAGCAAAATAAATCTTTATTTTTGTGTCTGTGGGACGAAAATGTCAAGTTCCGTGGCTCAAATTCTGAATAAATAGTGGGCTGCGGTATCAAAAAGGTTGAAAACCACTGGCGTGGTACATTAAAACACAGTATTTTACAAACAAACACGCAATATAACATTTTTCCTTTAGTTTAGTTCCATTCATTAAGCTGTGGATAACTACATAAACCTACTGTATCATACCTTTAAGATGGTAACTTGATATCCAATCACATTGTAGAATTTAATTTTAAGCTGAATAGATTGTACTTGTAGCTTTATTTGTGGAGGATAAAGCCTCCTTCAATCACTGTAATGTTGCTGCTGCTGTTTGTCAAGGTTTATCTAGCGTCTGTCGGCTGTAATGACCTGATGATAAATGTACACTGCCTTGTGTGGCTGCCTGCCACAGAGACAAATCTACCGGAGACAGTGTTGTTTCTACTACTGGCCTATGGAATTCACTGCCACTAGTTGTTGAGACCACTCTGGTTTACCTGGGGCTACTAGAACATCGTAAGAATGTATATCACAGTTTTATAGTCTAACGGATAGTTATTACACACTGTTTATACGACATCAGTGCAGTCATTTTTCCCCTCCTGATGTCAGACTGTTGACTTAATGAATACTAATTCCATTGAGTGTTGACTTCAATGTGTTTTATTGTTCATTAATACAGAATGTAATTACTGGCGGCCATGCCCACAGCGCTCATGCTTCCAGGTAGTGAATAATATCGACGTTTATTCCCTAGTTACCGATCGATATTTTTCTGTATCCATGTGCAAGTTAAATCGAAGGAGCACATTATGAATAGTAACACAAAGGCTATTATCTTTAAACATTATCTTAAACATTTAGTCAACCCACTAAATCTGGAGACCAAAATATATTTAGACCAGGGGTTTTCAACCAGTGGTCCGGGAACCACCAATGGTCCTTGAGAGGTTTCCAGGTGGTCCCCAGCTAAATGATGGAAAGTTGGTTAACCTTGCGGGTCCATTTGGTTTCATGTTTACACTCTCAAGAGTTAAATATTCATCATGTGAATTAGCCCAAGTCTACACAACTATAGAATGTAGAAGATTAAAGCTATAGTAAGTGTCAGTGATTTGGGTGATTTGGAAAACACCAGCCTGAAATTGTGGACAAAAGCAAAATAAATCTTTAGTTTTGAGGTCTGTGGGGGCCTGGTATCCAGAAGGTTGAAAAACACTGATTTAGACGGACAGCCAGTACCATATTTTGTATTCTGTAGTCATTTGAACCCATCAGTTATACTTCAGTAATATCGGCCAACTCTGCTCTGTCACGGTTCTCAGATCATCTCCTTTTGACAATGTTAAGCCTTTAGATGACAATGTTAAGCCTAGATGACAAGTAAGTAACACTTGGCACTATATGCAGTCTGCAGTGCAGCGTAGTCCCAAGTGTTACTTATCATCTAAAGTTGTGTGTTTTTGTAAAGCATCACTTGCTTCACAGAAGAACATTTCATTCACATTAAATAAACATTCCAATATCAGCTCCAGCTTTGAGGGGCTTTAGTTAGAATCCATCCTATGGATGATACATTGACAGTAATAATGGGTATCTCTCTCTCTCTCTCTCTCTGTCTTTCCATCTCTGTCTGTTGGTCGATGTCCTCTGCATGGCTGCTGAAACACCTACACACTACAAACAGCTCCTACTGTACATCACGCAAGTCAATCTGATTGACGTCTCATTGACAAAATACATAATGCATACACATGTACTGCACTTGCTCCGATATGGCTCAAAATGGCAACACAAAGATGGTGGTGAAGGTATGAGTGTCGGCGCTGCAGGGATAACCTCCCTAATACTTATTTATATCACCAGTAAGACGCTGCATGTCTTGCTGGCGCTGTTCGCACTGATGCTCTTCGTTTCCCACATATGCTCCATTTGGGCATAGCCAAAAATGGAGTATCATACACAGACAGGTATATCCGCCTGGCTTATATAGCTATCTCGATTACTGCATTCGCAATAATTAGCCTACATAAATGATCAGGTTAGATTAGCTCTCACCTATATCCAGATGTCGATTCTTAGTCCCAGCCCCTTTACTTTTGGAACAAACTTTCTCTCATTTTCTTGTGCATCTTTCCCTTGTGCATATACTACTTGTTGGGACAATACAGCAGGGAGATTTCTGTAGGCAATTTTTCCCTTGGCTGGATCTGAAAGGTATATTTGCTTCCTGCATTAAATTAGCATCTACTTCATCTACGTTGTTTGGGAGCACATCCTTTCCCCTCATCTCCGAAATCTCAACCACTCTTTTGTGTGCCAAAGTATCTTCATGCTTGTAAATCATTTTCCGCTGGTTATTTATTATGTGACTCATTGCTGACCTCTCCATTTATCCGAAGTTCTGACAGATGTACTCCAGTTTCCCTGAAAAGCAGTCTTTCCTGCCTTAGTGCGTACGTTACATCTTAATGTTTTCTATTTGGTGAAGAGTCATGTATTCCTGTTTCTCCACTCACTTTATTGCTTCATTGTACAGTTCAAAAGTACTGATTCATTGCCAGGTTTGCTGCTCCAGGTTGAGGCAGTGTTGTCTAACATTTTAACTTGTGTTATACGTTCCATGATTTATATTGTTCATAATTGTTTTCAAATGATCTAGTATAAAAAAAGCAAAGTACTTTGTAACTTGGGGCAAAATCTCAATAAATCTCAATATCGAATCACAATATAATTACAATAAGAATCACGATATTAACTGAATCGGTATCCTAGGTATTATTTATTTAGTTATATTATTTTTTATTACGTTATTTTGTATCATTGGCATTTATGAATTGTAAAAAATAACTAATAATAAATGTCAGTGTTCTACTGAACCACTGTTGTGGCATCTACGGGATGCCTGGATAATCTACCCTGTAAAACCTACAGCAGCAGCCTATCAGAGTAAAACGTTTACGATTCAGTGACAGCGCAAACTGCAGTTCAGTGTACAGTGTACACACACATCCTCTGCTCTGCTGTTTATGTGCGTTCCAGTGTCATGCCCATGAAAGTATCTTTCCTGATCTCTATGGCAGTCGTCTCTGCTCCCCAAACTGCTGAGCAGAGGCAGTGTTCCAGGAGTCATCACGGTGCCGAGAGACAAGATCTGGCTTATAGCCTCTATGGCATGGAAGCACATGCATCCTTACCCGCGGCAGGTACTGGGTTAGAGATATCAAGCGCACTTGCACACGGCCCCAGCCAGGTAGCGGTACTTCATCATGTGCTCCATGAGAAAGAAGGTGACAAGTTTAATGTCACCTTCTTTCCCTGCACATTCAAACCGGCGCGTGTGAAAAGTATAGGAAGAATGAAGTTGTCTAGCGGCTGTGTCAGCCAGTATAGGATGGAGACGAGGCAGTGGCCATGCAGGTAGTTATACTGCTCTATCTGTAAAACTGTCTTTGGGCCAGTTGGCAGAAACAACTTCAAGAGATACAGCCTGAAAGGCCCTCACTCAAGACTTATCATTGAAGTTGCCTGTCAGCCCCCAATGCTATACTGTACAACCACTTCCAGCTGTGCAGATCCCTGTATCAGCTTTACGATGCAGCTGAGGAATGACTGTATATAATCTGACCGGGTTGCACCATTACATTATAGAACTGTATATACCGGCTGGTTCCAGCACACCGTCTTGGACGCCTGGTGTTTGGTTGTTATTTTGGATTATTTAAATTGCCAGAGTGGCCCAATGTTGCCATTTGGGCAACAGTGTTCTTTACCCACAGTAAAGAACATCTCTAGGTTCACAAAATGGCAAAGTGATTAATTTGCCTTCTTGCCAGGTAAGATTGTCATGGAATAAAACAAATATACTGTACAATATACGGTACTGTATCAGAACCTAAATAAGAGGGATTAGATATCATTCTAATAATACTGATAAAAATAAATAAATGGGTATATTCAGTGATGATTACACTGAATATACCTTTAATCCATTCCGTACCAGAATGCCTTTTAATGTTTTAAGTTTTATTAAAAAATAGCAGGTGTTCTCGCCTCATAGCATGCCACTCTGTGGCGCGCTATGAGGCGTGAACACCTGCTATTTTTGGGGGGAACGCAAATCTTTGAATATATGTTTTTTCAGAGAGAATGTTTTGTACAATCTATAGAGCCAGGTTCAAAATGGGTGAAATGCAAATCTACAGTATGACTTTACACAAGCGCGTTCCGATGTTTTAGAGCTCTCACCGCTGACGTGGGAACTTGACGCCCGGTTGGCGGTGCATGCACTAGTATGGGCATGGTCCACTCTGCATTGCAGGGTGTCGAACAGATGAACATGCTCTCTGAGACGCTCAGGCCGGCATCCATGCATAAAAAGCGTGCTGGGCCAACTCCTCTTGGACGGGCCACAAGAATGCGAGATACAGCGTAAGCGTGGGTCAGCGGCGTAAGTCCCCCGGCTCTCTTTCACTCCCCTCGTCCTGGCAGACAGTTGTTCTCTGGCTTCGTCCAAGGGTGGAGGCCGGCCAAATAACTTCTCCAAAGTAGCCATGAGAGCATCGCAGCTCATCCATTCCTCTGGCTCGGAGGTTCGTTTATATCCACTCACTGTTTGACCAACCGTTAAGTTTGAGCCACCAGCTGAACTTGAACGAGGTTCATTTTCCGAAAGTCCATCTCCATATTAGCAGGGTAGCATGGCACCTCCTCTAGCTGGCGTTGTGCTTTTGAGGCCTGGTCACATGGGGACGGCGGTTGCTCAATGCCCCTGCAGCGGAGGTGTGTACTGCTGGTCATGCTTGACTGCGAGGGGAGTGGTGGCTGCCCATTCAGTGGCCCCTGGAGTTCCCTTAGTAGCTGATACGCTTAGTAGTCAGCGGGTGCTCAGCGGTGTGGCGTTGGTTATGTGGGCATAACAAACACCACACCAGGCCCATTGGCCCAACTTGATTTGCCTTAGCCCACCAGATCTACAAGCTTATAGTGTGGCGCCGAGTGGCACAGTACAAGTTCGTAGTTCTTCTTTCTTATTTCTGAAAATTTGTGAAATTTTGGCGCAAATGTTTAAATATGTATTCATTCAGAGCGAAAGTTTTTATCTTGAATCTTTTCTTCTGGAGGTTCCCTGGGTCAGCAGCTAAATACAGATAATTCTGGGGATCCTTTTCAGCACTAAAAGCGTCTAATTGTGTTTTATGCTTTTACATATAAGGACAATGGGCAATGGGCAACCAAACCTTATCAAATTGTGTCAAAAGTACCTTATTCTCTACAAGCCTCCTCCTTTTTTCAGTGTGTCAAAACTTCTTTCTTTCTTTCTTTCTTTCTTTCTTTCTTTCTTTCTTTCTTTCTTTCTTTCTTTCTTTCTTTCTTTCTTTCTTTCTTTCTTTCTTTCTTTCTTTCTTTCTTTCTTTCTTTCTTTCTTTCTTTCTTTCTTTCTTTCTTTTTTTCTTACTTTTTTTCTTTTTTTCTTTCTTTCTTTCAAACCATAGTTAAACTTATTTATTAGTATACCATAGTTTTAGAAGTTTTAAACCAGGGGTGCCCAACCTTTTTTGACCCAAGATCTACTTTTCAGCAGCCAACCCCTCCGGGATCTACCAGTCCAATATCAACATTTCAAACCACACGCATCGTTGCCAGCCTGCAGTAACTTCACAACAACACAACACTACTTTGTTTTACCACTTTACTTCATGTCCATATAAGCATAAAGTACAACAGACTTGTCATAAATAGGCCTGCAACAGTACAACATAAGTACAACAGACATGGACAAACACTGCCATTGCATTTTCTTATCCACCGCCTTTTTTTTCTTTCCCCCCCACATCTCCCGAGATCTACTTGAGATCAGGCCGAGATCTACGGTAGATCCCGATCTACTGGTTGGGCTCCCCTGTTTTAAACCATAAAAACAGAAAAAGAAAACACACTTTGGGGAAAAAAACAAGTACTGCTGCACCACTAGACCAGGTTTACTTTGACTTTAGACTTTATTCGGTACAAACAGAATAAAAGAAAAAACAATATTTTCACAATACGGGAAAAGTAAGCAAACCTACAAGAGTATGCATGTATGTTTATTGTACCAAAATCAAACTGACTGATACATATCATATACAGGTGCTGGTCAACGAATTAGAATAATTTGAACAGTGCAATCGTTAAATTCTTTGAATGCATTTCTTGTGCAGAAAACAAATCGGGTGTTCACCGCACCTGTCCTACTGGTTAGAGTCATCACAGAACTCGTTACCTGTAAAAAATTTGCTCAGCTGAGCTTTCCAAAAGGCCCATTTAGGCCATTTAACTGTGACACTGTTGTTTCATTGAATTAGAATAATGGAGAAACCGTTTCATTGAATTAGAATATTTTTTATTATAATTAGAATCATCACTTTCTCAGTATTTTGTGGCTGCCCCCTTGGCTTGTATGACTGCCTGAAGTCTCCGTGCAGGGGTTGACACTAAGGTCTACGAGGTACTTGCCCATCGGGCAAGTGCAATCAGGTTCTACTTGTCCTCAGCCAAATGGACCCTTGCGGATCAATTTGGTTTCATTTTTACACTCTCAAGAGTTAAAATTCATCATCTTAATCAGCCCATAGTGGTCACAGACCCAGTGGTCCCTGACCACAGCAAAATGATAGTTTGGAACCAAGTGGACCTGGGAGAGAGATAGGTAGAGATAGCTAGTTCTTCAAATCGATGCCACAGACAGGGCTTGACAGTAACACTTGCCCGCTTGCCCGGGGCAAGTAAAAAAATGGTGGGGCAAGTGAAGACTGCTACCTGGTTGCCCGATCAGGCAAGTGTGCAACTTCGTGCACTATAACACTACACAAGATAAATTTGTCTTGAAGGCGGTCATTGCACTCTGCCTCTGTGTCTTTCACTGCTTTCTAGCTATCTACCTATCTCTCTCCCAGGTTTATTTGGTTTCAAACTATCATTTTGCTGGGGTCAGGGACCACTCGGTCTGTGACCACTATGTGCTAATTAAGATGATGATTTTTTAACTCTTGAGAGCGTAAAAATGAAACCAAATGGACCCTTGTGGGTCCATTTGGTTTCATTTTTACGCTCTCAAGAGTTACATCTGGTTAACCAACTTAGCTGGGGACCACCTGGAACCCTCTCCGGGACCACTGGTGGTCCCTGGACCACCTGTTAAAAGCACCCAAGTAGGAAGTAAACTTAAAAGCAAAATTTACAATATATTTTTGGGGGGGCAAGTGACCATGACCTGAGGGCAAGTAGAACCTGATTGCACTTGCCCGATGGGCAAGTACCTCGTAGACCTTAGTGTCAACCCCTGCACGGAGACTTCAGGCAGTCATACAAGCCAAGGGGGCAGCCACAAAATACTGAGGAAGTGATGATTCTAATTATAATAAAAAAATATTCTAATTCAATGAAACGGTTTCTCCATTATTCTAATTCAATGAAACAACAGTGTCACAGTTAAATGGCCTAAATGGGCCTTTTGGAAAGCTCAGCTGAGCAAATTTTTTACAGGTTACGAGTTCTGTGATTACTCTAACCAGTAGGACAGGTGCGGTGAACACCTGATTTGTTTTCTGCACAAGAAATGCATTCAAAGAATTTAACGATTGCACTGTTCAAATTATTCTAATTCGTTGACCAGCACCTGTACAGGTACTATAATACAAGTGTCTCAGAACAGTTACAGTCAGACCAGGCAGTAGGTACGCAAACATTATATGTATCTGTCATACATACCCTATTTGTTCTTTCAGCTAACAAACACGTGAGTGCACTCAGCTGAGCAGCACACACAACTGTAGCACACTACTGTTCCAAATGATTACGCACACATTACACTACATAGCTGTAAAAAAAAAAAAAAAGGGCATCTCACCTAGCATAGAAGCAGATGGCTTTTTGCCATCCATTAAGATCGAGTCTAAGATATCAAGCGAGAAATCTCTCATTGTTTACCGCAGCCAATTTCTAATTCTTTTCATGACAGAAACTTCCCTCTGTGGTGTTTCCACATTGCTTTGTGGGGAATTCTGGTCAAATAGGCTGCTTTGGAGTGTTTTCCCCAAGATCATCCACTGATGATGATCAGCTCCATATATGGAGATCTAAGGGTTTGAGGTGAGAGGTAGACTCACCACATGTATAGACTAACTCTGATGACATCAGGAATCTCCATACATGGGCTTAATATTGATGACATCACTTAAGGTGTATGCATATGGTTTGTGACTGACAGGCAATGCACGATTTCGTAGTTATAGCTAATACTTAATAGTTAATAATGGCAACCTGTATGAGGCATCAGCTATTATGAATCATTTGGATGCTAACATTTGTTGGTGAGCATTTCATTTATTTGTCGAACCCAAGTGTGTAGGGGACTTAAATTGCCTTACCTTTGAAAAAAAATCTACTAAGTGCCTAGCTCTAATGAAATTATAATCTTGACTTCTGAATCAGTGGCTCAAGCAATCCTCCTTTCTGAGTCATAGCATAGCATAGCCCATCTGTTAAATGAAGCAGCACATATTTGTTCTCGATTAAGTTAAGCATCAATGATCATCATAGGGGGCAGACTGAATTAACCTTCCTATTACCTTGAAGCTGGCTTCCCTTATAACTCTCTGATTCAACACTAGAAGGATCAAACCCAAGCTCTCCTTCATTTCACGCATACACCTCAGTGTACAATATGTGTAATACAGGTGCGTGCGCGCGCGCGCACACACACACACACACACAGTCTACCGAACTCAGTCGAAGCTTTGGCAAATCCGTTCACAATTATGCGTGGGATCTTACTCAGATAAGAGCTGAGAGGGCTGCCTGCAGCACACATATTATTGCAGTGTATATGCCTATAACTTTCTAACCTCATGTTTGAACCACACCGGCGATGGCAACATGCCACGCTATACTTTTCAATGTGATTTCTGTTTAAATATTCGTCCCCATACCGCCTGTCACTCTGCTTAGAACGCAACGACGTAACGACAGCCCTTGCCCCTCAATGCTATGACGTTTCATACTCCAAAACCATGTCATCCCATCACTCCCCAGACAGACAGAAAGATGGATGGAGTTACGGTAGTTAGAGCAATGTGCCTCCTGGCAGTGATTTTCGCTCTACCGAGCACAACTTTCTACTTGGTGTAAAGTGTAGGAGGCTGCTGAGTAGCCTATTGTGTGCAGCATGGAGATGAGGGGAGCTGCCGAGTTCAGAGAGGATATACCGGTATAGATACTGTGGAATAATCTAAGGGGGAACTTACAGAGCCGGCGAGCAGGTCAGCATTATGCCACGAAATGGGACATCACACATCGTTAACTGGTGCTTTCCAGTGTAGACCCCACTAACAATGTGGGACGGTGCACAAGGTGTGCGAGGGTGCTATACTCCATCCAGCACAGGTACGTATTTATAGAACAGCCTCGGCGGAGCGGTTGAGGCGGTCGAGAGATGACAAAATGTCTTATAATTCACCAGAGCAGTGAAGGAGGATGGACGGGACAGATGACTGAGGCTTCTCATCTCTGGAGCGTGGCCTGTGCGTGGTATTGGCAGAACGTCATCTGAGGTTTCTATATGGATTCAAGGAAGAAGAGGATCTCTGGAGTCAGTGGTGTGATTTTAGTAAAGGGGGGTGGCGTGACACAGATATTTCTATAGCTACAGTACACATAGAATAGATGATTTTAGACTCACAGCAGAGGCGGCACTTGGACCCATATAAATCTGTAACTCTTGAGAGCATTAAAATGTAATCACTCTCAAGAGTTAAATTATATTTAAACATCTGAATTACGTAATTTTCAAGAATCTAAACAATCAGAAAATGTCGAAGAATTGTTATTTTGACCGACATTTTGCCAGTTTATCTCTCCTAAATTGTTGGTGTGTGTGTGGGGGGGGATCAGCATTATCATCTTCACCGACCTGATACAGGTTTCTCAAGCAGGCTGTAAGGACAATGACGCCAGACAGAGTAATGCAACTCGAGGAGCGAGAGAGGGGGGGGGTCAGTGGCCAGTGAATATTGCTGCTGTGGCTGTTTTGCATGCCTTGGGACATTAAATGGGTACAGCATGGCTGAGGGAACCAGATACCTGGCTTGCAATTTCACATGATTCATGTGATAACATTTGACCTTATTTCATAACAACATATTAAATGAATAAAATTAATCACACAAGGATGCACGGGTGCAGTCACACACGCGCGGCACATGCACGCACATGCATGCACACACACACGCACACACGCTGTGTTTTCTTGTTCATCAAATCTATTTGGAACATTATTTATTTAACGTTATTACGGGATTGTTGTAGGTCTGTGAGAGGCTGGTTGGAAGTAATGTCTATACTCCCAGACAGGAAAAAAGACAAGCTGGCTGTTGTGTTATGAATGTTGAATGAGAGCAGTGGCCATGGGAAATAGAAGGCAAGGCTGCCTGGCATGTGGCGAATAACTGCTTTTGCAGCTCCAGTTGCATCTGTAACTGGGTGAGGGAAGTTGCACCAAAAATGTCGAGACGAGAGAGTGGAGGTTGTCTCTCTGCTGAGCCCCGGCCAAGCACAGGAGAAGTCTGCTTATTATCTTAAGCGACTTTGGGGCTTGTTTTTCCTGTAAAGTCGCTTGTATTTGGTGGTACCTGTGTTTCAGGGCTTGTTTCTAAAGTGTAGTTAGTGTGTTCACCAACTTGGCCACTACTGTACAGCAGGTTAAATGTAAATGTTGAGTTGCTGCAGTGCTCATCTTGCAGTACTAGTACTTTAATCCAGTAAAAGTTGGAAAGCGACAACAGACTTGTGATTCTCAACCTGTGGTACTACTAGTACCACTAGTGGTACCAATAGGACCTCCTCTGGTGGTACCAGAAATCGTCCTGGACATGGCAATTTTTTGTGGCTTAAGATGGAACTATAAAGGTGTAAGAAAAAATATTTTTGACCGGCAGCAGCTGCACGTCAAAACTGTTGGACATTGAAATCAGTTAACATCCCGGCCAGTGTTGAGGCATTCAAGACTCCCTCCTGCACAAATAGGATGAGATAGGTTAGGTGTACACTACTATTTGTTTGGCGTATTTTAATGTGATGATGGTGTACCCTGCAAGAGACAAATATTCTGTGAGGTGGTACTAGGTGGAACTTGGTGAAAGAGAAGAAGACTCTGTCATTTTAGATTTCTGCATTGGCAGATCAACAAGCTCACATTCACAGGCTATGTGGTCCACCTCTCATTTCCGCTTGAGTTTTTTCTGTGAGTAGGAGGCTTTTATCGCCACCCCCACCCCCACCCCTGATCTCCTGACATAATCACACACATTATTAATGTTGCACACGTAGATGGTTCTCACGCTTTCAGT
>CM076985.1:27398063-27469427 GCA_039105355.1 Benthosema pterotum
AAAGCAATCATAATTTGCTGCTCTTGCTCCACTGTTGTCTGTGGAAATGGTGTGCTATAATTCCCTAGCAATGTTCCGAATGGCGTGTTCCAAATGGACTATGCATCATTTGTTTACAAATTTAGGTTGTTTAATGCAGGGTGGTGCGAACACAAAGCACGGAACAATTTGGCTGTTGAGCTGGACCGGCATGTTATGCCAAAAGTAGTGACTTGTGAAATATCTATGATCTATGGACCGTGGGTGTTCCACTGCGGGCAGAGCATGGGAATGAACTGCAGCATCTCATTGGCTGTCAGTCAGATCAATGATCAAAAGATTCTGGGATTATGCTAATGAGTAAAGATTGAGGACATTTGAATGTTGGACTGCATGGTGGTATCCCAGTCAGAATGCCCTCCAGTAGTCTTGATACTGCAGACAGATTGATGACTTCCACGTCCATGTTTGACACTGATAAAGTGTTGCTATGAATAGAATTAGAGCTGCAACTTTTGAACATCATCAACAAATCTATTAATCACTTAAGCGCTATAAATAGAATATGTACAAGCTCTCACTGAGTTTTACTTAGAATGACATATTACTTGGATCAATCATTAGTAAATTATTTGATTAATTATTGATTACTGTTTGTTTTTTATTATTATTAAATTGATTAGATTGATGAACTGGTGCACTGTATAGTTCTAGATTCTATGGCCTAGGTTTTTGTCATCGCTAAACCCCTTATCCCTTAACTTCTTTGCCTTTTTAAACTGTTTGAAAACATTTCTCAATAGTTAAAATGGCCAGTCTACAAGCTCACAACGTGTCAACAGATTGGTACATTGAACTATTCCAAAAGGTTTTTCAAAATAATAAAAAAGGCAAAGAAGTTAGGGATAAGGGGTTTAGCGGGTGACGAAAATGGAGCCCTTAGTCTATGGTCTAACTGTATTTATACAGACGGCATAACAGTACATGTCACGCTGACACAGCATTAATTAAACAGTGAAAATACAGACTGACAGCTTCAAGGGAACCAATTAGCCACAAATAAATAATTCAATGTTTTTTTTTTTCGAATACAGTTAATATCAGACAACTGTTATCAAACCACAAGGAAACCATTTAGTTATTACACTTATGTAATCTTCGTCTGGAGATTTTATCTGAATTGAACCATGAAGGCAAATCATGAGGATTGTAACATATGAAACGCTGCAAAATGTAGGTTCTCAGAGTTAAATAATCACAGAGGATTTTGCTGTGTAGAGATATCTGTATCAATCAATATACGCTACTTATCTGTGTTCCTGTAAGTATAATGTTATGCTTTTTCTGTCCCACAAACATTTTAGGGAATTGACACATTGACTGGGGGGCTCTGTCACACGTAGCGTATTGAGGCTTGACTTTTTTCCCGCCAAATTGTTGTTCGCTATTTGAAGTGAAACCAATATCAAACTTCTAGGTAAATGTGTACTATAGGAGGAACGCTGTGTACTCTGTCTGTGTGTCTGTCTGTGTGTCTGTCTGTGTGTCTGTCAGTCAGTCAGTCAGTCAGTCAGCCAGTCAGTCAGTGAGTCATTTAGTAACTCCGGATAAACCATTTTAACCATCTATTGCAATGCCTGTGCATTCAGCTTGCCGGTGTTACTCTGTGATCTGTCATACAGATTATCTGCACAATGACACGGAATCTGAGATCACAAATCCTCCCAGAAGCAGTCCGCGAGATACAGCGTTATTGCATTAATATCAAAGCCTTCAAGTGCATAGGTTAATACACATATTAACATACAACCCACACAAACAAACATTTAAATATTGAGACATTCTAAGGTGTAAGTTAAGAATAAGATACAAAGGTATAACATCATACAACCCAGAAGAGGGGGTTGAATGGGCTACTAGGCAGGCGTTTGAACTCAGACAGCTGCTGGAACAGACCAACGCTGAACATGAAGTGAACAAGTGTTCTGCTTAACAAGACTATACCTGAAGCAGCCATTAGATGGTGGGTGTTTGTTTTATAGCTTGTTAGCTTGTTGAATGTCTGGCAGCCCTGGGTGTGTACGTGTATGAATAAACTTGTTACCTGCAAATGAGAATGTGGAGACGAGCGCTGAGTGCATGTATACCTCCTGCTTTCCAATGCCTACCTGAACTATCGCTGTGCAGTGTTGGTCTATTGGCAGCTTGCACCAGCTGGCAGTCATACATTGCTCAAGTGATTTGCAACATTAGTTCCAGACAGACAGACACTGGGATATTCTTTCTTCTTCTTCTTTCTTTCTTTCTTCTTTGTCAACAATAGTCTATCTAGCTGACATGATGAGACCTCTATCCCCGTTAAGACCGAGGGGTTGCAGTGACTTGACCCTCTTTGACTTCCCTTGGAACTATAAGGAGCAGGCTTTTCCCCAAGGAAGAAGTGTGTGCATGTGCATGTGCATGTGCGTGTATTATCCATGGATTTTCACCGGCCCCTTTTATGAGGGGATATAGGCATTCCATCTGTAAGAAATTCAGTGCGAGTCCCCACACCCTCAGGTGACAGGTTATTCTCACTCTCTGCACTGTTTTCCTGTTTCTGTACTTCTCCTATGTGACTGCAGCTTGTAAGAAGATTTTCATGCATGTTTTAGCACCTGTAAACCTGTGATGTGCAGGGTGGGGGCGATACATCTAACATGCGCTAGTGCATGGATGCACGCACGCTTGTGTACCACTATGTCGTCCAAACCTCTGTGGGATTGCACAGAGGGATTTCCCGGAGGATCCTACACACAAAAAACTAATCGGTCAAAATTGCAACTAAACACTTCAGTCAATGGTGTTAGGTCACTTTCCTGGGTTATTTCTTGAAGCCATAACCTTTTCCTGGGTTGCAGGGATTTTATTTTGACCGAATTCATGGGTTGTTTTATTTGGTTATTGGTTTTGGGTTGTTTTAATGAGAATAACCAATTTGTTAGGTCACAGACTTTGGTTGAATTGATTTATTGATGGAGTGGACTGGTCCAATTCCCCCCCTCTTTTTTTAAACGAGTGAGTGGTATGTCCCAACTGCTGTCAGTTTTGCTACTGCTTCTTTCTCTGCAAACCCGAAATACTACTCTACCCTGAGCACTTTTGCAGTAAGTTTGAAATTTTTACTTTTATCATAAGCGTGTTTACTGGAAGAATAACTCCATTGTGTTGTGCTTATGCTGCAGGGCAGGCTGCAACTTGATAGATAAATGCGTGAAATAGGAAATAGGAAATAATGTCTCCCTTGCTTTATTTCCATTCTGAACCACGACGGGAATATATGTTTTGGTTACGTCTGTTATGGTTATAGTCTACAAGCCCATAGAGCCCCATTGTAAACCAGGCATTTATGTACACCAACGTTTTGTTAGAAATGTTGAGTAGGGGTCCCCAACATGTAGAAACTGATGTTACAGATGTTGAGTAGGGGTCCCCAACATGTAGAAAATGGTGTTAGAAATGACGAGTAGGGTCCCCAACATGTAGAAACTGATGTTACAAATGTTGAGTAGGGGTCCCCAACATGTGGAAAATGGTTAGAAATGTCGAGTAGGGGGTCCCCTTCCCTGTTCTACGCAATGGAACAGGGCTAGGGGTCCCCCAGCATGTAGAAACTGATGTTAGAAATGTCAAGTAGGGGTCCCCAGCACAGCATGTAGAAACTGATGTTAGGAATGTCCCTAGTGTATAACTCGAATAGCAGTGCAATTATTTACTAGTACAGCTAAAATAATAATTCTGCGTGGCCTGTGGGTCTGTAGCCTAATACGCATTTTATTATAACTACATTTAACTACATTTTATTACGTCATTCTTGATATTGTGTATATGTTGGTTTTCCTGGTATTGATGTAATGCATTTGTTTTGTTGTTGTCCTTCTCGCTGCTGTAATTCCTCCTCGCTGTACTCCAGCTCATATAAATAACGCTGTACAGTGGATTCCGACAGCAGGGAAAAAAACTCGTCGTCATCCAAAAAGTCGTCAGGAGCAGCCATAGTCAACAACTAACGTTGTACTACTACGAGCACGACCACCACCAACACCACTACTACTACTACTACTACTGCTACTACTACCACTACTACTACCACTACTAGTAGTACGAGTACAAGTACTACTACTACTACTATTACTATTACTCCGTCGCCTCCTCCTCCCCCTCCTCCTATCTCAAACGCTAACTAATCCTCCTCCTTCTCCTCCTCCTCCTCCACCAGCCCCACCACCAACTACTACTTCACTGCTACTACTATCAACACCACCACTACTACTACAACTACTACTAGTAAAACTCCCACTACTACCAACTAAATATAAAGTTTATCTTTCGATCACAACTACACTGCTTCGGCTAATACTGCTTCCACCAGTTGGACTCGTCAGAAAAGACCGCTCAACGGCTGTGCGCGCCCACTCTGCTGAGCGGATGCCGCGGTGCACTGTGGGTATTGTAGAATTTCTCGGACAAAATGACGAAAAATGAAATTATTTATACTTTTTACAGGAACAGATACAGATACTAAAGCCGAGGAATGCATCCAACACTGTAAACACAACACTGCAACGACTTTTCCTTCAGACCGGCACTCAGACCGTTACTCAGACCGGTAAGGTAACCTTACCCGTCCACATACTCGCTGTGCTGGGAAGCACGGCGCTGGAGCCACAGAATCCCAATGTTATTAATCAGGAGGCCATTAGCATGTATGCTAATGACCAACACCACACAAAGAGTGTTGAAAAGTGGCGAAGTTCCCCTTTAAATGGGTGGAATTTCCCTTTAATAAAACAAATGGGTTAACTGAATATTCTGTATCAATTCAACTGGCAGTTGGGTAATCTTGACCCTCAAAATTAGGTTATTAATGCAACTTAATATGTCTGGTCAAATCAACTGGTATTTGGGTCATCTTGACCATCAAAATTAGGTTATTGATGCAAGCTAATATGTTCGGTCAAATCAACTGGTACTTAGGTTATGTTGACCCTCATAATTGGGTTATTAATGTAACCAAATGCATTCGGTCAAATATAATAACACGCATTATTTGGTCAAATTGACCAAAGACCCAGTTGGTCCTTATTCAACCTCTACGTTTGGTTGAAATTTGACCGAAGTTAGGTTGTTTTTGACCATTGGTTTTTCTCTGTGGATCCTATGATGACTTAACCAGGTCCAAACTTGCGGGTTTTGCAAGTGAGTGACCCGTACAAACATAAATAAATTGTCCAAAATCATGTGTTCACTCTGTACTGTATGTGTAAGGTGATCTATGTCGCTCCATGTGCGTGTAGGATGGTCTGTGTTTATGTAAAGGGGTCTCTGTTTGTCAGCGGTGTGTGAGTGTGTGTCTGGGGGGTGTAAGGGGCTCTTTGTATGAGTAACAGAGCCTGTGTGTGTGTGTAAAGGGGGTCTCCGACCCGTTTGTATTGTCCCTGATTCCTCTGGAGTTTGACAGCTTTGTCTGGGTAACATCATCAGCTCGTAGACCCCCTGCCGCTCTGCCCCCGACTCCTTCTCCGTGTGAATTATTGAGCACACAGCTCAAGGGGTTAGAATGGGAGGGAAAAGGAGACGCATTCCCATTACACACTGTAGCTGCACATATGATATGTGTATGTGTATATATCGTACACTGTACATTCACTGTTTGGACACCTGGGCCAGTTTGCACGGCATAACGTATGTAAATGACGAGCTTCCCACACACATAAAAATTCTTCACATCACAGATGCATGAGAGCGTGCAAGCTCTCTCTCTCTCCCTCTCTCTCTCTCTCTCTCTCTGTCTCTCTCTCCCCGCCAACAACACACGTGCCAGCACTGCCGCGCTACACGCCGGCAAAGCACATAAGCGCGGTGCGCACCGCCACACATAACACCACACACACAGCACGTCTTCACACAAGCCCGCCGCGATGACCACCGCGCACAAGTGACAGGGTCAGTCCACGGAGCCCCGGGGCACGGCGGCGTTTCCATGCCACACACCGCGGGACTCCGACTCGGTTAGACGTGTGCGTGTGAGCCGAGACCTTCGGTGTCAACCGTTTCCTTTGTCTCTCTGTTTCGCTGTATACCCAATCAGCGCTTTATTCCCATGCCTTCTAGTCCAATAGGGGGCACTGCAGAGAGAGTGTGTGTGTGTGTGTGTGTGTGTGTGTGTGTGTGTGTGTGTGTGTGTGTGTGTGTGTGCGTGTGTGTGTGTGTGTGTGTGTGTGTGTGTGTGCGTGCGCACATGCCCCCCCATACCCATGCCGGCTCGTGCGCCTTTGTCAGACTTCTCTGGTGTTTATCTCTGCCGAGCCTCTTGGGCATGGGGAGGATTGGCACATCTAGGAGAAGATATACCCACCTCTTCCCCTCCTCTCCTCCCCCGTCTATCCTCCTCTCTGAAGCGCCACGCGCTGCCTGTGTCTTTGTGTCTGAGAGGGAGAGAGAGAGAGAGAGAGAGAGAGAGAGGGAGAGAGAGGGAGAGAAACGCTCTGGGTTGGTAACGGATTGCATCAGACACCAAAGGGAGGCAGAGAGAGAGAGAGAGAGAGAGAGAGAGAGAGAGAGAGAGAGAGAGAGAGAGAGAGAGAGAGAGAGATGGTGGAAGGGGGGAGGAGGTGTAGTGAGGGATTGAAAGAGGAAGAGAGAGGGAGAGAGGTAGGAGGAGGTAGTAAATTAAGTATTACCAAAGAGAGCTGAATAATTCCATTGGAGTCTATCTTCCTCTGCAACTACAATATATGCATGACTTAAACCCCCAGTCAGCTCGATGTAATACGCCAAGCATATTTCTAGATACACTTACCTCCTCCCCCCCATTAATTTGACTACATTGGCCAGATACTGAGGCCATGTTTTATAAAGAGCTCTCCTCTGGTAATTATCCCTAAATGACAAGAAAATGTTAGTCCTCTTGTGCAGAGTGGGCAGTATTGTATACATATACTGTAGATTTGTTTGTTTTTTACAGATGCACTGTACAAATTATGTGCATAATCTGATTCTCTGTGTAGAGAAGGATGTTTTATAATGCAGCGGAGTTGGTGTGTACTGTATATACCCTGTACAGTGGGTGTGTTGACATTCATGTGAATTATGGACAGTATGTTATGGTATTTCATAGATATCTCTCCTCTCCTTTAACCTCCTACTACAGTATGGCCGAAGATAACAGCAACATTGAAATATTAGCAATCTCTGACCTAGGAAATGAAACGTTGCATCTCAGGCCACAATACAAGGTCACATACAGCATATATATACAGTATATATACTATGTATACACTGTATATAATATTATTTTTAAAATAATTATCAAAATAGGTGATCTACAAGCTCCCAATGCTTGTAGATCCCTCAAGCTATACTCTCTGTGGCTCTGGTTACATGGAGACACACAGCTCTACTGTATGTCTCCGTAAAACTGTGCTCTACCCATTTTTTTTACAATGAGAAAATGCTCATTGGGTTGAGTCAGTGTGTTACATTTATTGAATTAGGAGTGTGTTATGTGTTGCTTCTGAATCGCCTGCCTTGCATTCCCTTGGAGAGCTGGATCACTGAATTCCCAGTGGAGTCCCATTGGTTGCTCTATCACACGCGGTGGATAAGTTCACCAATGCTGAACCCCAAGTGTCAGACTTCACACTAGTGCCAACCAGTGATGGGCAGTAACTAATTAAATATTACTGTAATATTACGGTATTACCTTTTCCAGCAAAAACAAAGTAAAGATATTACTCTGGCAAAATGTGTAATAAGTAATATGTTACTCTGAAAAAACACACTTCATTACTTAATTACTTTTGAGCTTGTTGTTGCATGTGAAAATATAACAGAATTACAAGCTATCAACAGAGTTTCACTGTAGTTTGTAGATCCTAAACCACCACACCATTCTGCAGACAGGACATGCACTACAAGTTATCACAGTTGTCACAAGTAAACAGATTGTGTTGTACATCTATATTCCTTTGCAGGTGCGAAGGGGAACTGATTGTAATATGTAATATATTATTCTTTCATTCAAGCAATAAGTAAAGTAATGTTATTACTTTTTCTAAGGGGTCATAAGTAAAGTAAAGATTGCTGTCCTAAGTAAAATTGCCACACTGGTGCCAGCTCCTATCTGCTTTGTGCATCGGGACTCAGTTTTTTCCAGATACAATTATGGGAGGGGATGAACTTCCGGCAACTTGTTGCGTATTGTACGGTGTGGGTGCCCATACCTGATGTGAACCCCCCCCCCCCCCCCCACACACACACACACACTAGCTTTTTGATTAAATGGTGGGTCAGATGTACGTTACATGTGCTTAAATTTCACGATCAATAAAGATATCAGTCAATCAATCAATCAATCCATCATTCAATCCATCAATAAAGAAAAGAAGGGGTGAAGGAAGGAGATGATATATTGGCCCTGATATCAATTATGGGATGTTTTTGGTTTTAATGACTCAGCTGATGTGATGACTGTCTGACTGTCTAAAAGTGTCTAATTAGCAGTGTGACTGAGTGTCTTCCTGGCTTAGTGACTGGCTGACTGATTGCAGGATTGTCCGACCAACTCGACTAACTGCCTGTTGCCAGTTCATACTGACTGACAGTTAAGACTCTTGCTGACAGGCTGATGAAATTAATGCTTGGCTGGCTGGCTGACAGCACTAAAGGCACACCGTAATTGAGTCAGTATTTCAGGAGTGAGGCTTTGTTAGAGCAGAAGGGAGCTGGTAATGTGCACAGTGAGTGCACATGTGTGCTTATACGTGTGTGCTTATACGTGTGTGTGTGTGTGTGTGTGTGTGTGTGTGTGTGTGTGTGTGTGTGTGCGTGCGTGCGTGCGCGCGCGTGCGTGCGTGCGCGCGCGTGCGTGCGTGCGTGCGTGCGTGCGTGCGTGCGTGCGTGCGTGTGTGTTCGTCGTGTGCCTGATGTGCACATCCAACAGCTGTGTAATGGTGTTGTAGGTATTGTACATCAACTCAAGCTTGTGATCTTGTAGATCTGCCCCCCCAAAAAGTCGTTATAATTTACAATTTAGGCATTTAGTAGATTCATTAATGAACAAAAGAGAAGCATGGTAATACAGTACATCACATCTGACGATACATACTGTAGTGTACAATTTGAATACCGGTATACAAAGTAGATAATTTGAATCACACATAAGTTAACATGTAACAGTAGAAGTTATCTAATAGTGATAAAATAATAATAAATCTACGTAGCAACTAGTAACTAAGCTTTCAAAGAGTTGTAGTTGTAGTACAGACTCGGTACTGAAGTAAATGTATGTTGTTAGATACAGATACGGTGCAGCAAGGTTTCCCCAGAACCAGATTTCTTCTCATTCAGAAGGATTTGCAAGCATTGTCTGTGTACATATCGTTCATGATCCTACAAAATGCACTGCTCAAGTGATAAAGCACTCGATCACATTTGGACTTTTTCAGGTCTATAGCTCAGAAATGCCACCCTTCATATGCTTTTGGTTCATGAATAAGTCCCATCATAGATATATTGGATGAATGTATTTCTGTTCTTTAACCTTAGTTTACAAGGTCTAAGGCTAAAACCCTAATATATACTTCATTGACCGGGGTCCATGTGGTTAAAAGCCCCATTTACAGGCCAACAAAAAGCAAAGGGACACATATTTAAAGGTACATAATCCTTTCGATTTTCAATGCCCTGTCAGTATAAGAGAGAAAAGAGGGAGACATGGATCAATAGAACGCAGGCGATACATCTGGGTAACAGCACGCCAGACTTGTTCTTTTGCAGCAATTATAGCTACAAATGGAAAAGGGAAAAGCCATCGGCTTCTCATGTCGACGTATCTCGTCAGTGGCTCATTCTTTTCTATTCGGCAAGACTTTGTAAGGCCCACGGTTCCATTGACTGCATTTCTGGGGATGGTAATACTTTTTCAGTAATTTAACAATAAATCCAAAAAGCAGAATTGGAATAGACAGCGTTATTCTTCTATGCTTCTTAATCCCTGTGAAGAGAGTAACGACAGTGTGTCCTTGAGCGTGGCAGCTACTCATTGTGAATCCATATAAATAGCTGCCGGAGTGTTTGAGGGCTAACATTGTGATAGCAATACTGGCTAAGGCCACCCACTGGGGGCCAATGAATAATACATCAAAGCTGACTGCATTCCCCTTATCCCTGTGTTAATAGGGTGCGTGTGTGTGTGCGTATGCACATGCCGTGTGTGTGCACATGTGTGCGCACATGTGTGTGCACGTGTGTGTGCGTGCGTGCATGCGTGTGTGTGTGTGTACGCACATCTGTTTATATTCCTGTATGTGTGTGAAAATATTTGAGGAGTGCAATAGGTGTCTACTGTGCCTATTTCGGTGTTAAACATTGACACTTGTCATAATGTCACAGCTTGTTTCTGTTATTATTATTTCTATTTATTTTCATTATTTTTCTGAGCGTGTGCTGGTGCATTTAATGCACATATGTACATGACATGTAGTACTCCCTTGGAGGCATGGGCGTCCAAATTGTTTAGTAAGCATCATTATCACATAGCCAGACAGATTACGATAATTCACTATAGGGCAGACATGTGCTGCATGGAAGAGATTAGCCGGAGGATCATCTCACAGATTCCTGCGTTTTCAGCTTCTCCTGTTAGCACAAGAGAGAACCCTATCATATCTGTTTAGTATGCATGCGGCTGTGGCTAATGAAATCCAAGCATTAGCAGACCATGAGGTGTCTGTAAGGAATTATACATTTCTTCTCATTCCATTTGTGACATGTTTTTTTGG
This sequence comes from Benthosema pterotum, assembly GCA_039105355.1. NCBI lineage: Eukaryota > Metazoa > Chordata > Actinopteri > Myctophiformes > Myctophidae > Benthosema > Benthosema pterotum. The sequence goes on from CM076985.1 coordinate 27,408,866, forward strand.
TCTGTTTTCCCTGTCCGTTTTGTTCTGTCACGTGTTTACATCTAAGACAAGCGTGTGGCCCAGCTTTCACCTTTCTCTTCTATTTTCCATTTCGTTAGACGTGGGAGCATGATGATATCTATTATGTTGGTGTGTGTGTGGATAAGTGTGCATGAATGTAATTATGCAGTGAAGGTGTCGGTGTGTGTGTGTGTGTGCGTGCATGCGTTCATGCACACAGACCCTTACGCATGTCAGACTATATTATCTAGACCCCCCCAGTGACCGACTAGTCACCACTGGCTGCCTAGGAGCCTAGCAGTGGGGCGTGAATGACACGTGGTAACACATGTTGTCATGTCTTAAACATCAGTGAATCTCATGCACCAGGCAACTATTTATTCTGATGCAGTTCAAGCATGCAGTAGTACATACTGTACGCCGGATGCATGTGTATAATAGAAAGGTGTGTGTGTGAGCATATGTCTTTGCACACTCAAGCTATGAGCTGCCACAGACTGCCTTCTTGTGATTTTCTGCACACGCGCACACACCCACACTACACACAGGTTGGACAGTGTATGGAGTGTCAGTGCACGGGGGCACTCTCCAGTCCCCCATCCCTTGATTGATATCACCATAAAAGCAATAATTGCTCTCAGTAGTCATCCATTAAGGATGGCTGTGATCTCAACATAGTGTGTGTAATACTGAATTATTCACCCTTCCACGTTCTCTCTCTCTCTCTCTCATTTTGTTTTCATGCAACCTCCTCCCTGTACCTCCTTGTACTTCACTACACCTCAATGTACCTCATTATATCTCACTATTGAGGATACATCATGCGCATGACGTTATCAAACCTGGAAGTTATGCGGGAACGCCTGCTAACAAAATACTTTCTGGCATTGAGAGCTCGCACATCCAAACAGAAGAGTCCTTTCTGATCGCATTAAACGACTTTTCTCTGACTTTCTCTGCCACTCAGTTTGACTTTTAACTGTATGCAGGTGTATACCCTCTATATTTGTTCTCAGCTAAGTCCTCCCCCAGGCAGGATCTAACTATTTCTATATAGACGATGGCCTGGTAACTTCAGTTCCAAAATGCTAATAGCCTATAGGTGTTAATCTGAACAGCCAGCTCTTATTCGAGATGCCCATTGCAGGGGTCAGTTGATCCTGTTATAGGTTCACACTCTATCAATACACAAAGGATCATCAGACCCCTCTTCAGCCATGCGTCAGCCCAACTCCTTATCCAGACATCAGTCATGTCCAAAACTTGCCTATTGTAACTCTCTCCCCTAACTGGCCTCCCTCTCGGCTTGTGCACTTCCAAATGATCGAAATTATTATCCAGATCTTCAGCCCCATTCTCCACTTCCTCCATTGGCTCCCAGTTACTGCCTGCGATCGTTATGCTGGCATCCTATAGTGTGTATTCTGTATGTAGAGATTCTTTACGATATTCTACTGTTAGACCAATGATAGCTTATCGGTTTACCTATGCCCCTAGATATTACTTTTACTTTTTTATTTGATATATTAGCTTGTTGGCCTTGCTTATTGTAAGTCACTGTGGATTCCCTGCTTGTCTTTGTCAATATCTTTCTCCTAATAAGAATCTGTCTGTCTGTATACAGGTTATATAGATTGTGCGTCCTTCCTTCCTTGCCTTCACACCTTCTCTTTCTTTCTCCTATCCTTTTCTTTTCTTTGTTTCTCCCTTATCTCCATTGCCCCATTCTCCACTACAACCCCTCACCCACCCCTATCTATCCCCACATCTTCTTCCTCTCTCTCACTCCTCCTCCTCCTCCTCTCTCACTTCTTTTTCCCTCTGCTCTCTCTCTCTCTCTCTCTCTCTCTCTCTCTCTCTCTCTCTCTCTCTCTCTCTCTCTCTCTCTCCCTCTCTCTCTAGTACTGTCAGCCCTGGGGCTAGTCTCAACCATCACTCCTCTTCATTTATTAATACTTCCACTCATACAGACCAACACACACACACACACACACACACACACACACACACACACACACACACACACACACACACACACACACACACACACACACACACACACACACACACACACACACACTCACACTGTTGTACACCTGCACGCCTGCATGCACTCATGAATCCACACACAAACATACACTCATGTTTGAGTTTGTACATGCACGTGCATGCACGCACGCATGCACGCACACACACACACACACACACACACACACATGCACGTGCACGTGCACAGAGAGTGCACAGAGAGTGCACAGATGTCCGCAAGGATGCAGGGAGCCCAGTGTGTCGACACACACACACACACACTCACACCCGCTTACTGTGCAGGAAAATGCCCTTTGTAAAAGGACAGGGAACATCAATCTTCCAGCTGTATGGTATCACTGCCCTACAGTATGACGCTGTTGCTCAGGCTCCACTCACACATAATTGCCCTTAACCACAGTTGTACCAATGTAATGGACCCAGTGGGCTGATTATTACGTAGTCATATTTAGACTAATTGGCTTTAGTTAAAGATTATAACCTTTCAGAAAGCTCCCGCGATCTAATTCTAAGCTATCCCAGTTGACAGCGTTGTCATCACTGAACTGCTTTTAATCACTTGAACGGGTGAACCCAACTCGTCTGGATCGTCCCTACTTAGGGGGAGGGGGTCCAGTTTGGTCAAGAGATAGGTGTGGGTCACTGACCTGACAGCGTGTCATGGGTTCGAATCCTAATCCTGGTGATCTTTGCTGTGTGTCACTCCTTATCTCTCCACATTTTTTGTCTACTACTATCATATAAATAAAGACATAAAAACCAAATATTTTCAGTGCAAATAATATGGATTCCTAACAGGCCTAACAGGCTTGTTTAAATTCCATTAGAAAATCAACAATGGTGGACCTTATAAACAAAGTGGAAATGCACATTTGGAATTGAAGACTGAAGGAGAGGAGGAATAATAAAAGCAGGGTGCATTGATGACATCATTATGAGGCTAAAAATCAAACGAGCTGTTCCTGCAAGAGCAATTTGCATTAAAGCTCCTATATAATATAAAATACTGATTCTGTTCAAACTAGATCATTTGTGGGGATAGAAAACACACATGGGAGCACCAAAAACACAAAAAAATAAAAAGTTGACTTTCATGTTATTTCCCCTTTAAAATAGAGATTTGATGTAGACCAGACCAAACTGACCTTGTTAACTAAATATTACTTTACTAAGTATAGAGAACTTAAGTGGTTGAGATTTGCAGTCGAAAACCCATTTCTTCTCAATGCGTGGAGCCTCATCACATCAGTGCACTACACTTTCAGCTCACGTCCCTCCACACTGCTGAAATATGAATAGAATCAGCCAGCGTGCTACTGGATAGTCCTCTCACTCCAAAACATAGCAACGGCACACACTCACAGTGGAAGAAGAGGGAGGCAGGAGGCACTTAATATATGGCACGATGTGGATGTTTATTTTGGCAAAATCTCTAGAGCTTCTCTTTTGAAGAGACCATAGTTGTGAAAAAACAACCCCAGCTGTATTAATTACGCTCTTCTGTTTGAAGCACCTTGAACTCCCGTCCATTAATATAGCACAGATAGCTTTAGGATGAAGTGATGCACTATAGGATCAAGCAGGCCACTACAGCGTCAGCAAACAAAGTTTCTTTCCATTTGACCAGGTCGGAACTCTCACTCACACACACAGAGAACTGTGTGTGTGTGTGTGTGTGTGTGTGTGTGTGTGTGTGTGTGTGTGTGTGTGTGTGTGTGTGTGTGTGTGTGTGTGTGTGTGTGTGTGTGTGTGTGTGTGTGTGTGTGTGTGTGTGTGTGTGTGTGTGTGTGTGTGTGTGTGCGCGTGTGCGTGTGCGTGTGTGTATGGGAGTGTGTGTGCGTGTGCGCGCGCGTGTGTGTGTGCGTGTGTGTGTGTGCGTGTGCGTGTGCGTGTGTGTACTGTGTACTGTGTACTGTGTACTAATGTATTGGCTAGCCTGGGTCATACGCTGACTTTCAACTATTCTGTACAGTAGTACAGTAGCTATATCCTAACTATCCTATCTTATCGTATCTTCCCCAAAGGCACCCCTTGCTTGGAGCTATATATAACTTCATATGGCCTTATGGTGTAGCAAGGACGGGGTTGAACGGGAAAGACACTGAAAACATTTTTTTTTGCGCTGTAGAAATGTGAATTATTGAAATGATGGAGTAGAGTTATGAGAGTAGGTCAGTGTAAGCTACTTTGCTTGAAATGTGTGTGTGTGCTGACAGTGCTATGCATGCTCATGTGTGTGAGATCACAGCGTGGCTTTGTACTCTTGTGTGTAGTGTATGTGTTGCTGTACTGCTGTGTACAGTGGCACACAATTCAATGTGCATACAGTATGTTGTTGTAATTGTGTGTAACTTCTAAGCATATGCACTGTACACTATGTGCGCAGTGGTAGTTTACTCAAGTACTGTACTTGTTGTAATTGCTACTTTACTGGAATATTTACCATTTACCATTAATTATATTCCACTCGGATACAAATATTGTACTTTTTCCATTTTCATACCAGGGCCCACCATTTGTTCTGCATTTTTGCCATGGACCGCCAATTTATGTTGAGTTTAAGTTTCTCGGATCCAAAGCTAATGATTTTCAAGTTTGTCTACACAATTTAGAAGAGATAAACTGGCAAAACGTTGGTCAAAATAACAATTCTTATACATTTTGTAATTGTGTAGATTCTATCTATTCTTCTATCTATTCAAGAATTCTTGGGGATTCTTGGGGACCATCAAGAATGTTTATGTTTTGTTTAAACAGAGAAATCTCCCTCCTCCAATGCCATCGGTATCATCAGTGCCATCTGCTGGCCACTGTGGTCAGCGTCGCCCTGCAGGATGATCTCATTTATTCCCCTCCCTCCCCCGGTGCTGTGTTTAATTCTGCCCATGTGTGGCTGGTGGAATTGGTCACTGTATTGAATTTGATGATCCATTATGGCTCAAACACAAGCTCCGTTTCCTCAGGGCAAGGAGAGGATATTACACAGGCAGCGGGGAAATCACACGGAGATTACAGTACCTGCTGACTTTATTGTCAGCCTGTTATACATAAACCACGGCAGTAAGAGGCTTTATAGATTAAAAATGTACATCAATGAAGCAATCGGGCTAGTTAATGGCGTCCAGCCCACCGGGCGATGTATAGATTGCAATAATGGCCCTGTGATTACCCCTATATGATAAGGAGTGCATGGTGAGCTATGTCTGGGGCTTGTAATAAAGAGTATGATGTTTACACTATCTAAACATGATGCCACGGTGATCAATCAAGTCCAGATTAAGATTTATAAGTCCAATAAGGGGGCTACAGTATGTGGAAAATGACTAAAAATGATCCATGTAAGTAAAGCTTATGAAGGACGTCCTTTTAGTAGGAATGCTCTTGAGTTCATTTTCTCTGCTATATGAGGAAAGCAGTTTGTTTTTCTACACTTAGAGAATAATTTACAGTAGCAGTTACACTTTGCAGGCACATCATGCATTGGCATGTGTTATGTTATGTATGCATCTATAATCAATGCAGTATACGGTACATGCTCTATATTCCACAGGATGCACACTCGGAGCTGACAGTAAACATTTAATACATAATGTAGTTACAGGTAGTGTATGCTGGGATATTTGATGGTGGTTCATTGCAGCTTCATAAAGCTTCAGGCCATATTCTTTCTACAGGATCGCTTAAAAACTCTACTACAGTACAGTACAGTGTACAGCCTATAAAGTAGTACTTGTTCTGAATGTGGGGTTCGGGATCCACAGGGGTCCTTGAGGGCCTAAATAAATTATAGTTAGGTACCTAGTGGATGATTAATGCGTCTGAACCTCTGTACAAAAATTGAACCAACCAACAACGTCCATATGTTTTTCCATTCTATACACTATCTGAGGTAAAATACCATCTGCAGATGTGCTGTACATGATAAAAATGTTGTGTGAAAACCTCCACAATAACTTCCTATAGTGGGTGGATGGGTAACCTACCAAATTACCAATACATTGTTCTTTCTTGTCTCCACAGTGAGCATCTGTCATGTGCTTTCACCTTCTTCCTCCATGGGGAGAGCAACGTGTGTACCAGTGTAGAGATCGTCCAACACCAGCCAGCCTATCACATCACTGAGGACCACATCCGCCTTGCACAGACCTCCACAACACCAGTACAAGGTGAGAAAGCACAAGCACCACAATTTCCTCCGTCAACATCAGATTTCTTAATAGTCGATCTACAAGCTCACAAGATTACAGGCTATTTTTTGGCAAAAGGTCCATCCCGGAATAAGCATGCTGGGGTTGGAATGGTTAAAGCTACATTCCGTAACTTGCATGACATCCCTGGGACAATTCCTGAATTTCAGTTGCATCTATCCTAGGTCCCTGACCATCCACACCAAGAACTATAGAGATAATCATAATGATGTTAGCAAACATGGTGATTCTGATTCAGTCTCAGGGCCCTATTTTGATTGTCTTAAGTATCAGGTCTTGTGACTTAAGTCAAAACTTGGAGGTGTGGCAACGGTGTGGCTGTTTTGATTGGCCAAACAGCTTTGCCACACCTCAAGGTTGCCATGTGATCTACCTGCACAGCTGTGTGATCTACTGATAGATCACAATCTACCCTTTTGTTCTATGTTGTAGTTCTCGCTGTGAACAGCCCTTACAATATGTGACGGTACACTGTGAAAGTAATCTCTGAATCTGTTTGCTTGTCTGTCCATCTGTCTGTCTGTCCCCTCTTTTCTCCATCTCGCCCATGTTGTCCATCTGTCTCCGTAGTGATCCTGAGTCCCTACGGTCTCAGTGGCACTCTGACAGGCCAGGCTTATAAGATGAGCGACCCGGCGGTTCGGAAGCTGATGGAGGAGTGGAGTTACTTTTATCCCATGGTGCTCTGCCAGAAAGAGGGAAACGCAGACAAGGAGAAGGAGAAAGAGAAAGCAGATGGGGGGCAGGCCTACGACCCTCACTGTCACGTGGCTGTGGAGGTCATCGTAGGTATGGGAAAACTGGAGCGTGCTTGTTGATGTTGCAACAGGACAAAAACAACTGTTTTGGCCTGGATCTGCTTTTGCACAGTAAAATCCTCACTGTCATTTTATACATTTGCACACAGGACATCACTGAGTGTGTGCTGTGATACTACTGTATAAGCCCTTTTCGTAGACTCAACAAATGGTACTGTAACACTTCAAGATAAGCCGCAGTTTCAAGGAAATATTAATCTCCCCATGGTTATTCATGACAACATTACTCGATTAGACCAAAAACTACTTCGCGTTATTAGGCAGTAGAAGTGACTTTCTTTTGTCGAAACACAATTGCAAAGCACTTCAGACGAACTTAATTAAGGATCCAAGAAGATGCACTGTGACATTTTTAAAAAGCCTTTATTCCAGCATGGCTTAGTTAAAGATTAGGCATCAGATCATGTGGATCTGGAGTTCCACTTGGGAAAGGCCTGGCTCTGATGCGGATCTCAAACTGCATCTGTCAGGCCAGTAACATCAGTAGTCTATGTCAGCGGTTCCCAATGTGGGGTCCGGGGACCGCCAGGGGTCCTTGGGGGAGTTCCAGGGGATCTGATAGTTAGGAACCAAACAGACTCTTATGGGTTAAACTAACAGTGATTTTACTTTATAAATTGGGGGTCCCAGAGTTGGGGGTCCCAGAGTTTGAAAAGCCAGTAAATCAGTCTGTGGACTAATGTCTGTTAATATGCATTTATTAGGCTGTCCACACGCCTAATAAATGTTGATTGCAGTGTCCTTGACATGTAAATGTCCTCAGTCATCCGTAATGCACAGTATGACTTTGGGCATTAACTTTCCAAATCCCATTGACTTCCACTATAAAATAAAAGCTAAATCAATATACAGAAAACATACATGAAAATCAATGTTTTGAGGTATAAAGTTAACTTAATAGCATGCCAAACGAGGTCCTGTTTGATCCAGCAGAGCCCCAGACAGTCACACAGACTGCAGGCCGATCCTCTTATGGACGGCGAGCCTCATGCAGAGCGGACACCGCAAAAAATACAGCATGTTTCAGCGCAGCAAAGCCTTCCACAGGGTCCACTCTTTATGTCATCCTCTTCCCCCCCGCCCTCAGTACCCAATAAAAGCACACGCTGAAAGTCCTTCCAGCTTAAGAACACCCAGAGAACACATTAGATTCTCGGTGATTCTACGCCGGGGAGAGAGCAAAAAAAAAAGGCAAGAAAAACAACTCGGCATTGATTAGCCCTCAGTCTGCATTGTAGGCTCTCAGGCAGTCTGAGATCCAGGTAATTGTGGACGCGATGCTATTGAAGTGTGCTTCAGCTGCAGTGTTCTTCAGAGGCCTTTGACGCCTCTCGGGGAGGAAGGGGAGGGGAGGTGTGGGGTAAAGGAGGGGATGAGTGGATCAGAGGGAAAGGAGAGCAGCAGAGAAGACAGGGAGCAGAGGATACGGAGAGGTGAGGCCCACGGGAGAGATATACACAGCTCTGTGTAATCAGATCTCATCGACTGTCTGACCCCGGCGCATTGATTTGACCTGATTGAAATCAAAGCCTAATAGTAGCAGTGCATTTTTACACCTTTGAGAAGAAAGCCCCCACAGCCACCTGGCACTGTATGTACCATCGTAGCCCGAGGGCGCGCGGGAACGATAGCAGGGCGAGTGTGTGAGGAGGCGTTTGAGAGGGTGTTTTATCTGAATAACGAGCTGATAAGCGTGTGAGCATATCTGTGGATGAAAAAGTCGGGCAATTATAGTATAGCGATCGTACTACAGTAGGAGGTAGTGTTCTTTTACAGCTCAGGAGAAACAAAGGGAATGTGTTGTGAAGCAGTGTTGATTTTGACAGAAAATTCTGTTTTTTTTTTTTTTTTAGTCATAATCTTTTATAGTGTGTTTCTAATGGTGTCTAATAACATGTGCTAAAATGCTGAGATTCAACACCCGTGGGAAATAAAAAATAAAACAGGTCAAAGTCGGGGTACCATTCATTAACCTATAAAAGTCAAAACATGGACTAAAAACAGATACCCGTCATCATAAATGTGCTTAGTCAGCACATTTGTGGTAGTGCTACAGTATGGCCATTTTCAGACATATCACATTATCAGCTGCTACATAAAGCATGCTGAAATGTTACATGTTCTAGCTTCTAGAGAGCTTAGTGAATGGTACCCCCGACTTTGACCTGTTTTTAGGTTTTCCACGGGAGTTGGATTTCAACATTTTAGTACATGTTATTAGACACCATTAGAAATTTCTCATGCAGACATTTCTGATAGCGGTTTAGTTCTCAGGTTAGTCTGCTAAAATCCCCAAACTATTAGTCATATTTTAGTCATTTGGAATGTTAGTGTTAGTCTAGTTTAGTCGGACTAAATCAAATGTAGAATTGGTCGACTGTAATTTATTCAGGTGAGTCTTAGTCTTACTGCCGTTGTAATGGCTGATTTTACACTAGCAGAGAAAATAGCAGATCTACAAGCACAATGCAATCAAGAGTGAAATTACGTCTTTTATTTATACTGGAACTCTTGTCCAATTGTATTTCCTAACATTTAGTCTAGTTTGTATTCGTTGATGAAATGACCAATGTATTTACTCTTAGTTTTAGTCATTATAGCACCGCCCTCACTTCATTTGTCAATGAACATTTTTGGTCTTAGTATTAGTCAACAATATCAGCACTGCTGCAATGTCATCTGTGCTGACATTGTACAAATGTAAGCTGTCAATTAATAAAATAACACTGAGGATTTCACTGGGTGACTGAATGATATGATTCAATGCTGCATGGCTTTTATAATCGACTCGGAAAAACTCAACTTTTCCCAACCTTTCCAGGTGGGGTGAGGATGACCTACCCAGCAGCCTTTGTGCTGATCGCCCAGGGGGACCTCCCTGTACAGCAGCCCCCACCAGCGGCTGCTTCTCAGGGTGTCAGTAGAGACTCACTGCACCACTGCGGTGTGCCCCTCACACCCCCCACCTCGCCTGAACAACCCTGCTCAGGTAACAACTTGGAGTCGCAGGCTGTACATCAGAGCTTCTCGGCTTTTCCTGATTTCTGGATCAAAGTGCCCCCTTTATCCGACAACACGTTGCTTAAATATAGAGCATATCATTGCTGTCTGGCAGAGACCTCATGAAACCAGATTTTATGAGGTATCCACCCGATGCTGTCAATGTAAAACAACATATAGTTATTATTACTATTACTTAGCAGAGAAGAATAAAAGCAGTGAAATACTTGAAATTAGACATTCCTGAAGACAATTACTTGTGTATTCAGGTTTTCCCAATATCTATCTCGCTCTGCTCTCTCTCGCATGCGTGTCTAGCGCACGCACGCACACGCGCACGCACTCACACACAATCAGGCCATAGTGGCAGTGGCATTGCATCATTTACAATATAAAACATAAAATAAAATAGAACGGGCGACAAATTCAAGTCACTGTATTTATTTATGGAACAATTACAGTTATTGTGCACATGATTGCAAAGATTGTTATGAGATCTTGAACAAAGGCACTATAATTTGGAGTGTAAAAACAAATCTGCTGAGAAAGTAGGCCTTGATGAATGATTGTGGTTTACAGCGCAGCGAAACTGTTTAGCAAACCTCCTAGTTCCTTGATCAACATTAATTAAGATCCCTAAATTAACTTGAAACCAATTAAGGCTACTGACACAAACTGCCAACAAATCAAGTAAGAAAAACGCAGCAGATCTAAACAAGCTTGCTGGATTTTTTTTTTTTACACCAGAAGTTGCAACGCTGTCTGTAGAACGCATGTACTGTATGCATTGTACACAGAAACATATGGTCCACTAGTAGTATTTCAGTTTACGAAACATATTAAAACAAAACACAGCAAGCTAAATTTAGCTGCTTAAGCCATAATTTGCCGTAAGCTAAACACAAGCTGTTTCATGCGATCTGCTATTTTCCCAAAATAGAGATGCCAGGGTGAAGGTGATTAACTAAAGATCATTGCTGTCGAGCAGAAACCTTGTATCTCCATGATTCATGCTTAATACTTATAATTCAGTTTCTTTCGTAAGTCAATGCCAGACTTTATCATGCGAGAGTTTCACAAAAAAGCGGATCTAGGTTTAGGTTTACGCAGGTTCCGATAGAAAACCTATTCTCTACAACCGTCATCTACATCATGGATTTTTTTTTTCTTTTTATTCATTATTCTTTGATTTGCGGCACGTTGGACTGTAGTGGTATTTTTGGACAGTCCCGCGAGATCCTGTGGCGGCCAGGTTGCTCTTAGTCAGAATGGTGGTACCTGGGGACAAAAAAGATTGAAAACCCCTGATCTACATGCATCCTTCCTCTGTCATTTCAGCGGACAGTGGCTTCGTAACCTCGGCCTCCAGTGTTCCCACCACGCAACACGACAACACCATGGCTGTCCCCAACCTCAGCCCCAAGCATTCGGATAAGAAACTGACCAATCAGCTGATCCATCAAGCCTGGAGGCAGAGCTATCTGAGCCAGCCTCGACACAAGTAAGTAAGATCCACAGAAATTCATTCAGGCCCCGTTATATTATTACATCTTTTTTTTTGCACTTGTGAATGGACCACATTATTGCCATTAATGTGCGGTGACGTGATTTAACGGCCCAGCTGTGCCTGTTCCTGTGCCTGTGCCTGTCTCTCTCTCTCTCCCAGATGGAGTCAGCCCAGCAGCGCCATGCCTAAGAAGGACGTTCCCAACGGGGTGACCACGTGGGACTTCAGCGACCCGGGAACAAGAGCCCCCTGCAGCTGCTCCAGGTTTGTCACACAGGGAGTGCTAGTGTTCCTACTGTGTGCCCCTCACCCCGTCCCCCAGACGTTTAGCACAGTGATTGTCAACGGTCTCCATTTCAAGTACACCTCCCGTTTGAAATCATTTGGGTTTTAAATCTCTACGACCCAAAATCTACTGTGAAATCCTCTTGTTTTCATTTAAACCATTCTCTACTGTACTTGGTGGCGTTTTAACTTTCATTGAAAAATAGCTGGTGTTCACGGCTCATAGCGCGCCACAGAGTGGCGCGCTATGAGCCGTGAACGCCTGCTATTTTTGGGGGGGAATTGTGAGATTGCAGATCTTCTTTCAGAAGGAGTGTTTTGTAGAATCTACAATGTCAGGTTGAAATTTAACCATTTTACAGACCCACAAAGGTTCGTTAGGACCAGCTGTGGTCCTCGCACCAGATGTTGAGAACCGGTGGCTTAGCTTAGCACACGGATAGACATCCTGTTAACCATGTTTTCACACTTTTGTGAAAAATTAATTTCAATTTACATCCTGCTGCCGACAGTTAGTTGAGACGACATGCAGAATACTTCCAAGTTGAAATTACCATATTGCTGTTTTGTTTTTTGTGTCTCACATTCCTAACCAATTAACATAATTTTTGGTGATAATTGCGATTGTAGTTGAATGAAGTTTCCAGAACAGACTTTCCTTTAATACAGACCACAACATCAAGGTAAAAAAGAAAATCTGGTTCAAAATTGGACACATACCATACAGTACATTATGTGATAAAAATCTACCATTCACTTATGAGAGAAGAGTTTATTTATAATGTAAATGCATTACAATTCAAGGCCAGTCCTGTTGTTTGTAGTCTTTATTGCATTAAACAGCCATTCAGAGACACTTGTTACTGTGGATATTGAAGCAAGAGCTGCATTTAAGCGGTTAATGTTTTGTCAAGAGGCGGGGGAAAAAATTGCTGACTCGCAACACGCAGACTGTTTTGCTTGTGTGCGACATTAAATAATTTATCACGGGTAAGACAACTTGCACATGACCTTGAAAGAGACTCGATCATACTCCGCTTTGGTACATAATGTATTGTTGTTGTTTTTTTGCTTGGCTGTATTGCAGGCTAAAACAGCAGAAGCAGAACCCAACCACCACCACCTCTTCCTCCGTCAACACTCCAAACGGCTCCGGTGCCAGTCAATCTTCTGGTGTCTCCATATATCCTCCCTCCTTGCCAAAGCACAAGACCAGTGACAAGTCGGAGAAGTCCGACAAACAGTCCAAGAGGCCCGCCATGACTCCCTTTCACCATCGCCTGTGCATCACCCAGGAGCCATGCATGGAGCAGGAATCCTCCGGAGGACCCCAGCTGGGCGGTCTTGGGGCTCTGGAAGCACCCCTGGAGTCCCTACACGCCATGCCCAACTGCAAGTACCCCAAACCCCTGTCAGCAGACAGGAAAGCTCCAGAGTCCCTCCTCCACTCCCCTGTGTCCCCGCTTCCCCCCACACTCAGCCCACACCCGCGGGTGCAGGACCCAGACGTCTTGGATCCCCCCGTGGAAATGCCTCAGTGTCCAGACGCAGTTTCTGGGATGGGGCTGATGCCCAGTGAGACTGCACTTTACTCAGCTGCACTGGGCCCACGGGACAGCGGGACCAGGTGGTGGAGGGGTTTCAGGACCCCCAGAACTGATAAGGCTGACTTCAGGCCCGGAGAACTTCCAATCGATAGATTAGGGGAAGTAAAGATGGAGATAGGCACTGAGGGAGCTGCACTAAAAAGGTGAGGAGACGTTGAGACATCGGGCAGGGACATGTTTCTAAAAGAAATTGGGATTTGTCCTTTGAAGGAAGGGCCCAGGGGACTGAAAAGTGTTAAGCTCTTATCCCTGAGTAAATATTATCTATACATTAATTAGTTTTATGAGTTATGAGTTATTATGAGTATGATAAGTGGGATTGTATTGCATGATAATTCATAGATCCATTTAGTAAAGGAATAAAAAAGTCTTTAGAGGATTTAGTTAGTCTCTTCATATTACAGGCACCGTAATGCATTGTTTATACAGTGAACAGTACAAATACAGTACACAGGCACTTTTCTAAACAAATGTTACAAAGTGCTTCACAATTATTCACATACTGTAGCATCAAGCAGCCAGAACAAAGACAGAATATGAACAATGCACTATGAAAAGCACAATAATATGCAATGGATGGGGTGTATCTTACTGACTGTTAAATCATTCATCAACTAGGGCATTTGTTTTTACGTGCTCAGAGTTCTAAATATTATATTATGTTTGTCCTTGATATGAAAATGTATGAGAACCACTGCTATAGCTTTTGGACAACTTGCTTCTGCACCACACCAATTACTGTACATGTGTATTCTCTACAGACTATACATGCAGACGCAAAAGCGATTTAAAATCTCAGAGGAGAGGATTCGGGACCACATCCAAACCCTGGGCCTTCTCCAGCAGCCGGGGGTGGAGGGGTTACGAGAGCCTGGGGATGACCCTTACGACTTCAAGGAGGGAGATATCGAATACACCTTCTCCACGTCCAAGAGGCTCAAGGTCCTGGGGAGAGACCCTAGCAAGAAGAACAAGGTACTGCATTGAATGAAGTGTTGAAGTGATATGATCTCTTAACGTTCGATTGTCTTTATTGGGTCATTATATTTTTGACACCCTGGTCAGTGACCAAGTTGTGTCTTCAGAGTCACGTCGTTTGAAGACACAACTTGTGTCATGGCTGTCTGACACAACCACAACGTAGTATCCACATGCCCCAACATTTTATTTAACTGCCCTTAACCCTTACCCCTGTGTTGGATCTGTGGTTAGACTGGCATGCTTGCCAATACCAGTATGACCTGATAACAAACAAGGGTCGATACTTATACTTTACCGATGCCCATACAGTATTTGCCAAAACCAGTATGACAAAAAATGTCTGATCCGATACCGACATTATCAGGACGTCCCTAGTATTTACCTTGTTGTTTTCTGAGTAGTGGCACGCTTGTAAATCACTGGATAACTGGACCTAATAAATGCCGAAAATGTCATTGTAAAGTGCAATTGAGATCAGGAGATCTAACTAACTTATAAAAACCTTGACCTTGGTCTTTCTTTACAGGTGTTGTTTTGTAAACATTATGACATGTACAATATGTAATGTAACTGAATACGTTCTTTTCTTCTGATGTACTGTCTATCAGGGTGAAGACATAACCAGCAACGGTGCACTGACTGATGGGAAAGATGCCATGTCCATTTTCAGCTCGGCACCCAAAATAGGTTAGGCACGAAATGTCAAGAAATGTCGTCATGTCCATTACCCAGAGTACTGTGTGTGTTTGTGTGTGTGAGGGGGAGACTCACCACACCATATTGGAGAAACACCATTTCTGTAGCCTTCTACGGTCCTGATGGCTGCAACCTGCGACTTACACAGCCCTCCGGGTAGGCCGCCCTGCTTAGCAGAGATAAGCGCAGTGCAGAGCTCTCCTTTCTAGTTAATAATCAAATCGGCTGAATGGCCTAGTAGTGGAGCTCCCCCTCCATCCCTCTGACAAATTACACACTGCAAATACCCAAACTCTGCAGTGATGAGTCGTCTCTCATCTCATCTCTTAGTTTGAGATCAGCTTTCCTACTTAACCCGAGAACACCCTTTGAATATATTACTTTGGGGTTAAGTGATTGTTTGACAAAAGTCTTTTTAATGAGTAATACTTTCATTAGTGTTCTAAGAACATTGTTTCTCCCTGCGTTGTAGATGAAACGGCTCAAGATGAAGGAGCAACCAAAGCCAACCCTTCTCTGACCAGAGAGAGAGATCTGGTGGTCAACATCTCTGACCTGGATAACATCTTTGATGAGGATGAAGAGGAATTAGGGGTGAGACAACACTATATATACATGTAGACAATCATACATATACTGTATGCACACATTTAGAGATTATTTATATAAAATGTTCTAAGGAAAGCTCCTATGTGTGTGCTGCACATATTTGATAATGCTATTCCCAAGTATAATTTTCTAAACATCCAGGAATTTATATTCCTGTTCTGTCCCTAAGTAATAATGATTGAATTGGATTTTCAGACCACCTTCCCAAACCAGCACTCCACCAAGATTCCAGTGTCAACAGAAGACCGTCCGCTTGGGAAAGAGGGACGAGTCGCAGTACCTTATCCTTCAAGTGAGTTCACTTTGACTAATAAGCACGATGAGCACAGTCGTAACCACATTGAGCAGACCATTACAGATTTTTTTAAAAAATTCCATCATAATTGCAAAATCTACAAGATGAAAACTTGTCACATTGTGAACTTGTAGAGTGGCTATCTGCTAGTGACCAATCATGATGGTAATCTACATACAGTGCATTTAGAATAACGTAAGCTATGTACCCCCCACCCCTAATCTGCCTTTCTCCCTTTCTCTCTCCACCTCTCTCTCCTTTCAGCAGTAGCAGACCTCCAGCGCATGTTCCCAACCCCTCCGTCGCTGGAGCAGCACCCGGCCTTCTCTCCCATCATGACGTATCGGGACACCCCCAGCCAGGAGCCTCCTGCGCCCACGGGCGTGTCTGAACACCCGTTGGGCCCTTTGGCTTACACCCACTTCACTGAACACCGGACAGAGATGGAGGAGTCTTTGGCAAGCCCAAAACCCGAAGACACAAAGGTGTGTGCTCACCGTAACACGCTGTACTGTAACACACTGTAGTCTACTAGTCATGGATATGTCCTAGCATTCAACCACAGTGTTACATGTGATAAGAGTCAGTTGCTTCCGGGAGTGCAATGATGATTTTCATTCTCAATTCTCCACATTGTGTCCCTTTCCAGCCACAAATAGCTTCCTCCATGTTTGCCCCGCTGTGCAACCTGCCTAGCCAGTGTCTGCCACCGCTCAAGATCCCAGAGCAGTGCTACTACCGCCCTTCGTGGTCCCTCCTTCCCAAAATGGAGCACTACTCCTCAGTCATGCACCTCCAGCAAGCGTCCTTCATCAGGGACGGTTACACGTGAGTGGTCACTTGTTGTATTTGCTGCTCCTTCGTGAGCGACCCGAGAAACATGAAATATTATTAGACCATTGCTTCTAAACAGAAATTACTCATTTTGTATGAAGCTTGTTGTCTGACATCATTTCTTGTGTGTCCTCCTTTCTCTCCTTCAGTAATGTCCCCAGTGTCAACACCCTGGACCAGGAATATGCCCAGATGAGTGCCAACACCGCGTCAGTGGGCACCACGGGTGGCATTCTCCCGTCCCCCGCCACCCCTCGTTTCTCCGTGCCGACGCCGCGCACCCCCCGCACCCCGAGGGGCATGAACGCGGCGGGGTCCGGGCAGGGCTCGGTGAAGCAGGACGGCACTGAACTCAGCTCTCCGGCCTCCACCCCTTCCACCAGCCTGCCCCTCAGCTCGGTGGACCCCTTGGCCCGGCCGGGACCTCCGCTCCCGGAGGCCCACAGCCTGTACGCCGCCCTCCTCCTCTCCGACTCCGTCCTCAACGTCTTCAAGGACCGCAACTTCGACAGCTGCTGCATCTGCGCCTGCAACATGAACGTCAAGGGCGCCGACGTGGGCGTCTACATCCCGGACTCCACCTGCGAGGACCAGTACCGCTGCATGTGTGGCTTCAGCGCCATCGTCAACCGGCGGCTGGCCCACGGCACGGGGCTCTTCCTGGAGGACGAGCTGGACATCTTCGGCCGGGGCTCGGAGGTGGGCCGGGCGGCCGAGAGGAGGCTGGCCCTGTGCCAGCGGGACCCGCCCATGGGCGACCCCAAGGCCAAGCGGCCGCAGGACGGTCCCCCCGTCCCTCCGTCGGTCATGGTGCTCCTCCAGGAGCAGTGCTCGCAGCCCATCTCGTCTCTGGCGTCGCTCCACCTGCCCCCGGCCTGTTCCTGCCGCCGCCACAAGGGGGCGCTGCTGCAGAGCTGGATGGCGGACAAGCAGTGGGCGGACGGCAGCGACGCCTGTGTGGAGTGTTACAACGCTCTGGAGCAGGGCCTGCAGTACGTGGACAACCCTGCTGGGGGGAAGGTGGATCCCTCCGCTGTGAGGAGCACCGCGCTGCACTCCTGGCCTCATACTAACGGTGAGGAAGGTGCCAAATGTTTTACTAACACCCCTGCTGTGCAAAGGTGTCGCGTGTCGAATAATAGCAGATTTAAAGCATAGAATGTTGTGAGCTTTTAGATCTGCTATTATTGGCACAGGACAACATGTTCATATACTAGACTTGGGCATAGATTCACCTGACAGGAAAGGAAATCAAAGCATGTTTGTGGGATTTATTTATCTGCTGTATATGACATTGTATTCAACATTTCATTGAGATTGTGATAATGTCAGAGTAGAGTATAGATCTTTATGGCATCTGTGAACACTCACTTCAACATAAATCTTTGCTATGAAAGAGCATGTTTTCTCAGGATCAAATTGAACTTCAAATTCAGTTCCGTTTCTTGATAGCCGGTTATTTTATTTTTTTACTGTTTGGCTTTAAAAATTGTTATGTCTTTTTTTTGTTAGTTATGGCCTGTTGTGTGACGTCGAAAATGTGTATTGATGTGTTTTATGTGGGTTTGTGTGCTCTGTCCATGCGTGTGGGCTTGCAACTGTGCATGCATGCTTCTGTGTGTGTATGTGTGTGTGTGTGTGTGTTTCTTCCCTTCCTCTGCAGTGATGGACATGAGCATGCTGTCGTCGCAGGACGTGGTGCGCATGCTGCTCTCGCTGCAGCCGTTCCTGCAGGACGCCATTCAGAAGAAGAGAACGGGAAGGACATGGGACAACATCCAACACGTGCAGGGACCGCTCACATGGCAGCAGTTCCACAAGATGGCAGGGAGAGGCTCGTATGGTGAGTCATATCCCTCGTCGGCTCGCTTCACCGCCTTTGGTATTGGACGCTTTATGATCTATACCAGAGGTTTTCAACCCGTTTGGCACCGGGGCCCGCAATTTATTCGGCATTTGAGCCACGGACCACCATTTGAGGACATTTTAGCACCCACAGACCCCCAAACTAAAGATTTCTTTAATCTTCTAGTTGTGTAGACTTGGGCTAATTCAGATGATGAATATTTTAACTTTTGAGAGTGTAAAAATGAAACCAAATGGACCCGAAAGGGTTATATCTGGTTAACCAACTTAGCTGAGGCCCACCTGGAACCCTCTCAAGGACCACTGGTGGTCCCCGGACCACTGTTTGAAAACCACTAACTAGATCGAGAGAGAGGTCTGGCATAACCAGAAGATCAGATCTGCCTACTGATATTTTGTCTGGTGACATCCAAGTTCAACCAATGGGCTAAAGTTGGGTGGAAACATTCTGAAATGTTGAAAATAACAACATCATAGAGCCAACGCAAAGACGTTATTGCGATCATAAAGCAATGGGCGAGTACTGTAGGTTTTGTAGCACTGGTTCTCCTCGCCAGCCAAACTCGTTGAGTGAATTTTATTTCTATGGACTGAGTAGGCAGACATCTGTGATGGTCTGACTAGACAAGACTAGTAATAAGGTAAGAATAAATTAAATAATATATAAGACTGCCTGGCCATCTACAATTGAACTGGTCGTGTTGGCTCGAAATACGAACTATTCATAGATATAAATATTGCAGCGATATTGGACACCGGAGCTCGATATTAAAGCAGCACTATGCATGTAAAAAAATATATTATTTGATACACTGTACAATGACACCGTGTGGCTTGATATTAAAGTGTTGAATCTTATTAGACTGCGGCCGACTAAACCGTGTCCTCTTTCTCACCTCTCTTTTCTTCAAGGTTCGGAGGAGTCTCCGGAGCCCCTTCCCATCCCTCCACTGCTGCTGGGTTATGACCGCGAGCGTGACTTCATGGCTCTGTCCCCCTTCGCGCTGCCCTTCTGGGAGAAGCTGCTGCTGGAGCCCTACGGTGGCCAGAGGGACGTGGCCTACCTGGTGCTCTGTCCCAGCTGCCCCTCGCTGCTGGCCGGGGCCAAGGCCTTCTTCCAGGAGCTGAGTGCCGTCTACGAGGTATCACGCTTCATTTATTTTATTCCAGTGATTCTGTCAGACTTTCAAGGACACCCACATCACTTAGATATGCATTAGGCTTACAGACCCCCCACTTGACACCATTTATTTTAATCTCTGGGACTTCGATCTACATAGTAAAATCCTCAGTGTTTATTCATCTCTGAGTGGGCACAAACTGAACCACGTTTAGATTTCGAGATGTAGACACATTTAGAGCAATGGTTTTCAACCTTTTTCATACCAGGGCCCACTATTTTATTCAGATTTGAGCCACAGACCACCATTTGATGACATTTTAGCCCCCCCGGACCCAAAACTAAAGATTTCTTTTGTCCACACCACAATACCAGGCTGGAGAAACAAAACAGGCAAACAATAGATCAAGATGACCATTAATGTTCTACATTATCTAGTTGTGTAGTCTTTTGCTAATTCAGAATATTAATATTAATTTAATATTATTAATTTAATATTAATTAATTTAATATTTATTTAATATTAATAGTTATTTTAACTCTTAAGACTGTTCGTCACCACTAAACCCCTTATCCCTTAACTTATTTGCCTTTTTAAACCATTAAAAAAAAACATTTTTCAACAGTTAAAATGGCCAGCCCACAAGCTAACAACGTGCCAATAGATTGGCATGTTGAGCTATTACAAAATAGTAAAAAATGGATAAGGGGTTTTAGCTAAGCGGAAACTTGATGCGATAGTTCAGTTGGTGATAGAAGCATGACATTTGGCACAGATGATCTTCATATGGCCCTAAACAATAATCAACCTCGGGCCACGCAGAATTCCAAGATGGCGGCCCCCAAAATCCAAGATGTCTGCCCAGAAATGTGGTTTTTCCTTCATAACTTGAAATGCATTGATCTTACGCCCCATAGATGTATTGAACGTTAATACAAAGTTGGCCATTACGGACAATTTGGTACCAAGTATGTGTCTGTATCTCCTACGGTTCTTGAGATACAGCATATAGGTACTTTCACAGCTTGAGGAGAGCCAAATGAGGAGAGACATTTGTAACATTGATTTTTAAGTCAATCAAATTGTGATACAGGCATGAAAATTGGTACACACACTCTGCAAACCCCACTATTTCTAAAAGTACTGCATGCCCTGCAAAATTCCAAGATGGCAGCCCCCAAAATCCAAGATGTCTGTCCAAAAATGTGGTTTTTCCTTCATAACTCGAAATAGGAAGATCTTAAGCCCCATAGATGTATTGAACGTTAATATAAAGTTGGGCATTACGGACATTTTGATACCAAGTACATGTCTCTATGTACTACGGTTCTTGAGTTACAACATATCCGTATTCATGAGGCACCAAAAGTGTAACATTTTGGCACATTTCACTATTTAACTCAATGATCCCTTAATCACTTTCAGGAATCATTTTCAGGAAATGGACCTACATGTGTCTGCTATCATAAACCACTTCAAGTTTCTCAATTGATGAAACGGGTCAGGAGTTATTAAACCGATCATAAAGGGCTGTTTCAGTGCTAAACTTGCTGCGTATAGTTAGCGAACATAAGCCACCCAGAAATGTCTGTCTGTGCATCTGCCCTTCACAATAAGTGTATATCTGAAGCGGACGCACCAAGTGCAGCATGTGTCCTAGTATAATGGTATAATATGCTAATAGGCGTAATAGTGTAATTTATGCAATAGTGTAATAGGGCTAATAGTGTAATATATGCAATAGCGGTATACTGTAATTGGGTAATATATGTAATAGTGTAATAGGGTAATATATGTAGTAGTGTCATAGTGTAACATGTGTAATAGTGTAATATGATAATATGTGTAATAGGCTAATATGTGTAATAGTGTCATAGTGTAATATGTGTAATAGTGTAATAGGATAATATGTGTAATAGTGTCATAGGGTAATATGTGTAATAGTGTCATAGTGTAACACGTGTAATAGTGTAATAGGGCACTATGTGTAATAGTGTCATGGTGTAACATGTGTAATAGTGTAATAGGGTAATATGTGTAATAGTGTCTTAATGTAACATGTGTAATAGTGTAATAGGGTAATATATGTAATAGTACCATAGTGTAACATGTGTAAGAGCGTAATAGGGTAATATGTGCAATAGTGTCATAGTGCAACATGTGTAATAGGGCAATATGTGTAATAGTGTCATAGTGTAACATGTGTAATAGGGTAATGGGTTAATATGTGTAATAGTGTAATATAT
The DNA here is from genome assembly GCA_039105355.1 of Benthosema pterotum. Classification (NCBI taxonomy): domain Eukaryota; kingdom Metazoa; phylum Chordata; class Actinopteri; order Myctophiformes; family Myctophidae; genus Benthosema; species Benthosema pterotum. The sequence goes on from CM076985.1 coordinate 27,430,988, forward strand.
GTGCATTAAGGTAAGAGTGTGGTATACAAAATAGCTGTATAGTGTAGGGCTGGGACTTTAACTGATTAATTGAGATTAATTAATCACAGAAACAATAACGCGATTAACAAAATTAACTCATTTTAATCGCCACACAGGCCCCAAAACTAAAGATTTCTTTTGCTTTTGTCCACAATTTCAGAAACAATGTCACAGTCAAACCAACAAATCAAAATGACCATTCATCTTCTACATTCTCTAGTTGCGTAGAATTGGAATTCAGATGGTGAATATTTTAACTCTTGAGAGTGTAAACATGAAACCAAATGGACCCGCAAGGGTCCATCTGGTTTCATGCTTACGCTCTCAAAGAGTTACATCTGGTTAACCAACTTTTGATCTAGTTAACCAAATTTTGATCTGGTTAACCAACTTGTGTCGACCCAGTTTTCATTTAGAAGAACTCTCACATGCTACACAAGCCTGTTTTAATTGACAAAAAATGCTTCTTGGGTCAAATATTGGTATGTGATTAATTGAGATTAATTAATTACACAGCTTCAAATTAATTAGATCAAAAAATTTAATCGAGTCCCACCCATAGTATAGTGTAATTGCCCTATTACACTATTGCACATATATTATACTATTACACATATTAACCCATTACCCTATTACACATAATACACTATGACACTATTACACATATTACCCTATTACGCTATTACACATCTTACACTATGACACTATTTCACATATTACCCTATTACCCTATTACACATGTTACACTATGACACTATTACACATATTATCCTATTACACCCTATTACACTATTACACATGTTGCACTATGACACTATTACACATGTTACACTATGACACTATTACACATGTTACCCTATGACACTATTACAAATATTACGCTATGACACTAGTACACATATTACCCTATTATACTATTACACATGTTACACCATGAAATTATTACACATGTTACATTATGACACTATTACACATGTTACCCTATTACACATGTTACACTATGACACTATTACAATATTACCCTATTACACATCTTACTCTATGACACTATTACACACATTACCCTATTACACTATTACACATGTTACACTATGCCACTATTACATGTATTACCATATTACAGTATACCTCTATTGCATATATTACACTATTAATCCTATTACACTATTGCATATATCACACTATTACGCCTATTAGCATACTATACCATTATACTAGACACATGCTACGCTTGCGTCCGCTTCACATATACCCTTATTGTGAAGGGCAGATGCACAGACAGACATTTCTGGGTGGCTTATGTTCGCTAACTATACGCAGCAAATGTAGCACTGAAACAGCCCTTTACGATTGGTTTAATAACTCCCTACCCGTTTCATCAATTGGGAAACTTAAAGTGGTTTATGATAGCAGATACATGTAGGTCCATTTCCTGAAAATGATTCCTGAAAGTGATTAAGGGATCTTTGAGTTAAATAGTGAAATGTGCCAAAATGTAACAGTTTTGGTGCCTCATGAATACGGATATGTTGTAACTCAAGAACCGTAGTACATAGAGACATGTACTTGGTATCAAAATGTCCGTAATGCCCAACTTTATATTAACGTTCAATACATCTATGGGACTTAAGATCTTCGTATTTCGAGTTATGAAGGAAAAACCACATTTTTGGACAGACATCTTGGATTTTGGGGGCTGCCATCTTGGAATTTTGCAAGGCATGCAGTACTTTTAGAAATAGTGGGGTTTGCAGAGTGTGTGTACCAATTCTCATGTCTGTATGACCATTTGATTGACTTAAGAATCAATGTTACAAATGTCTTGCTCTCCTCAATCTGTGAAAGTACCTATATGCTGTATCTCAAGAACCGTAGGAGATACAGACACGTACTTGGTACCAAATCGTCCGTAATGGCCAACTTTGTATTAACGTTCAATACATCTATGGGGTGTAAAATCAATGCATTTCAAGTTATGAAGGAAAAACCACGTTTCTGGGCAGACATCTTGGATTTTGGGGCCGCCATCTTGCGGCCCAAGGTGGCCCGAGGTTGATTATTGTTTAGGGTCATATGAAGATCATCTGTGCCAAATTTCATGCTTCTATCACCAACTGAACTATCATGCATTGAAAACACCATTTTTCCGCCTAGCTATTTGGGATAAGCCTTTTAACACGTGACAAAAATGGAGCCCTCTCAGGCCAAAAACTAAGGAATATGGTGTTGTTGTTGTTGTTGTTGTTGTTGTTGTTGTTGTTGTTGTTGATGAATAAGACTTTGTCCACAATGTCACTTTGTCACTTGTAGACGTGTCGTCTGGGGAAGCACCGTCCTCTGGCCAAGGTGTCCAGAGACGGTCTGGTCCAGGTGGGGGAGGTGGTGGAAGCAGACCCGCTGGAGGAGCAGCACGTGGACCAGTGGTTCACTGGGCCCTGGGCTGGACAGCAGCACACAGACAACCTCAACAAACTCAAACTCTACGCTTACGCCTGCAGGCAGCAGCTAGGTGAGACGTTGGTGCGATCTCGGGAATCTGGGTTATGGAAATGAGCTTAAAATGTTCATTTGGTGCATGTTAATGATCTGCGTGCTACAGTGCAAGGGATGTTTTATACAGTACCAGTTGGTTTTCAACCTTTTTGATACCAGGACCCACTGTGAAAAGACTCAAGGCGTGGCACAAATGCTTTATTCAGGATTTGAGCCACGGACCACCATTTGATGATATTTTAGTTCCACAGACCCAAAACTAGAGATTTCTTTTGTTTTTGTCCACAATTCCAGGCTGGATTTCACAAACAAAACAGGCAAACATCAAAATGAGCATTAGTCTTCTGCATTCTAAATTTGTGTACACTTCTTAATTAAGTGGCTTCCTTAGGTGGTTAATATTTTAACTCTTGATAGTGTAAACATAAAACCAAATGGACACGCAAGGGTCCATTTTGGACGCTGTCAAGAGTTACATCTGACTAACCAACATTCTATCATTTAGCTGGGAACCACCTGGAATCGTCTCAAGGACCAATGGTTGAAAACCACTATTTTATACTATTCTATTTTCTTGTGTTAATTCTGTCCTATATGAATAGAAGAATTGTTTTTAATTTATTTATTTATTATTTTTTTATGATCCCAGCTCCCCAGTTGTCAGCCCTGCCTCTGGACAGCAGTCTATTGTTGCCTCCCAAGCCACAGCCTCAGCCAGCCTCCTCCTCGTCGCCAACCCAGCCTGCGTCTTCTGGCCAGCCCCCTCCGGCCCCTAGCCTCGGGGGCCCCGACGGAGAGGCGGCTCCAGGGCCCCACACCTCAGGAAACACTCCAACCCCGACTGGAGCTGCCTCGGGGCAGCCGGGAGACGCCGCCCAAGGAGGGAGCAATGAGTCCAAAGGGCCGCCTAGTTCCACTGCACCAACCAGCGCGTCAGCAGAAAACCTTGAACTGTAAGTCACGCCAACTTGAGGAACATTGTCAATTGCTAAACGTACATGTTGTTGACACACATTTATTGTGACCAGTACGAATGTGGTCACCATACATAAAGTTGTCTTTAAGTGACCTGAAAATTACAATGATGGGGGCGTGGTTTGCTTTATTCGTTAGAGGGGGAAAAAACATATGCCCTGTTGAAAGCAATGCCCTGCTGTTAGAGTATAACGCTGTGTGTGCCTTTCACTCTTCAACCAGCCATAAATATAGTAAAATTGGTCTTGTAAACCTCTATTCGTTAGAATGGGCTGAGGACAAAAGTGATGCATTTGCAAATGCACCATAACAAAACATCCCGAACATAAAAGAATATGGAGTACATTAGTGTTGTTGTTGTTATTACTATGGATATTTAGTACAGTGCAGAGTTATCCCTTGTGCCATGTTAACACATTTGTGTTCTGTTGCTATCTCCTATGCAGCATGGCAGAGCAAGCCAGAATTGGCATCGGCATCCCCACGCTGGCTGACTCAGTGGACAGCCATACTCACATACCAGCCATCGTTATTTATATAGTAGACCCGTTCCTCTGCTCTGACGGAGCAGATGGCGGAGGCGAGGAGGATGACGGGGAGGAGGTGGAGACAGGAAGCATTTGGCTCCTGGGGCTGCTGCGGTGCTACACAGAAATGCTGCAGACGCTGCCTGAGAGCATGAGACCGGCCCTGGTCCTGCAGGTGAGAACAGTTCTACTGTATGCAACGCCTTCAAAGCAACCCCACTGCTCTTAATCCATTGTGTCCTGTCTAGTTTCTGAATAACAGAATATTCAAAGATTTGCACCATGTTTTCACGATTTTTCAAAAATAGCAGAGATACAAGCTCATAGCGCGCCACTCGGTGGCGCGCTATGAGCTTGTAGATCTGCTATTTTTTAATAGTTAAAACATAATGATAGGAACACCAAAACGCGTTCAGTACACTCAGGGCCCGATTTTGGTTACATTAGCCCTGATGCGCAATTAACGCACTTAGCATTGGGGAAGAGGCGTTCCCACACTAAAGTTGATAATTTCGTGACCATCCTATGTCCCTTAAAAACCTCCTATACCCGTTAAATTATGCATAGGTGTGGTTTGGGCGTTTTTAGCTTTCATCCAATCCGTGTTGGTCTTGCCATTCCCTTTAATTCATCCCTTATCTATTTCCCTTATACCCACTGCTATGTCTGACCCTCCGAAGCACGCAGCCTGGCTGCGGGCTTAGGACAGACGCCTATTCTCAAAGATCATGCTCTCATTTTCAAACAATTATAGCTCGGTCAATTCTCAATCATTTCTTACCATTCAACATGTTATGTTGAAAAAACATGTTCCATGTTTTTTTTGCTGTATGTGGCGTGCATTTATCCCAAGTCTGCGAAATGTTATAAAAAAGTAAATGGCAAAAAGGTCGGCAATTCGCGGTAAAAAATGTTTTTTTTGATCATTGATTTCTCGGTCAATTCTGGACCATTTTTTACATTTCAAAGTGCAGCGTGACGGGAAAAACCTCCTCTCTCAGATGCTGTATAGAATATGTGGGTAGGTCTTCTCTACGATGCGGGATCTAGCAAAATGTAAGTGTCGGGATTTTGGTGGAAACGGTCCACCAAATCCCCGACACTTACATTTTGCTCGATGCGGGATCGTAGAGAAGACCTACCCACATATTCTATACAGCATCTGAGAGAGGAGGTTTTTCCCGTCACGCTGTATTTTGAAATGTAAAAAATGGTCCAGAATTGACCGAGAAATGAATGATCAAAAAAACGACTTTTTGCCGCGAATTCCAGAGTTTTTTGCAATTTACAGCATTGTGTCACAAGTTAATTAATGTATTTAATTATATTATATACTGTACATTACCTAAACACAAGGAAGTGACCGACAGCAGGCAATCTACAGCTGTTTATAGCACAATCCATAAATAAGGAGATGAATTGAACTGGCGCCTTTCCACGTGGAGCCGTGGACATCTCCAAAGCGCACAGACACGCACTGTGCGCACGTGGCTCTGCCTTCTCGGATCGGTTAAGGGGTGGTCTGAGCTGGCCTTATCTAGTTCCCAAATCTATCTGACGAAATTAGCAACTTAAGGGACTGCGCAACAAACACGCCCATGACCACACCTCCAGCCACAAATAACGGTGTCGGCATAAAGAATAGTGGCTAAGGGAAGAGAAAAGGTGACCAAAATAGCAATAAGGGAATTCGCTGCGGGTATCGGGTAACGTTAGGGACAACGTGTGGAGCGAAAATCGCGCCATAAGTGTTAAAGGAGAATTCCCTACTAGACAGCTATCTTACCTTTATTTGTAGTTGATTAGTATCCAAAAAAGTTGTCCAGTTGTTTTGTGAAAAAAGCCTTATTGGCTGTTTCTGGCCTACCTCGCCGTAAACTTACAATGGAGCATGGGATGTTGTTCAACTTTGCCTATTTACATCACTCCACATTGCTTCAGACATAAAGCATGAGCTCTCTCTATTGTGAAACACAGCAACGCCGTTAATGCAGTAAAGTCAGGTGTGAGTGTCAACACACTGTTGCCATTATGGAGAGACAATATACAGGTATACAGTACCAAAACATTTTGGAGCAATGGAAATAAGCAAAATGCAACAACCATGACTCCATTCTAAGCTTATGGTGGGGAAACTGGACCATGTTTTGGGATATTAATCAATTGCAAATAAAGGTCTTCTAGCACAGAATTCTCCTTTAAAATCATTTACCTATGCCTTGTTAAATGTCCCCGACTAAATGTTGAATATTTCCAGACAATAAATAATTTTCAAATTGTGAAAGCCAATATATACTGTATACTGTATGTGCAAAATGATTTGCACAAATGTCCACAACAAAAATAGCAGATGTACAATTCTGTATATCTTATTTTTGATTTTTGATAGCCAATCAATGTGGTAAAAATATCATGTCACCATATGCCAGACATTTGTATTTGTATTTGTTTGTTTGTTTATTTATTTATTTGTTTATTTTTCATGTGTTAAGCATTAAAATATGACATGGTACATAATATATTGGGACTCATACTAGTACTACAACTCAAATAACTTACGCTTGATTTGGGCCAGCTGTTGTATGTAAATGTTATCCAAATGAGAAACATTCTCTGATCTCCTGTGTATCTTCTCCAGGTGGTACCGTGTCACTACCTGCTCCAGCCAGCCAGTGGAGAGAGTCACCTGTACCTGCAGCACCTGCGTTCGCTGGCCTTCTCCTGCTACTCCCAGTGCAGACGCCTGCTGTCCACACAGACTAACATCAAGTCTCTGACAGGCTTTGGTCCTGTGTCCTCTGTCAACACGGTGCTTAAAGGTCCAGAGGTAAAGAGACGTTTTAAAAAAATGTTTCTGGCTCAATGTACTAAACCAGTGGTTTTCAACCAGTGGTCCGGGGACCACCAGTGGTCCCTGAGAGGATTCCAGGTGGTCCCCAGCTAAATGATGGACAGTTGGTAAAAGAATTCAGAAGAATTGTTATTTTGACCAACGTTTTGCCAGCTATCTCTCCTAAATTGTGGACACAAACAAGAAATTCCTTAGAGTTTGGGTCAGAGAGACTAAACTCGGCGTCAAATTGTGGTCCGTGGCTAAAATGCAGAATAAATCGTGCAAAAGGTTGAAAATCACTGTACTAAACTAAGAACAAAGTATCTTAGTTTAGAGTGTTTGCTCCTATACTCATTTAAAGCCTTGAGAAATGTACTCTGGTTTCAGTACGAAACAAACTCATATAGGTGCTTTCCTTTCAGCATCCCAGTCCCCTGCAGCTGTACTGTCCACCGTTCATCCTGGGTCCCACCCGTCCCAACCTAAAGCAGCCAGAACCAGGGGAGGTGTGGCCAGAGACTCCACCCAGGTACAACGTGCTGTTTGTGGGCTACTGTCTGTCCCTGGACCAGCGATGGATCCTGGTGTCCTGCACTGACCAGCAGGGGGAGCTCTTGGAGACCAATGTTATCAACATTGATGTACCCAACAGGTAGGCTGATCATATCCCATGCGCCCCCGTGCAGAATCATAATAGTCTGTAACATTGTTGTTGTTAATTGTGTACACTGTTCTCCCCTTGGATAGTTTATTCTAGAAAAATAGATGTTTCTTCTTTTTTGTGAAGAAACATTGTGAAGAAGTGAAGTGAGGGTCGCTCTTATCATTATACGTCATCATACATCATCTCGTTCTGGCTGATCACAATTCGCATCCTCATTTTGTCTTCAATGTTTGTGTTTACACAAACATTGAACATGCAAACTGTTGGTTCATTGTCAATGGCATATCAATGTTTGTGTTTGCACAAACACTCAGTACGGTCACACATAGTACGGTCCTGCACCACCCCAAATACCTGACATTTGTCACAAGGTTGTTTCCATATTTCATGCACACGAGTCACGACTGATTATGTTGAAATGTCCACACCTCCATTGATTTAGTAATTTCTCAAGAAATTACTTTGAATTTTATTTTGTTTATTTGTAGGGTTAGGATCAAAAAACAAAACAAAAAAACAGAATGAGCTAGGATAACCCTTTCCTCAAATATTCCTTTGATATTTGATGTTGCTGAAATTGTAATTGAAAGTGTATTTATTATACTTTGTAAGTGAACCATTGTATGTCTGTATGTATGAATGATGTGCTTGTTTTCTGTACTGGACCCCAGGAAGAATAGCCACGCTTATTAGCAAGTGCTAATGGGGATCCATAATAAAGTAATGTTCACGACATGAAGTGCGTTTGGTTTGGGACAAGCATTCTTCCATTAATTGGCACTGCATTTGCATTTTCATGTGTCTTATTTTTTATTTGCACTTGTCATCAGAGCACGGCGGCCCAAGGTGTCGGCCAGGAAGATGGGACTGCAGAAATTATGGGAATGGTGTGTGGGGATCATCCAGATGACATCACTGCCCTGGAGGATTGTAATCGGTCGACTGGGAAGGTTGGGACACGGCGAATTGAAAGGTGAGGGACTGTCAGGGGCGGATCTAGTCATGGGCATGGGAGGGCAATGCCCCCCTAAATGCCCAGATTGCCCCACCAACATGATGGCATGCAAATCAACCCAAAATACTTCAAATTAAGGTGCTCATAATTAAAATGATTTAAAACACTACTACTGCTACTAACTAACTACAGTTATCGCACCACTAAACCAACAGCATTTCATCATTGAAAACAGAAAACTCTCCGAGTCAGACCTTTAGCTTTATGCATGCTGCGTGTCTGTTGCAACTTTAACAACAACTGATGTTATTATTATTATTGATGCTTACTTGACTAATATAAGTCCTGTAACCAAAAATTGTATGGGTGCAACGTCATCGCCCATGGCACGAAGCGACACAGGCGATTCCCCAGTTGGGAAATGTTACATCTGCCCCTGGGGACTGTCATTTGAAAATCGACATTGTGCTTCATATAGTGGAGTTTTATTGGAGTAAAGTAGGTGATACAATTGTTAACTGGACTTGTGATTCCTTAATGGGCTGTAATTTATACAACTGTCTCTGAATAACCTTGGGCCTTTAGTTGTAAAGTTACATTTACTGCAATTCAGGCATTCATCACACTCTCTCATCCAGAGAGGTGACTTTCAAGTTGTAAGAGCAGATCAGAGTAAATGACAATGAAAGGTAGTCAACAAACCACTAGATAAATGCTAAAGTAAACAGAGGGCAAGAAAACAATGTAGTGCTAAGTAACTAGGATACCAATCTAGGAACATGTCGAAACAACATGATTTCTAAAATAGATTATTTCAAGCAAATCTGTTGTTGCTGTGACACACTGGTGAGGGAAGTATAAAGCAGGCGCCTGTTAGCCTTCTTCAGAAGGGTTGATGACTATAATTTTCTTCCTCTCTCTCTCTCTCTCTCTCTCTCTCTCTCTCTCTCTCTCTCTCTCTCTCTCTCTCTCTCTCTCTCTCTCTCTCTCTCTCTCTCTCTCTGTCTCTCTCTCTCTCTCCCAGACTGGAGTTCCCTCCTTGGGGAGCATTCGCTCCTGTCCATCAGTCGTCAGCTGAGAGACACGTGTCGCATGTGTGGGATCTCGGCCGCGGACTCTCCGTCCATCCTCAGTGCCTGCCTGGTGGCCATGGAGCCGCAGGGCTCCTTTGTGGTCATGCCTGGTCAGTGCACTGCTCATGTTCACAATAGATGTTCATACAGTTTTCATTTAATATTCATAGCATGGTTGTACATGCAAAGGTACGGGAGCACTCTTAACTTACTTTTGATATAATTCCTCGATGCACCCAGATGCGGTGACCATGGGCTCAGTGTTTGGTCGCAGCACGGCTCTCAACCTGCAGACGTCCCAGCTGAACACGCCCCAGGACGCGTCCTGTACTCACATCCTGGTCTTCCCAACCTCTGCCACCACTCAGCTGGCTGCCAGTTCCTATCCTACAGAGGACAACGCTGGTAAGGATCCACCATCATCATACGTTAGCCCAGTGGTTTTCACGCATGTTCATGTCTTCGAGGTATGGATGGGCTGTTTTTTGAATTGCTGAAGAACACCTTGAACATCAAGACAGTTAATTGGCACTTAATTGAAAGACATAAGACATAAAAAATGGAGGCACTGCTGTTCCTGATCATACTGTGGTTGTTTAGCATATAATTAGCAAGATTGAATTCACTCTACATCTTCCATGAAAGCGAGAACTCGATCTGCAAAAGTGTCTTTTTTTTCCCCAATGTTGGACGGATGGAAATAGAAACCTGGAATTTGTTCAGCTGGAAATAGAAATCTGAAATATTTTTGGGTACTGTCTGTGTAATGGGTGTTGTCTGAGTGAAACAGAAGAGACCCTGGCTTTCAAGTGCACACATCTTCGGATCGATTCATTTCAAGAGTTGGACATGTAGAAGTCTTGTGCTTTCACTACCAACAGTTTTGTTACATGGGTTGTAGCTAGTTTTACCTTTGATAGATTCAACCAAAGCTCTGGCGTTCTCTGTGAAGAGATGAGCGCACTCTATCTACTTGTTTATTTAAAAAAAAAGTCAGATACTGTATACAGTATATCTAGGTGAATACATTACACTACAGAATACTTTCAGTAGTACTTTGATGGACTGACTATAAATTGCGAGTTCCACTGTGTTCGATGCTATACTTTCTCAGTAGAATATCAAACAACATTAAGAAGACACATTGGGTCTTTTGATTGAACTAAACCAGCGATCACAGTGTGTTTAGTGTGAATCCATGACTGTTTCAGATTCCAGTATGTTTTTGAATCCATGACTGTTTCAGATTCCAGTATGTTTTTCTTTCCCGTTGGTGCTTCATGTGGGCATTGACCCCAGTTATTTGCATAGCATGAAAGTGAGGGTGGGAGTGGAAAATATCTTGGTCAGTTGGACTTTTATTTGTTTAGATTTACTGTATGAAATAGGAGCGACAAAGTTAGGTTTCTCAAATGTGGTGAGAGGAATGGAGCCACATTTATTTTAATATTATACATAGAATGAAGCACCAGAGTTTGAGTCTGAGGGCATCGTACTAGTAATGGTAATCTAATGAGTCACATTGCTACTGACTCACATGTCCATTTTCTCAGTTTTCTCTAAATTATATTATAGAAGATAGGGAGGGAATGAGCAAGATAAATTAAAACATTTATTTGTTTTTATACAGTTTTTTATTTTAATGTATCTTGCTCATCTGGAGAATCCAAAAGTATTACTTTTAACTGCAATGGTCCAATGGCATTTTGACCTCCTATCTCCCAGTCTGGAGATTTTACCTACTGTAGGTGACGCTTGTACTGACATACCGTTGATGAGATGAACATGGTTGGCCCTACTGTAAACAAGTTCAAATAATTTTATGTGGTTGTCCACTCACAGTTAACAGTCTTTTGTATTGAATTGTACTTGAAATGTACTGTAATTCTGCAATGTTAACATTTTGCAGAATTACATGTTATTACAGATTTACAGAATTACATCAATCAATTTGAACTGCTGGTCTTTGAAGGGACTGAATTCTGAACCCATGTGCTGTCAGTGCCACCTTTCTGAACACTGAGTTATAGAGAAATGCATTGACGACATCCAGATAGTTTTTGAATATAACTCGAACCTCATTTGTCCTTCAGACGACATGTTTGACCTGCCTTTCCCTGATGAACTGGAGAACGACATTGGACACGACATGATGTTGATCACAGGGAACCTCCATCCCTCGCCCAACACTTCCCCCGTCCCCTCCCCCGGCTCGCCTTCTGGCATGGGGATGGGATCCAACTTCCAGAACACCAGGGTGAGTACCTGGGCACTGTTTCCCAAACAGCCCAGAGTAAAAATATGTTGTTGTTTTTTTTTTATATATCAAAATAAATAAATGTTAAAACAAAAAACCAAAACCCTCCAAACTCCATAAATAGACTTAAAAGTAGAACGGTTATTTTGGTCTAATCTTCTCACCTCTATTTTGGGTTTCAACCTGAAAAGTTTAGGAACCACTCCACTGGAAGGAAATCAGCCTACAGTTTTTTCCATGCTGTGTAGCCAATGAAAATTTAGAGCAAAGGGAAACTTTGACATGCCCACAAGCTTATCACTCAAAATAGCACAATGCGTAGCATTCCCCAAGCCTCATGTGTGTTAAAAGTAGGTCATGTGACTAGGCTGTACAGTAAGTTGGGAGCCACCGTGCTCACTGATATTTTTGTCACTTACTCGTACAAGTACAAGCAGCAGTTTGGTGTGACATGCTCTTCACTTCAGACTCTATATGATAATATTAAAAACAACAAGATCTCCCGGTATGCGTATAATACAGGTGTCAAAACGCTCAGGGAGAGGTACTGACATCCAGTCAATCCATTTGCGGGAATTACACAAGTGTTAAAAGAAGCACTTCACCATTTTTCAATGTAGAAATGCCACTATTTTTTTCTACTCTGCCTGTACCTCACAGACAGGTTAAGATAAAACCTTTAGAAATGATAGAGAGTGTACAGACTACAGAATATGATGGGAGAACACTGGCAGCCATGATAATCTGAATATTCTTAAACAATAAAGACTGTGTGCTCTGTTGTCAGCCTTACAGACGTAAGGCGTTTGACCTGGCCGGTTGACATTGTTCAGGGCTTTGTGCTTCAGGCCGTTCAAGTACAGAATCCCTGCCTGTTCAGACATTATTATAAGTTGCTCTATGTAAGAGGATTAGCTAAATTCCTAAAGTGTAAAAAAAAAAACATATAATAACATTAATAATCTCTAGTAATCAAATTTTATGGAACACATTCTCCTAACTGGACTATTACCGCCTGCTATTGAAAATTACTATGGTTAAGGGATTATGAAATGAGGTGCTAATAAAAAAAAATCCTCCCCTTTCGTTCCCCCCTGTGTATGCAGAGCCAGGGCGAGCGGCTGCTGTCCCGGGACAATCCACCGGAGGAGCTGAAGCAGCAGCCTCTGGCGTTGGGCTACTACGTGTCCACGGCGCAGGCAGAGGGACTACCTCACTGGTTCTGGGCCTCCTGCCCACAGGCACAGAGCCAGTGTCCACTCTTCCTCAAGGTACAGTATGGAAAAATACCAGTAGTCTACTACTGCACGAATTTCATAATATCAATTCTGCAGAAATATAGAAGTGTTCCGTTACAATTAATGTCAGGTGGTGTCATAATGCGGTGGTTTTCAACCTTTTTTATACCAGGGCCTGCTATTTATTCAGAATTTGAGCCTCAGATCACCATTTGATGACATTTTAGCCCCACAGACCCCAAAACTAAAGATTTATTTTGCTTTTGTCCACAATTCCAGGATGGATTTGGGAAACAAAACAGGCAAACATACAGATCAAAATGACCATTAATCTTCTACATTCTCTAGTTGTGTAGACTTGGGGATAATTCACATGATGAATATTTTAACTCTTGAGTGTGTAAACATGAAACCAAATGGACCCACAAGGGTCCATTTGCTTTCATTTTTACGCTCGGAATAGAAGTTGTACAACTTCAAGCGTGTTACAAGTTTAGAGATTAGCTCTTTCCAAATTTGACAAATGCATTGTGTCGGGCTGTAGTCCATTCCTCCAAATTGACTTCTGCCACAGGGTGTCGCCAGAGGCCAGCTAGATTCTGCCACACAGAACAGGGCAGATGTACCGGGTTTTCACACATCACAGTGGGTTACTCGCTGGCAGACCACCATTGTAAGAAGGGTCTTGTGTGAGCAGTAGCTCACACTGTTATTGCTTTGCCAGAAACAGTATTTTGTCGGGAGTGATGTGATAAAAAATCTGAATCTGTGAGAATGCGGCGAAAGAATGGTCCACAATGGTCCACACGTCCTCACTTCCCCCCAATGAGATTAATGACTCAAGACAGCTGCTGGTCAAAGCACACACACATGACACTGTTACTGGACAACTGATAACTGATCTACAGTAGAGTCCTTCACGGGTCCATTTTCAAGGAACCGGCCCGGTTCAGACCCGGACGTAATCGGAGCCGCTCCGCTTTGGACCCGCTGCTATAATTAACATGACGGCTCCGAACCGTTGAATGCCCGGGATGATTTAACCCGGCTCCGAGACGAGCCCGGTGCTATAATTAACATGACGGCTCCGAACCGTTGAACGCCCGGGATGATTTAACCCGGCTCCGAGACGAGCCCGGTGCTATTATTGAAATCATGGGTCCGAACCGTAAATGTCCGAGTACCCGAAATGTCCGAACGCTTTAATGAGTTCTACTAGTATATTATGAATAAGACGGAAGCTTACTGTTAGTTGTACATGGTTGAACACCATGCTGAACACGGACTCGACTCACAGCATAGAAAATAAATCCACGTCGTCTTTAGATGTTGAATCCCAGTAGTAGCTGTACTTTTCTTCTTAGCCATCCACCATTGTGTGTGAATAAAAATAATAATCCATAGTCAACTATTATAACTGCCGTCTCGTGATGGTAGATCACACAATTCATATCTCCGTTGTGGAAGAGTAGTTTCTTTTTTGTTCTTGTGGTCTCTGTCGCACCAGCAGCAGACCATAGTCTTTATTGCTTATCTTAATAATTATTATTATCACGATAGTTAAGTTGTTGCCGGTCTTCGTGTGTGTGTGTGTGTGTGTGTGTGTGTGTGGGGGGGGGGTGTTGTTGTTGTGATGATGACGTATGCAGTAACTTCCTGCTATGCTAAAGTCACGTGACTCAATGCTCGCCTCTCACTGGCCGGAGGAGAACAAGGGGGGGGATGACGAGGGTGATTGACAGCTGTGGCGGCCAATCCCCGGGTTTTGGGTGTAACCCGAGGTCCGAGACGCCCCGGAACCGGCCTGATTGTACCCGGGACATGCAGGGGACATGCAGGAACCGGCCTGAACGAACCCGCGACATCGCGGAACCGGCCCGTTTGTGCCCGGATGTCATTTCTTGTAAACGGAACCGGAACCGGCCACGGGCCGGGTCGGTGCTCGGGCTTTATCGGGTCTCGGGCTAACCCGAAGTACTCTAATCTACAGTACAAGCTGCTCATGATGGCATGCCAAATAGCAATGCGTTATGAGCTTGTAGATCTGCTAATTCAGGTGAGAAAACGGTGTCATAGGATGAGTGTTAAAACAAAACAAAGCAAAAAACAGTCATTCTGGAATTTTGAGAGAGGAGGCAGTGTAGTGGGGAAATGCAGGCCTATTAAAAACAGAATTACAGTAGTCTCATTTTAATGCTGTTTTAAAATAAGCACACAGGTTCCAGCAAGTTGTACTTCAGTGAACATGAGCATAAACCAACGACGGATGTTAGTCACAGTGTCCTTAATGATCAAGAAGTAGCATCGCCCAATGTGAAAGTGGAGCAGTTTCTCTGCCGCTTGATTTATTACTCAGGTGTCAAATTGCCAGCTTGAGCTGGCACAGTATATCATTGATATAGACTGTAAACAGCAACACAGCAGCACTGAAAGTTCCAACCTTTGTGAGCATCCACATTGTAATGACAAACTATAAACTGTCAGAATAACATCTGTTACTCAGCCAGCTAGCTAGCTAGTCGTCAAACAAACAATAAACAAAACATGATTTGTATCTTCAATTATCGCTGTGGTCCTACCGAATCCCTCCGAATAGTGTAACTGTAAACCAGATATTGTCCTAGGTTTTCACATGCCTCCTCCAAAGTCCAATAACATTGATAGTTGAATCTGTAAAATTGATCCGTTCACACACCAGTGCCAACAGTGGAGGCAATCACACAAGGCACCACCCAACCTGTTTATCAGGAGCATTCAGGGTTTTCAGTTTATTTGCCCGAGGACATTTCGACACAAAGCCAGGAGGACTAGAGCATCGCACTGGCAGGTACCTTCAGGTTCTTGAACCTTCTGAGCCAGTGTCTTCTAAATTGTACAGTACATTTACTGTTGCCGTTTCCTCTTACCAGGCCTCACTTCACCACCACATCTCCATCACCCAGTCAGAGGAGATGCTGACAGAAAAGAACAAGAGAACCCCACATCCTCATCCCCTGGACTCCAAAACCACCTCGGATGTACTCAGGTCAGTAGATGTGCCGTTACGATAATACCCGCACTGTTTCCATCTTTATCTCTAATCACTTTGGCATCCCTATTTCAACAGAACAGAGTTGTTGGAGATAATTGCTTTCGTTACTACTGAGTTTCTGTGATTTTTATTTTTGTTTCATTTTTCCCATGCTATCCCAACCCACAGATATGTGCTGGAGCAGTACAACGCCCTCTCCTGGCTGACATGTACCCCTGCTACGCAAGACCGTAGGTCCTGTTTGCCCGTCCACTTGGCTGTGCTTACGCAGATGTACAATGCCATCCTGAATATGCTGTAGCTGCACTGTGCACAGAGGGCTTAAGGACAGCCTCACATAATTGACTGCTAACCGCAATCTACGGTGTGCCTACACTTCCCTTTTCCGGGCACCAGAGAGCGGCAGAGACCCCTTTGTTGTCAAGGGTGGCTTTGGAATATTAGTGGCCAAAGACGGGACAAGAGCCTATGGGTTAGGCTTTCCAGCCAACGACTACAGGGGGAATAATATGCCTATGTACAAGATGATGTTTTAAATCTTAATCAGCCAGAAGAACGGCCACACACCCAGTGCAATTTGTATCTTCCTAAACACGTCCTTTCTGCAACATTGTACAGTCGGAGCTATTTTTAGTATGCCGTTGATAATGACATATCACTTTTGTCTGATATAGCGTTACTTTAAAAAGATCATCATCCACACGGAGGCACTTATTTAGGGCATTTAAGCCTGCTCGGATGACATTTTAAAGGGTCTCGTAGAGGATTATTCTCACCTTCACCTGTGAAAAGAGACGTGTGTCTAAGACCCCTTTAGTCAATATACTGCACAACCAGCAAAATGACTTGACTGCAGCAACATATTGCTTTGTTACATCAATGATGTTTGTTTATGTTTGGAAGAAACTGAGGTTTTAAGTACTCGCAGTTTTTAGTACTGAGATTATCACCTTTGTCTCTGAATAATGGCAAAGGTCATGATTTCATCCAAAGGGAGAGCAGTTAATTATGGCACTTTTTACTCACTTTCCAAAGTGACAATTGTATTGTTGTAGATATAAACGCAATGAATATTTGACCAGTTCATGCATAAATGTTTATAATGTAAGACTTGCATTTGCAAAGAATTGAGACTTATTTTTTAATATTTAAAAACAAAACAAAAAGAAAGAAAATTTGAAAGTTTTTTTTCCGCTCCAATTTACTAGCAATTCTCATGGGATATGAAATACATTGAATTGTCATTTTAAGGAAATTGTGAAGATGCCATATTTATATAAAGTATATCATGTCATATAAATTCACATGTAAATAAATAGTATATTACCTCTTTCAAGCGGCAGATAAAGGAGATAAAACCATCTCTTAAAAAGTGAACACAATATAAAACCTTTTTTCTTTTTCCAGACATTGTTTTACATTACGGTATTTTAGTTCTACAGTTTTTTTTTTGTTTTGTTTATTATTTTCTATGAGTACTGAAAATGGTATCTTAGCTTTTTATTTAATGAGTTTTTAAGTTAATAAACCTATTGATGCAGGAGACATATATTTATACAATGTTTCTCATCCTGCCAAATAAACTTGAAATAGGCAATAGATTACTATAATATTTGAATATTGCAAAGTTATTGCATAATTAAGAAACATGCTTTATTTCATTGGCCTTCCCAAATGATGTCAAGCCAACCATCAGAAAAAGCCTGTTTCTTGACCTTCACTACGCAGTCTGCTATTTGTACAATTGGTAGCATGTTTGTATATACACTTTTCAGCTGTGTTTTGGGGAATTTCTTAAAGCTGTACATTTCACGCTGTTTGGTTTACTTTCAAGTGATTCCTACAAAAGTATTTTTGCTGTTGGTTTTTTAAAAAATATATACAGTATACATTACAAAAATTTCACTCAAATTACCACAGAGGTAAATTGCCAAGTACATATTACTCATACAGGCGAAGAGGTGAGTTTGCAAAAAAAAAAGTGAGGAAAAAAAACCCGCCATCAGTTTAAATATCGGACAGATTCAACTTAGAAATCTGTGACTTTTACACTTGTTTTTTTAGTAAATTATTAAAACTTGTCAAAATGATCATGTCTTACAATTATTTTTCATTTGGTAAATATGTTTCTTCCTACAGTTTCCTCATGCCTCTGTCCTTTTGCATTCGCTACTTCGAGATCTATTACACTTAAATTATGTGAATGTGAAATATTAGATGTAGATCTGGTTGTGTGTGCCTGATGCATCAACCTCCCAAATGAAAATTGTGTTAGTGTGTGTGACTGTGCGGTTTGTACTACAGTAATTCAATGATTCAAAGGAGGGTGATAAGCTTGTTACCACAGTGAGGCTGTCATCACGCAGAGCTGTGAGTGACATCATTAGTTTCCAACATCTGTTGTCCATATTGGAATCCGAAGACCAATTTAGATTAAAGTCTGACGGCGGTATATCCTGCGATGGAAAGAGCAGATCTACAAGGTCGCAACACGTGTGTCCAAAATGCACCTTGGGCTTGCAGATCTGCTGATTTTCGGCATCATGAATGTACAATGGCATAAATTAAGGCTGTGACATATCCAGTACAGTAGGATTCCTTCATGCCATGGTAGACACATCAGCATGTTGATCAGCTAAATGCAATCTTTGTTCTGAAACAAGACATAGCAAACAGTACTCACAAAAGACAAATCTAACAAAACATGCATAAACAGCGGTGGACAAGGTAATCAACCAGTATAAATGCCAAGCATTTGCTTTTAAAGATACTTACATATGTAATAATGGATGTAAATATTTAACAGAAATCTAAAAAAAAAAAAAGAGAGAAAGAAATCACAACCCATCATGGACGCATCAGCTTGGAGTTTCACTCTACTGTCAGGAAGAAAGCATCTAACTCTAAAAAGAGTTTTTGTCCGAAGTGGTTTTAAACCACTTTTCATTTGTTCGATATGTTTTAACCAACAACATTGGTGTGTTATTATTGTGTTTTTTTTTTTGTCTTAATGGAAACATCCTAAAAACAGGATTGTATAATTTTACAATAATAATATAATCATCCACACCTTGAGGTGAAATACGAAATGCGATGATTATTAAGTTTGATACGATAGAATCAAACTTTGGCCGATCCCTTGCAGGAGAAGGTCAGATCTTACCTGCTGAAAGCAAAGGGGCTATAGATGAAGCCAACCTGGTGGTGCCTGTATGACGTATGAACCGAAAGTATGACAACAGCGCAAACACGCTTGGGATTCCATGCACGGCCTGAAGCTGCTGTCTGCTGACATCACGTCCTGAAGCTGGGACTCTGGGACGCCATTTTCTGTGAGAGCAAGCATTTCAACACTGAATTTTGCCGCATCGGTTGAGCTTATTTTCCATCCACCAGCTGTTTAAAAACCCTGAAGATTTCAAAGCCGACATCTTATTTTTTTTCCATGCATGGAAGTTCATATGTGCCCATACCCTCAGTGAGATAAGGAAGAGGAGACCTTAAGGCGCAGCCTCTTGATGTCACGTGACGTGTTTTATACAGGCGCTGGATGTAAAGAGATGTTGGATACAGCTTCTTTTTGCCGCAAGACCGTGTGTTCTCTGGAAGCAGGGCTTTGCGGCACTTTGCCGCGGCGGCCATTTTTTTTTTACTGCATCTGCATCTTTTAGAAGTTGGAATGTGCTCACTGCTTACAGTCTCAGGGACTCAATCAGAACAACTGATGTGATTGGAGGGCGGCAGGACCAATGAGATTATTATAGTTGAGGAAAGACTAATGATTGACAGTTTGCTGTCTCTCAGTTGAACTCTCACATCAAAACTTCCATTTTGTACCCCAACTTGAACATTTATGTTGTCTTTACTAAAGAGAGAGAGAGAGAGGTAAGGAGACCACTAATATTGTACAACTAAATTGTATCAATGATTACTATCAGAGCATTTAAGGGTTTGTTCCAAAAAGTATTCATTAAAAGCCCTTTAATACTATGACAAAGCCAACTGCCAAATTGGATAAAAATTGGCATGCTAATCTGCCTAAGCTGTTTACATCAGGTTTACATCATGAAAGACAAATTACAATGGCAGATAACTGCAGCTTGTTGACTTTAGAATATTGTGGCATGAACTTCTAAAGGAGAAATTCTGATTTTATCCATATGCAAGTGAGTATTAGTGCCTACAGCATTCTGCTGTAGTCTCTGCCTGGAACTTGTCTTAGATAGTCATCAGTAAAGGTTTCCTGCAGAAATAACAATGAATGGATAGATTAGAGATAGAACTATATATAATACAGGAGTGATGTTTACCATCTATAAGTCACTGAGGCAGACTATAAACATGACAGATGGTATCTCCAAGCCTAAATCTCTACTGTTCCATAGCATGGTTTTAAAATGCATATACTGTATACTTCCAGGCCAATACATTACAAAGGAGGATACAGGATTAGTGCACACAGCGTTTTTCAGGTATTTTAGGTGAATTTAGCAAACACTTGGCCTGTCCTCTCACCTTATCTTACTCTGGCAGAAGAGATGACACATGCAGTGTTAAATTACTGGCAGTAAGCCATTGTTTATGCAAGACAATTGTGAGCCATATCAAAATAATCTAGTAGTGTAGGATATGAGTCACATCCTTGAGAGGTCATGCGTTGATAAGATGAAGACTCCTGGAAGCTTCAGGGCACACCGGCGCCTCACATATTTAACAGGACAAGCCGATGATTGTGACACTTTGCACAGACTTTTGACTAAAATTCAATGACGCTATCACTTGTGTGTGCATGTGTGTTCATGTGTCCATGTCTGTGTGTGTCTGTGCGTCCGTGTGTGCGTCCGTGCGTCCGTGCGTCCGTGTGTGTGTGTAGGTGTGTGCAGGTGTGTGCGTGTTGCATGATGTACATGCATACTGGGTGAATTCACTTGAATATTAATTCGAAGGGAGCAGCTGTTTTCAAGGTGCACACATTGAGTGTGTATAGTAGGCCTATATGCCATTATAAAGGATTTCACGCTGTACTGAGAGATATGGTAAGGGTTGTACTCTGTTTATGAGAGATGCAAAGTGACACGAGTGCGCAAGAAATTTGGCCTAGTAATGGTGCTATACGGTTTCAGGAAGGTCAAAGTGTGAGAACATGGGAAAACTGATGACGTCCATTTGAGCATCAAGGTCAAATAAAAGCACCTACTTCACAGAAATCTGAATTTAAATGGAACCATCCATCTCTTGATGAGAGAGAGATGGCTAGCGGACAACAAATCTAAACAAAAAGTCAATCTTTTGAGGCTTGGGGTTGACTGAAGGAGGAAGTGAATGAAGTGAAAGCTACTGGTCATTGAAAAGGCAACCTCTGAAGAGTCACTTGTGGTGGCATCGTCTAATGGCCGTTGCAACTGGAGGAAGTGGACTCTTAATTGACTGCCGTGCATTCTCCACAGATGGCCCTATTACGACCACGGCCATTCACCTGCTATCTGGATTGCCCAGTACACTGCTGCAGCCAAATGGCCCCCAGACTGGACAAAGAAGCCAATGGACTGGTTTGACAAAGTGTCTGTTAGCGCAAACACAATTAGCAGTCAATGACATTTTATCTCTCCTTTCTGCAAGCATTGGGCCACAAGAGAGGACAAGGTTGCTCAACAAAGCCATCTAATGAGGGCTAAGTGGCTGACTTAATGCTATCCCTCTGCCCTTTTAAAAGGAAGCAATTATTGGAGGAGTAGGAAAACCGTAAGCCACAACCTGGACTGAAACAGGAAATAAATATACTGTAGCGGAACTTCTATTTCCTTTCCAAGTGTATGAACATTTGCAAAATTGCCTTGTTAGTGACAATTCTGAGGTGAAAGCCAGCTTCCTGAATCAATCCTGAATGTCAGAATTTCAAAATGTGATTTCTGTTAGACCACTGATAGAACAAAACACTGAAAGACACGCCACTGGTGATGAATGCGCAAATCCAGTCTATGACACGCAATGTACTGTATTATACTCTATGTCCAACAATGAAACAACAAACAAGCAGGCAATGAATGAATGACACTAAATCATGTTTTAAAACAGCACTGCCTTTTCATTGAGGCTAGCTTGACTTTTGACTGTACACACACACACACTCTGTGATCCACACGAAGAAGAAACCCAGGGAGAGCAGAGGTGTGTTTGGAGCCAGACTGCAGCCATGCTGTCACTCCAGATGGCTCTTTAGAGCGCTCCACTTCCAGGCGTTACGTTCGCAGGGCAGAGCCATGTGCTGTTTTGACATGCCCCCTCTCTCTGAAGTGGAGGCAGCTGGGGGTTGTATCCTCTCACTGCACTCTGTGAGAGCCTGAGAGAGAGGAGGGGGATCTGTTTGTGCGTGAGGTGTCGGCTGGGGCCTCCTCACCGCTGGTCGGGCAATGTGGTAGGTCTTGACTCCCGAGACTGCAGCCTGGGTCAGCTTAGGGTCAGAGAGACTCTGCTGGGTATGTGGGTGGCAGAGGTCAGGGTCATCATCATCTACCATGGCTGGAGACCAAAGGGACCATGATCCAATAATCAGGGTTTAGGGTTTTAGGCTTTCGGAGATCTTGCTTTTGACTGTGGTTTAAGATGACAGCTGCTGAAGCTGGATTTGTCCGCAGTGGTGCCACACCAAAGGAGCCATCTGGGAATTTATTTAACTTAAACGACCAATGCATTCTCAATGGCAGTAGCACAAACTTTATAATAGTCCTACATGCTTACACCCAGAAACCCCATTTGAGGCTATTTATGCTCATCTTTCGGTGGGCCTGTTTGTCTGCAAAGGAATCTTTGAAATGTTTCATCGTTTTAGAAATATATAGTGCTTCCAAATTTGATGGCACGACAAAAATAACTTTCACTTAGAAACTCCATTCAAGTCAGCTTACTGTGGAGATACATGCTGGAACTTTTTACTTTGAAATATTTTAATACGGCATACTATAGTATGTTGTTCGAGACCATGTACTATAGCCTTTGGTTTTTCTTTGATTTTGATTTAAAAAAAATCTTCAAAAACAATGAAAAACGGATATAGAATGTTGTCCGAGACCATGTACTAGCCAGTCGTTTTTCTTCGATTTTGACGTTTTTCTAAAATTGTCAAAAACAATGAAAAACTACATACTATATTATGTAAGTTTTTATCAATTTCGACATTTTTGAAATTTCTCGTGAACGACAAAAAATGACATACTATAGTATATTAAGAAAACAACACAAACAATAGACAAATGCCCTGGCTTTGAAATTTGTTACTCAAAGGCAAAAGAAGACTGACACAAAGCCCGGACGGAAGTAGCTCATTGAGTTGGTTAAATATTTTATAGTTTCCGAGTTGTTTAACTTAAATGTGCAATGCCCAAAGCAATGGAAGCCTTTGGTGTTTCCGTCACTTTCTATTTGGCATTTGTAAGCACACAAAGTAAGCACAGTGGCTCACTGGATAAAGATTGTAGCTGAAAATTTGAAGACATGGGATCAAGAAAAATGGCATACTGTCCATGTACGATAGTCTTTGGTTTTTCTTTGATTTAGACATTGTTTCAAAAATCCTCAAAAACAATGAAAAACGGCATATTATAGCATGTTGTCCGAGACCATGTACTATAGCCTTTGGTTTTTCTTCGATTTCGACATTTTCGAAAAATGTCAAAATCTAGAAAAAATGCAAAGGATATAGCCTTACGGTCTTGCACAGGATGCAGTTTTTCATCGTTTTGAGGATTTTTGAAAAATGATGAGAACTGGCAAAAACGCGAAGCTATAGCCTTACGGTCTTACACAGCATGCCGTTTTTCATTGTTTTGAGGATTGTTGAGAATTTTTGAAAAATGACGAAACCTGACAAAAACGCAGCGCTATAGCCTTAGGGTCTTGCACAGCATACCGTTTTTGATCGTTTTGAGGATTTTTGAGGTTTTTCGAAAAATGTCAAAATCTCGAAAAAACGCAAGGCTGTAGCCTTACGTTTTTTCATCGTTTTGAGGATTTTCGAAAAATTACGAAACCTGGCAAAATGCAAGGCTATAGTCTTGCGGTCTTGCACAGCATGCCGTTTTTCATTGTTTTGAGGATTTTGGGGGATTTCCGAAAACTGTCGAAATTTCGAGAAAAAACGCAATGCTTTAGCCTTACGGTTTTTCATCGTTTCAAGGATTTTAGAAAAATGACAAAAAATCACGAAACCTGGCAAAACGCAAGGCTATAGCCTTACGGTCTTGCACAGCATGCCGTTTTTCATTGTTTTGAGGATTTTGGGGGATTTTTGAAAAGTGTCGAAATTTCGAGAAAAAACGTAAGGCTATAGCCTTGCGTTTTTTTTCTCGAAATTTCGACATTTTTTCGAAAATGCTCAAAAATGCTCAAAACGGTGAAAAACGGCATGGTGAGCAAGAATGTAATGCTACACCCTTGCGCTTTTGCCAGATTTCGTCATTTTTCGAAAATCTTCAAAATGATGAAAAGACGTAAGGCTATAGCCTTGCATTTTTTTTCTCGAAATTTCGACATTTTTTCGAAAATGCTCAAAAATGCTCAAAACGGTGAAAAACGGCATGCTGAGCAAGAGTGTAATATTATACCCTTGCGCTTTTGCCAGATTTCGTCATTTTTCAAAAATCTTCAAAATGATGAAAAAACGTAAGGCTATAGCCTTGCGTTTTTTTTTCTCGAAATTTCGACATTTTTTCGAAAATGCTCAAAAATGCTCAAAACGGTGAAAAACGGCATGCTGAGCAAGACTGTAATGCTATACCCTTGCGCTTTTGCCAGATTTCGTCATTTTTCGAAAATCTTCAAAATGATGAAAAAACGTAAGGCTATAGCCTTGAGTTTTTTTTCTCAAAATTTCGACATTTTTTCGAAAATGCTCAAAAATGCTCAAAACGGTGAAAAACGGCATGCTGAGCAAGACTGTAATACTATACCCTTGCGCTTTTGCCAGATTTCGTCATTTTTTGAAAATCTTCAAAATGATGAAAAAACGTAAGGCTATAGCCTTGCGTTTTTTTTTTTTTGTTTGTTTGTTTTTTTCAAAATTTTGTCGGATTTAGCCAGCCCTACTAGGGTGGGCTGGAAGAATGGCAGGGTGGGCGACTCCAAAGTTTCTATAAGAAGTAGTGATTTTCAACCTTTTTCACACCAGGGCCCACTATTTATTCGGCATTTGAGCCAAGGAGGCCCACCATTTGAGGACATTTTATCCCCAAGGACCCCAAAACTAAAGATTTTATTTGCTTTTGTCCACAATTCCAGGGCTGGATTTGGGAAACCAAACAGTCCATCAAAATGACCATTAATCTTCTACATTCTCTAGACTTCAGGCTAATTCAGAATATTTTAACTCTTGAGTGTAAAAATGGAACCATCATTTTTACGCTCTCAAATTGTTACATCTGGTTAACCAACCAACCACCATTTTTCCTAAGGACCACTTGGAACTCTCTCAAGGACCACTAGTGATCCCCCAGACCACTGGTTGAAAACCACTGCCTTATACTAAATAGACTTGACTAAACTGAATCTGTAATATTCTGTATGCGACAGGGGCGGATTGCCCATCTGGCGTACAGGGAGTTTTCCCGGTGGCCTGGACAGGTTTTTTTTTTCCAGGGCAGGCCAGGGCACCAGGCCCAGGCCAGGCAAACTATTGTTTCTATCCTTCAAAAAAGAAAAGGTGTCCTACACCAGAGCCTTCAAGTAGGAGAGTTGCTGGAGGCAGTGTTGCCAACTGCCAAGATCCAAAATGCACTAGTAGTGGCACTTCCAAAATGCACTAGAATGCGCTAGATGCCCGCCTGGAACATACAGATCAAAATGACCATTAATCTTCTACATTCTCTAGTTGTGTAGACTAAGTTGGGCTAATTCACATGATGAATATTTTACCTCTGAAAGCGTGAAAATGAAACCAAATGGAAGCCAAATTGGTTTCATTTATACGCCCCCTCCGTTTTCATTTTTATTACCCCCCCCCCCCCCCCCCCAATCCGCCAATTCCGCCCCTGGTATGCAACACAATGAGCCAAAAACAATCAGACCATGCAAATCCAACACATTGAGCAAGGCAGTGCAGGGAACGGTGAACCAGAAGTCCACCAACGCCATAGTTGGTTTTGTTGTAATTTTACATGGTCCCAAAAATCAATTAGATTCATTGACATTTCAACCATCCTGACAACATTTCAACAGTTAAGTCACTTCACAATAGCAGCATATCCATACTATAATCCAGGAAATGTCTGTCTGTCTGAATGACTGAAACACGCGTAACTCCGCGATGGCACCACCAATCGCTGTACGTTTTCACACAGCCGTTCACCATAATATCATGAAGAGAGTGACAAAGCCCTTTTGCCAAATTAACACATCGTTGATTAATAATGAATTTATTTGTGCATGACAATTTCCCCATTAGCTTTATATGCGGAAAGCGACCCGCCCCCTATCACACACGTCACACCGACCCAATATGGAATATCATTGCGGGGAATATAAGCACATGGACACGATTGAGACGCGAGCGCAACGACTACAACGAATCGCCGACCCTCGCTCAACGCCTTGCATTGCCTGCTCTGCTGCTCAAATAAGGAAAAAAAAACATAGCCTCGATTATCTGCCTCTCGGCGTGTCGCATGTGCGAGTGCTGTTACTAGTAGGGACGTGCGTAATAGCTTAAAACAGTGGTTTTCAACCAGTTCGATTCAACGGATTTTATCATTTTGAGGATTTTTGAGCATTTTTGAAAAATGACGAAATTTCGAGAAAAAAAACGCAAGGCTATAGCCTTATGTCTTTTCATCGTTTTGAGGATTTTCCAAAAAATCGAAAAAATGATGAAACCTGGCAAAAACACAAGGCTATAGCCTGATGGTCTTGCACAGCATGCTGTTTTTCATCGTTTTGATCATTTTTGAGCATTTTCGAAAAATGTCGAAATTTTGAAAAAATGCAAGGCTATAGTCTTACGTTTTTTCATCGTTTTGAGGATTTCGGAAAAGTGACAAAAAATGACGAAACCTGGCAAAATGAAAGTCTATAGCCTTGCGGTCTTGCACAGCATGCCGTTTTTCATCGTTTTGAGCATTTTTGAGCAACGTAAGGCTATAGCCTTACGTTTTTTTCATCGTTTCGAGGATGATCGAAAAATGACAAAAATGACGAAACCTGGCAAAACGCAAGGCTATAGCCTTACGTTTTTTCATCGTTTCGAGGATTTTCAAAAAATGTCAAAAAATGACAAAAAATGATGAAACCTGGCAACATGCAAGGCTATAGCCTTACGGTCTTGCACGGCATGCCGTTTTTCATCATTTTGAGCATTTTTGAGCATTTTCTAAAAATGTCGAAATTTTGAAAAAACGCAAGGCTATAGCCTTACGTTTTTTCATTGTTTTGAGGATTTTCGAAAAATGGCAAAAAATGACGAAACCTGGCAAAATACAAGGCTATAGCCTTGCGGACTTGCACAGCATGCCGTTTTTCATCGTTTTGTGCATTTTTGAGCATTTTCGTAAAAATGTCGAAATTTTGAAAAAACAGAAGGCTATAGCCTTACATTTTTTCATCGTTTCGAGGATGATCGAAAAATGACAAAAATGACGAAACCTGGCAAAATGCAAGGCTATAGCCTTACGGTCTTGCACAGCATGCCGTTTTTCATCATTTTGATCATTTTTGAGCATTTTCGAAAAATGTCGAAATTTTGAAAAAATGCAAGGCTATAGCCTTACGTTTTTTCATCGTTTTGAGGATTTTGGAAAAGTGACAAAAAATGACGAAACCTGGGAAAATGAAAGTCTATAGCCTTGCGGTCTTGCACAGCATGCCGTTTTTCATCGTTTTGAGCATTTTTGAGCATTTTTGAAAAATGTCGAAATTTGGAAAAAACGCAAGGCTATAGCCTTACGTTTTTTCATCGTTTCGAGGATTTTCGAAAAATGTAAAAAAAATGTCGAAATTTGGAAAAAAACGCAAGTCTATAGCCTTACTTTTTTCATTTTTCGAGGATTTTTGAAAAATGTCAAAAAATGACGAAACCTGGCAAAATGCAAGGCTATAGCCTTACGGTCTTGCACAGCATGCCGTTTTTCATCATTTTGAGCATTTTTGAAAAATGTCGAAATTTTGAAAAAACGCAAGGCTATAGCTTTACGTTTTTTCATCGTTTTGAGGATTTTCGAAAAATGGCAAAAAATGACGAAACCTGGCAAAATGCAAGGCTATAGCCTTACGGTCTTGCTCAGCATGCCATTTTTCATCGTTTTGATCATTTTTGAGCATTTTCGAAAAATGTTGAAATTTTGAAAAAATGCAAGGCTATAGCCTTACGTTTTTTCATCGTTTTTAAGATTTTGGAAAAGTGACAAAAAATGACGAAACTGGCAAAATGAAAGTCTATAGCCTTGCGGTCTTGCACAGCATGCCATTTTTCATCGTTTTGATCATTTTTGAGCATTTTCGAAAAATGTTGAAATTTTGAAAAAATGCAAGGCTATAGCCTTACGTTTTTCCATCGTTTTGAGGATTTTGGAAAAGTGACAAAAAATGACGAAACCTGGCAAAATGAAAGTCTATAGCCTTGCGGTCTTGCACAGCATGCCGTTTTTCATCGTTTTGAGCATTTTTGAAAAATGTCGAAATTTTGAAAAAACGCAAGGCTATAGCCTTACGTTTTTTTCATCGTTTCGAGGATTTTCGAAAAATGTCAGAAAATGTCAAAAAATGACGAAACCTGCAAAATGCAAGCAATAGCCTTACGGTCTTGCACACATGCCGTTTTTTCATCATTTTGAGCATTTTTGAAAAATGTCGAAATTTTGAAAAATGCAAGGCTATAGCCTTACGTTTTTTCATCGTTCGAGGATTTTGGAAAAGTGACAAAAAATGACGAAACCTGGCAAAATGCAAGGCTATAGCCTTGCGGTCTTGCACAGCATGCCGTTTTTCATCGTTTTGAGCATTTTTGAGCATTTTCGAAAAATGTCGAAATTTGGAAAAAACGCAAGGCTATAGCCTTACGTTTTTTCATCGTTTCGAGGATTTTTGAAAAATGTCAAAAAATGATGAAACCTGGCAAAATGCAAGGCTATAGCCTTACGGTCTTGCTCAGCATGCCGTTTTTCATCATTTTGAGCATTTTTGAGCATTTTCTAAAAATGTCGAAATTTTGAAAAAACGCAAGGCTATAGCCTTACGTTTTTTTCACATCGTTTTGAGGATTTTCGAAAAATGGCAAAAAATGACGAAACCTGGCAAAATACAAGGCTATAGCCTTGCGGACTTGCACAGCATGCCGTTTTTCATCGTTTTGAGCATTTTTGAGCATTTTCTAAAAATGTCGAAATTTTGAAAAAACAGAAGGCTATAGCCTGACATTTTTTCATCGTTTCGAGGATGATCGAAAAAATGACAAAAATGACGAAACCTGGCAAAATGCAAGGCTATAGCCTTACGTCCTTGCACAGCATGCCGTTTTTTCATCATTTTGAGCAATTTTGAGCATTTTCTAAAAATGTCGAAATTGTGTTGAAAAAACGCAAGGCTATAGCCTTACGTTATTTCATTATTTCGAGGATTTTTGAAAAATGTCAAAAAATGCCGAAACCTGGCAAAATGCAAGCTATAGCCTTACGGTCTTGCAGAGCATGCCGTTTTTCATTCATCGTTTTGAGCATTTTTTGAGCATTTTCTAAAAATGTCAAATTTGGAAAAAACGCAAGCTATATCCTTACTTTTTTCATCGTTTTCGAGGATTTTTGAAAAATGGTCAAAAAATGATGAAACCTGGCAAAATGCAAGGCTATAGCCTTACGGTCTTGCTCAGCATGCCTTTTTTCATCATTTGAGCATTTTTGAGCATTTTCTAAAAATGTCGAAATTTTGAAAAAACGCAAGGCTTACGTTTTTTTCTCACCGTTTTGAGATTTTCCGAAAAATGGCAAAAAATGACGAAACCTGGCAAAATACAAGGCTATAGCCTTGCGGACTTGCACAGCATGCCGTTTTTCATCGTTTTGAGCATTTTTGAGCATTTTCTAAAAATGTCGAAATTTTGAAAAAACAGAAGGCTATAGCCTGACATTTTTTCCCACGTTTCGAGGATGATCGAAAAAATGACAAAAATGACGAACCTGGCAAAATGCAAGGCTATATCCTTACGTCTTGCACAGCATGCCGTTTTTCATCATTTTGAGCATTAATGAGCATTTTCTAAAAATGTCGAAATGTGAAAAAACGCAAGGCTATAGCCTTACGTTTTTTCATTGTTTCGAGGATTTTGAAAAATGTCAAAAAATGACCAACCTGGCAAAATGCCAGGCTAATAGCCTTACGGTCTTGCAGAGCATGCCGTTTTTTTCATCGTTTGAGCATTTTTTGAGCATTTTCTAAAAATGTCGAAATTGTGAAAAAAACCGCAAGCTATAGCCTTACTTTTTTTTCATCGTTTTAAGATTTTGGAAAAGTTACAAAAAAAGACGAAACCTGGCAAAATGAAAGTCTTTAGCCTTGCGGTCTTGCACAGCATGCCATTTTTCATCGTTTTGATCATTTTGAGCATTTTCGAAAAATGTTGAAAATTTTGAAAAATTCAAGGCTAAAATCCTTACTGTTTTTTCATCGTTTGAGGATTTTGAAAAGTGACAAAAAATTACGAAAACAGGCAAAATGAAAGTCTATAGCCTTGCTGTCTGTGCACAGCATGCTTTTTTCATCGTTTTTGAGCATTTTTGAGCATTTTTTGAAAATGTCGAAATTTGGAAAAAACGCAAGGCTATAGCCTTACGTTTTTTCATTGTTTCGAGGATTTTTGAAAAATGTCAAAAAATGACGAAACCTGGCAAAATGCAAGGCTATAGCCTTACGGTCTTGCAGAGCATGCCGTTTTTCATCGTTTTGAGCATTTTTGAGCATTTTCTAAAAATGTCGAAATTGTGAAAAAACGCAAGGCTATAGCCTTACGTTTTTTCATCGTTTTTAAGATTTTGGAAAAGTGACAAAAAATGACGAAAACTGGCAAAATGAAAGTCTATAGCCTTGCGGTCTTGCACAGCATGCCATTTTTCATCGTTTTGATCATTTTTGAGCATTTTCGAAAAATGTTGAAATTTTGAAAAAATGCAAGGCTATAGCCTTACGTTTTTTTCATCGTTTTGAGGATTTTGGAAAGTGACAAAAATGACGAAACCTGGCAAAATGAAAGTCTATAGCCTTGCGGTCTTGCACAGCATGCCATTTTTCATCGTTTTGAGCATTTTGAGCAGCATTTTTGAAAAATGTCGAAATTTTGGAAAAAACGCAAGGCTATAGCCTTACTTTTTCACATCGTTTTCGAGGATTTTCGAAAAATGTCAGAAGAAATGTCAAAAAATGACGAAACCTGGCAAAATGCAAGCTAAAGCCTTACGGTCTTGCACAGCATGCCGTTTTTCATCATTTTGAGCATTTTTGAAAAATGTCGAAATTTTGAAAAATGCAAGGCTATAGCCTTACGTTTTTTCATCGTTTCGAGGATTTTGGAAAAGTGACAAAAAATGACAAAAACCCAGGCAAAATGCAAGGCTATAGCCTTGCGGTCTTGCACAGCATGCCGTTCTTCCATCGTTTTGAGCATTTTTGAGCATTTTCGAAAAATGTCGAAATTTGGAAAAAACGCAAGGCTATAGGCTTACGTTTTTTTCATCGTTTCGAGGATTTTTGAAAAATGTCAAAAAATTATGAAACCTGGCAAAATGCAAGGCTATAGCCTTACGGTCTTGCTCAGCATGCCGTTTTTCATCATTTTGAGCATTTTTGAGCATTTTCTAAAAATGTCGAAATTTTGAAAAAACGCAAGGCTATAGCCTTACGTTTTTTCATCGTTTTGAGGATTTTCAAAAAATGGCAAAAAATGACGAAACCTGGCAAAATGCAAGGCTATAGCCTTACGGTCTTGCACAGCATGCCGTTTTTCATCGTTTTGAGCATTTTTGAGCATTTTTGAAAAATGTCGAAATTTGGAAAAAACGCAAGGCTATAGCCTTACGTTTTTTCATCGTTTCGAGGATTTTCGAAAAATGTCAAAAAATGTCAAAAAATGACGAAACCTGGCAAAATGCAAGGCTATAGCCTTACGGTCTTGCACAGCATGCCGTTTTTCATCATTTTGAGCATTTTTGAAAAATGTCGAAATTTTGAAAAAACTGCAAGGCTATAGCCTTACGTTTTTTCATCGTTTCGAGGATTTTGGAAAAGTGACAAAAAATGACGAAACCTGGCAAAATGCAAGGCTAAGCCGCGGTCTTGCACAGCATGCCGTTTTTTTCATCGTTTTGAGCATTTTTGAGCATTTTTCGAAAAATGTCAAATTTGGAAAAAACGCAAGGCTATAGCCTTACGTTTTTTCATCGTTTCGAGGATTTTTGAAAAATGTCAAAAAAATGATGAAACCTGGCAAAATGCAAGGCTATAGCCTTACGGTCTTTCTCAGCATGCCGTTTTTCATCATTTGAGCATTTTTGAGCATTTTCTAAAAGTCGAAATTTTGAAAAAACGCAAAGGCTATAGCCTTACGTTTTTTCATCGTTTTGAGGATTTTCGAAAAATGGCAAAAAATGACGAAACCTGGCAAAATACAAGGCTATAGCCTTGCGGACTTGCACAGCATGCCGTTTTTCATCGTTTTGAGCATTTTTGAGCATTTTCTAAAAATGTCGAAATTTTGAAAAAACAGAAGGCTATAGCCTTACGTTTTTTCATCGTTTTGAGGATTTTGGAAAAGTGACAAAAAATGACGAAACCTGGCAAAATGAAAGTCTATAGCCTTGCGGTCTTGCACAGCATGCCGTTTTTCATCGTTTTGAGCATTTTTGAGCATTTTTGAAAAATGTCGAAATTTGGAAAAAACGCAAGGCTATAGCCTTACGTTTTTTCATCGTTTCGAGGATTTTCGAAAAATGTCAGAAAATGTCAAAAAAATGACGAAACCTGGCAAAATGCAAGGCTAAATGCCTTACGGTCTTGCACAGCATGCCGTTTTTCATCAATTTGAGCATTTTTGAAAAATGTCGAAATTTTGAAAAATGCAAGGCTATAGCCATACGTTTTTTCATTCGTTTCGAGGATTTGTGAAAAATGACAAAAAATGACGAAACCTGGCAAAATGCAAGGCTAAAGCCTTGCGGTCTTGCACAGCATGCCGTTCTTCATCGTTTTGAGCATTTTTGAGCATTTTCGAAAAATGTCGAAATTTGGAAAAAACGCAAGGCTATAGCCTTACGTTTTTTCATCGTTTCGAGGATTTTTGAAAAATGTCAAAAAATTATGAAACCTGGCAAAATGCAAGCTATAAGCCTTACGTCTTGCTCAGCATGCGGTTTTTCATCATTTTGAGCATTTTTGAGCATTTTCGAAAAATGTCGAAATTTTGAAAAAACGCAAGGCTATAGCCTTACGTTTTTTCATCGTTTTGAGGATTTTCGAAAAATGGCAAAAAATGACGAAACCTGGCAAAATACAAGGCTATAGCCTTGCGGTCTTGCACAGCATGCCGTTTTTCATCGTTTTGAGCATTTTTGAGCATTTTGAAAAATGTCGAAATTTGGAAAAAACGCAAGGCTATAGCCTTACGTTTTTTCATCGTTTCGAGGATTTTCGAAAAATGTCAAAAAATGTCAAAAAATGACGAAACCTGGCAAAATGCAAGGCTATAGCCTTACGGTCTTGCACAGCATGCCGTTTTTCATCATTTTGAGCATTTTTGAAAAATGTCGAAATTTTGAAAAATGCAAGGCTATAGCCTTACGTTTTTTCATCGTTTCGAGGATTTTGGAAAAGTGACAAAAAATGACGAAACCTGGCAAAATGCAAGGCTATAGCCTTGCGGTCTTGCACAGCATGCCGTTTTTCATCGTTTTGAGCATTTTTGAGCATTTTCGAAAAATGTCGAAATTTGGAAAAAAACGCAAGGCTATAGCCTTACGTTTTTTCATCGTTTCGAGGATTTTTGAAAAATGTCAAAAAATTATGAAACCTGGCAAAATGCAAGGCTATAGCCTGACGGTCTTTCTCAGCATGCCGTTTTTCATCATTTTGAGCATTTTTGAGCATTTTCTAAAAATGTCGAAATTTTGAAAAAACGCAAGGCTATAGCCTTACGTTTTTTCATCGTTTTGAGGATTTTCGAAAAATGGCAAAAAATGACGAAACCTGGCAAAATACAAGGCTATAGCCTTGCGGACTTGCACAGCATGCCGTTTTTCATCGTTTTGAGCATTTTTGAGCATTTTCGAAAAATGTCGAAATTTTGAAAAAACAGAAGGCTATAGCCTTACGTTTTTTCATCGTTTTGAGGATTTTGGAAAAGTGACAAAAAATGACGAAACCTGGCAAAATGAAAGTCTATAGCCTTGCGGTCTTGCACAGCATGCCGTTTTTCATCGTTTTGAGCATTTTTGAGCATTTTTGAAAAATGTCGAAATTTTGAAAAAACGCAAGGCTATAGCCTTACGTTTTTTCATCGTTTTTAAGATTTTGGAAAAGTGACAAAAAATGACGAAAACTGGCAAAATGAAAGTCTATAGCCTTGCGGTCTTGCACAGCATGCCATTTTTCATCGTTTTGATCATTTTTGAGCATTTTCGAAAAATGTTGAAATTTTGAAAAAATGCAAGGCTATAGCCTTACGTTTTTTCATCGTTTTGAGGATTTTGGAAAAGTGACAAAAAATGACGAAACCTGGCAAAATGAAAGTCTATAGCCTTGCGGTCTTGCACAGCATGCCGTTTTTCATCGTTTTGAGCATTTTTGAGCATTTTTGAAAAATGTCGAAATTTGGAAAAAACGCAAGGCTATAGCCTTACGTTTTTTCATCGTTTCGAGGATTTTCGAAAAATGTCAAAAAATGTCAAAAAATGACGAAACCTGGCAAAATGCAAGGCTATAGCCTTACGGTCTTGCACAGCATGCCGTTTTTCATCATTTTGAGCATTTTTGAAAAATGTCGAAATTTTGAAAAAACGCAAGGCTATAGCCTTACGTTTTTTCATCGTTTTTAAGATTTTGGAAAAGTGACAAAAAATGACGAAACCTGGCAAAATGAAAGTCTATAGCCTTGCGGTCTTGCACAGCATGCCATTTTTCATCGTTTTGATCATTTTTGAGCATTTTCGAAAAATGTTGAAATTTTGAAAAATGCAAGGCTATAGCCTTACGTTTTTTCATCGTTTTGAGGATTTTGGAAAAGTGACAAAAAATGACGAAACCTGGCAAAATGAAAGTCTATAGCCTTGCGGTCTTGCACAGCATGCCGTTTTTCATCGTTTTGAGCATTTTTGAGCATTTTTGAAAAATGTCGAAATTTGGAAAAAACGCAAGGCTATAGCCTTACGTTTTTTCATCGTTTCGAGGATTTTCGAAAAATGTCAGAAAATGTCAAAAAATGACGAAACCTGGCAAAATGCAAGGCTATAGCCTTACGGTCTTGCACAGCATGCCGTTTTTCATCATTTTGAGCATTTTTGAAAAATGTCGAAATTTTGAAAAATGCAAGGCTATAGCCTTACGTTTTTTCATCGTTTTGAGGTTTTTCGAAAAATGACAAAAAAATGGCAAAATCTGGCAAAAGCCCAAGCTTACGGTCTTGCACAGCATGCCGTTTTTCATCATTTTTGAGCATTTTTGAGCATTTTCGAAAAATGTCGAAATTTTGAAAAAACGCAAAGGCTATAGCCTTACGGTTTTTCATCGTTTTGAGGTTTTTCAAAAAATGACAAAAAATGACAAAATCTGGCAAAAGCGCAAGGCTATAGCCTTACGGTCTTGCACAGCATGCCGTTTTTCATCATTTTGAGCATTTTAGAGCATTTTCGAAAAATGTCGAAATTTTGAAAAAACGGTTTTTCTCATCGTTTTGAGGTTTTTCGAAAAATGACAAAATCTGGCAAAAGCGCAAGGCTATAGCCTTACGGTCTTGCACAGCATGCCGTTTTTCATCATTTTGAGCATTTTTGAGCATTTTCGAAAAATGTCGAAATTTTGAAAAAACGCAAAGGCTATAGCCTTACGGTTTTTCATCGTTTTGAGTTTTTTTTCGAAAAATGACAAAAAATGACAAAATCTGGCAAAAAGCGCAAGCAAAGCCTTACGGTCTTGCACAGCATCCGTTTTTTTCATCATTTCGAGCATTTTTGAGCATTTTCCGAAAAATGTCGAAATTTTGAAAAAACACAAAGGCTATAGCCTTACGGTTTTTCATCGTTTTGGAGGTTTTTTCGAAAAATGACAAAAAATGACAAAATCTGGCAAAGCGCAAGGCTATAGCCTTATGGTCTTGCACAGCATGCCGTTTTTCATCATTTTGAGCATTTTTGAGCATTTTTCGAAAAATGTCGAAATTTTGAAAAACGCAAAGGCTATAGCCTTACGGTTTTTCATCGATTTTGAGGTTTTTCGAAAAATGACAAAAAATGATAAAATCTGGCAAAAGCGCAAGGCTATAGCCTTACGGTCTTGCACAGCATGCCGTTTTTCATCATTTTGAGCATTTTTGAGCATTTTCGAAAAATGTCGAAATTTTGAAAAAACGCAAAGGCTATAAGCCTTACGGTTTTTCATCGTTTTGAGGTTTTTCGAAAAATGACAAAAAATGACAAAATCTGGCAAAAGCGCAAGGCTATAGCATTACGGTCTTGCACAGCATGCCGTTTTTCATCATTTTGAGCATTTTAGAGCATTTTCGAAAAATGTCGAAATTTTGAAAAAACGGTTTTTCATCGTTTTGAGGTTTTTCGAAAAATGACAAAATCTGGCAAAAGCGCAAGGCTATAGCCTTACGGTCTTGCACAGCATGCCGTTTTTCATCATTTTGAGCATTTTTGAGCATTTTCGAAAAATGTCGAAATTTTGAAAAAACGCAAAGGCTATAGCCTTACGGTTTTTCATCATTTTGAGTTTTTTTTCGAAAATGACAAAAAATGACAAAATCTGGCAAAAGCGCAAGGCTATAGCCTTACGGTCTTGCACAGCATGCCGTTTTTCATCATTTTGAGCATTTTTGAGCATTTTCGAAAAATGTCGAAATTTTGAAAAAAACACAAAGGCTATAGCCTTACGGTTTTTCATCGTTTTTGGGTTTTTTCGAAAAATGACAAAATCTGGCAAAAGCGCAAGGCTATAGCCTTACGTCTTGCACAGCATGCCGTTTTTCATTCTTTTGAGCATTTTTGAGCATTTTTCGAAAAATGTCGAAAATTTGAAAAAACGCAAAGGCTATAGCTTAACGGTTTTCATCGTTTTGAGGTTTTTCGAAAAAATGACAAAAAATGACAAAATCTGGCAAAAGCGCAAGGCTATAAGCCTTACGGTCTTGCACAGCATGCCGTTTTTTTCATCATTTTGAGCATTTTTGAGCATTTTCGAAAAATGTCGAAATTTTGAAAAAACGCAAAGGCTATAGCCTTACGGTTTTTCATCGTTTTGAGGTTTTTTCGAAAAATGACAAAAAATGACAAAAATCTGGCAAAAGCGCCAGGCTAAAGCCTTACGGTCTTGCACAGCATGCCGTTTTTCATCATTTTTGAGCATTTTTTTGAGCATATTTCGAAAAATGTCGAAATTTTGAAAAAACGCAAAAGGCTATAGCCTTACGGTTTTTCATCGTTTTGAGGTTTTTTCGAAAAATGACAAAAAATGACAAAATCTGGCAAAAGCGCAAGGCTAAAGCCTTACGGTCTTGCACAGCAT
The DNA here is from genome assembly GCA_039105355.1 of Benthosema pterotum. Taxonomy (NCBI): domain Eukaryota; kingdom Metazoa; phylum Chordata; class Actinopteri; order Myctophiformes; family Myctophidae; genus Benthosema; species Benthosema pterotum. The sequence goes on from CM076985.1 coordinate 27,468,796, forward strand.
GCCGTTTTTCATCATTTTGAGCATTTTTGAGCATTTTCGAAAAATGTCGAAATTTTGAAAAAAACGCAAAGGCTATAGCCTTACGTTTTTTCATCGTTTTGAGATTTTTCGAAAAATGACAAAAAATGACAAAATCTGGCAAAAGCGCAAGGCTATAGCCTTACGGTCTTGCACAGCATGCCGTTTTTCATCATTTTGAGCATTTTTGAGCATTTTCGAAAAATGTCGAAATTTTGAAAAAACGCAAAGGCTATAGCCTTACGGTTTTTCATCGTTTTGAGGTTTTTCGAAAAATGACAAAATCTGGCAAAAGCGCAAGGCTATAGCCTTACGGTCTTGCACAGCATGCCGTTTTTCATCATTTTGAGCATTTTTGAGCATTTTCGAAAAATGTCGAAATTTTGAAAAAACGCAAAGGCTATGCCTTAACGGTTTTTCAACGTTTTGAGGTTTTTCGAAAAATGACAAAAAATGAAAAAATCTGGCAAAAAGCGCAAGGCTATAGCCTTACGCGGTCTTGTACAGCATGCCGTTTTTTCATCATTTTGAGCATTTTTGAGCATTTTCGAAAAATGTCGAAATTTTGAAAAAACGCAAAGGCTATAGCCTACGGTTTTTCATCGTTTTGAGGT
>CM076985.1:27469927-27752427 GCA_039105355.1 Benthosema pterotum
TATAGTATGGCGTTTTTCATAGTTTTTGAGCATTTTTGAAAAATGTCGAAATCAAAGAACAACCAAAGGCTATAGTAAATGGTCTCGGTCGACATACTATAAGTATGGCGTTTTTCATAGTTTTTGAGCATTTTTTAAAAAATGTCGAAATCGAAGAAAAACCAAAGGCTATAGTACATGGTCTCGGGCGACATACCAAGGTATGCCTTTTTCATCATTTTTGAGGACTTTTGAAAAAATGTCGAAATCGAAGAAAAACCAAAGGCTATAGTACATGGTCTCGGATGACATGCTATAGTATGGCGTTTTCATCGTTTTGGAGCATTTTTGAAAAAATGTTGAAATCGAAAAAAAACAAAGGCTATAGTACATGGTCTCGGACGACATACTATAGTATGGCGTTTTTCATCATTTTGAGCATTTTTGAAAAAATGTCGAAATCGAAGAAAATCCAAAGGCTATAGTACATGGTCTCGGGCGACATACCAAGGTATGCCTTTTTCATCATTTTTGAGGACTTTTGAAAAAATGTCGAAATCGAAGAAAAACCAAAGGCTATAGTACATGGTCTCGGATGACATGCTATAGTATGGCGTTTTTCATCGTTTTTGAGCATTTTTGAAAAAATGTCAAAATCGAAGAAAAACCAAAGGCTATAGTACATGGTTTCGGACGACATACTATAGTATGGCGTTTTTCATCGTTTTTGAGCATTTTTGAAAAAATGTCGAAATCAAAGAACAACCAAAGGCTATAGTACATGGTCCGGACGACATACTATAGTATGCGTTTTTTCATCGTTTTGAGCATTTTTGAAAAAATGTCGAAATCAAAGAAAAACCAAAGGCTATAGTACATGGTCTCGGAGAACATACTATAGTATGGCGTTTTTCATCGTTTTTGAGCATTTTTGAAAAAATGTCAAAATGGAAGAAAAACCAAAGGCTATAGTACATGGTCTCAGACGACATGCTATAGTATGGCGTTTTTCATCGTTTTTGAGCAATTTTGAAAAATTGTCAAAATCGAAGAAAAACCAAAGGCTATAGTAGATGGTCTCGGACGACATACTATAGTATGGTGTTTTTCATCGTTTTTGAGCATTTTTGAGCATTTTTGAAAAAATGTCGCAATCGAAGAAAAACCAAAGGCTATAGTACATGGTCTCGGACGACATACTATAGTATGGCGTTTTTCATCATTTTTGAGCATTTTTGAAAAAATGTCGAAATCGAAGAAAACCAAAGGCTATAGTACATGGTCTCGGGCGACATACCAAGGTATGCCTTTTTCATCATTTTTGAGGACTTTTGAAAAAATGTCGAAATCGAAGAAAAACCAAAGGCTATAGTACATGGTCTCGGATGACATGCTATAGTATGGCGTTTTTCATCGTTTTTGAGCATTTTTGAAAAAATGTCAAAATCGAAGAAAAACCAAAGGCTATAGTACATGGTTTCGGACGACATGCTATAGTATGGCGTTTTTCATCGTTTTTGAGCATTTTTGAAAAAATGTCGAAATCAAAGAAACCAAAGGCTATAGTACATGGTCTCGGACGACATACTATAGTATGGCGTTTTTCATCGTTTTTGAGCATTTTTGAAAAAATGTCGAAATCGAAGAAAAACCAAAGGCTATAGTACATGGTCTCGGAGAACATACTATAGTATGGCGTTTTTCATCGTTTTTGAGCATTTTTGAAAAAATGTCGAAATGGAAGAAAAACCAAAGGCTATAGTACATGGTCTCAGACGACATGCTATAGTATGGCGTTTTTCATCGTTTTTGAGCATTTTTGAAAAAATGTCAAAATCGAAGAAAAACCAAAGGCTATAGTAGATGGTCTCGGACGACATACTATAGTATGGTGTTTTTCATCGTTTTTGAGCATTTTTGAGCATTTTTGAAAAAATGTCGCAATCGAAGAAAAACCAAAGGCTATAGTACATGGTCTCGGACGACATACTATAGTATGGCGTTTTTCATCATTTTTGAGCATTTTTGAAAAAATGTCGAAATCGAAGAAAATCCAAAGGCTATAGTACATGGTCTCGGGCGACATACCAAGGTATGCCTTTTTCATCATTTTTGAGGACTTTTGAAAAAATGTCGAAATCGAAGAAAAACCAAAGGCTATAGTACATGGTCTCGGATGACATGCTATAGTATGGCGTTTTTCATCGTTTTTGAGCATTTTTGAAAAAATGTCCAAAATCGAAGAAAAACCAAAGGCTATAGTACATGGTCTCGGACGACATGCTATAGTATGGCGTTTTTCATCGTTTTTGAGCATTTTTGAAAAAATGTCGAAATCAAAGAACAAACAAAGGCTATAGTACATGGTCTCGGACGACATACTATAGTATGGCGTTTTTCATCGTTTTTGAGCATTTTTTGAAAAAATGTCGAAATCGAAGAAAAACCAAAGGCTATAGTACATGGTCTCTGAGAACATACTATAGTATGGCGTTTTTCATCGTTTTTGAGCATTTTTGAAAAAATGTCGAAATCGAAGAAAAACCAAAGGCTATAGTACATGGTCTCGGAGACATACTATAGTATGGCGTTTTTCATCGTTTTTGAGCATTTTTGAAAAAATGTCAAAATGGAAGAAAAACCAAAGGCTATAGTACATGGTCTCGGACGACATACTATAGTATGGCGTTTTTCATCATTTTTGAGCATTTTTGAAAAAATGTCGAAATCGAAGAAAACCAAAGGCTATAGTACATGGTCTCGGGCGACATACCAAGGTATGCCTTTTTCATCATTTTTGAGGACTTTTGAAAAAATGTCGAAATCGAAGAAAAACCAAAGGCTATAGTACATGGTCTCGGATGACATGCTATAGTATGGCGTTTTTCATCGTTTTTGAGCATTTTTGAAAAAATGTCAAAATCGAAGAAAAACCAAAGGCTATAGTACATGGTCTCGGACGACATACTATAGTATGGCGTTTTTCATCGTTTTTGAGCATTTTTTAAAAAATGTCGAAATCGAAGAAAAACCAAAGGCTATAGTACATGGTCTCGGACGACATGCTATAGTATGGCGTTTTTCATCGTTTTTGAGCATTTTTTGAAAAAATGTCGAAATCAAAGAACAACCAAAGGCTATAGTACATGGTCTCGGACGACATACTATAGTATGGCGTTTTTCATCGTTTTTGAGCATTTTTTAAAAAATGTCGAAATCGAAGAAAAACCAAAGGCTATAGTACATGGTCTCTGAGAACATACTATAGTATGGCGTTTTTTTTTTCATCGTTTTTGAGCATTTTTGAAAAAATGTCGAAATCAAGAAAAACAAAGGCTATAGTACATGGTCTCGGAGAACATACTATAGTATGGCGTTTTTCATCGTTTTTGAGCATTTTTGAAAAAATGTCAAAATGGAAGAAAAACCAAAGGCTATAGTACATGGTCTCAGACGACATGCTATAGTATGGCGTTTTTCATCGTTTTTGAGCATTTTTGAAAAAATGTCAAAATCGAAGAAAAACCAAAGGCTATAGTACATGGTCTCGGACGACATACTATAGTATGGTGTTTTTCATCGTTTTTGAGCATTTTTGAGAATTTTTGAAAAAATGTCGCAATCGAAGAAAAACCAAAGGCTATAGTACATGGTCTCGGACGACATACTATATAGTATGGCGTTTTTCATCGTTTTTGAGCATTTTGAAAAAATGTCGAAATCGAAGAAAAACCAAAGGCTATAGTACATGGTCTCGGACGACATGCTATAGTATGGCGTTTTTCATCGTTTTTGAGAATTTTTGAAAAAATGTCAAAATCGAAGAAAAACCAAAGGCTATAGTACATGGTTTCGGACGACATGCTATAGTATGGCGTTTTTCATCGTTTTTGAGCATTTTTTGAAAAAATGTCGAAATCGAAGAAAAACCAAAGGCTATAGTACATGGTCTCGGACGACATACTATAGTATGGCGTTTTTCATCGTTTTTGAGCATTTTTTGAAAAATGTCGAAATCGAAGAAAAACCAAAGGCTATAGTACATGGTCTCTGAGAACATACTATAGTATGGCGTTTTTCATCGTTTTTGAGCATTTTTGAAAAAATGTCGAAATGGAAGAAAAACCAAAGGCAGTACATGGTCTCAGACGACATGCTATAGTATGGCGTTTTTCATCGTTTTTGAGCATTTTTGAAAAAATGTCGAAATCGAAGAAAAACCAAAGGCTATAGTACATGGTTTCGGTCGACATACCATAGTATGCCGTTTTTCATCGTTTTTTAGGATTTTTGAAAAAATGTCGAAATCGAAGAAAAACCAAAGGCTATAGTACATGGTCTCGGACGACATACTATAGTATGGCGTTTTTCATCGTTTTTGAGCATTTTTGAAAAAATGTCGAAATCGAAGAAAAACCAAAGGCTATAGTACATGGTCTCGGATGACATACTATAGTATGGCGTTTTTCATCGATTTTGAGCATTTTTGAAAAAATGTCGAAATCGAAGAAAAACCAAAGGCTATAGTACATGGTCTCGGAGACATACTATAGTATGGCGTTTTTCATCGTTTTTGAGCATTTTTGAAAAAATGTCGAAATGGAAGAAAAACCAAAGGCTATAGTACATGGTCTCGGACGACATACTATAGTATGGCGTTTTTCATCGTTTTTGAGCATTTTTGAAAAAATGTCGAAATCGAAGAAAAACCAAAGGCTATAGTACATGGTCTCGGACGACATACTATAGTATGGCGTTTTTCATCGTTTTTGAGCATTTTTGAAAAAATGTCAAAATCGAAGAAAAACCAAAGGCTATAGTACATGGTCTCGGACGACATACTATAGTATGGCGTTTTTCATCGTTTTTGAGCATTTTTGAGCATTTTTGAAAAAATGTCGCAATCGAAGAAAAACCAAAGGCTATAGTACATGGTCTCGGACGACATACTATAGTATGGCGTTTTTCATCGTTTTTGAGCATTTTTGAAAAAATGTCGAAATCGAAGAAAAACCAAAGGCTATAGTACATGGTCTCGGACGACATACTATAGTATGGCGTTTTTCATCGTTTTTGATGATTTTTGAAAAAATGTTGAAATCGAAGAAAAACCAAAGGCTATAGTACATGGTCTCGGACGACATACCAAGTATGCCTTTTTCATCATTTTTGAGGATTTTTGAAAAAATGTCGAAATCGAAGAAAAACCAAAGGCTATAGTACATGGTCTCGGACGACATGCTATAGTATGGCGTTTTTCATCGTTTTTGAGCATTTTTGAAAAAATGTCAAAATCGAAGAAAAACCAAAGGCTATAGTACATGGTCTCGGACGACAAGCTATAGTATGGCGTTTTTCATCGTTTTTGAGCATTTTTGAAAAAATGTCGAAATCGAAGAAAAACCAAAGGCTATAGTACATGGTCTCGGACGACATACTATAGTATGGCGTTTTTCATCGTTTTTGAGCATTTTTGAAAAAATGTCGAAATCGAAGAAAAACCAAAGGTTATAGTACATGGTCTCTGAGAACATACTATAGTATGGCGTTTTTCATCGTTTTTGAGCATTTTTGAAAAAATGTCGAAATGGAAGAAAAACCAAAGGCAGTACATGGTCTCAGACGACATGCTATAGTATGGTGTTTTTCATCGTTTTTGAGCAATTTTGAAAAAATGTCGAAATCGAAGAAAAACCAAAGGCTATAGTACATGGTCTCGGACAACATACTATAGTATGGTGTTTTTCATCGTTTTTGAGTATTTTTGAGCATTTTTGAAAAAATGTCGCAATCGAAGAAAAACCAAAGGCTATAGTACATGGTCTCGGACGACATACTATAGTATGGCGTTTTTCATCATTTTTGAGCATTTTTGAAAAAAAATTGAAATCGAAGAAAAACCAAAGGCTATAGTACATGGTCTCGGACGACATACTATAGTATGGCGTTTTTCATCGTTTTTGATGATTTTTGAAAAAATGTTGAAATCAAAGAAAAACCAAAGGCTATAGTACATGGTCTCGGGCGACATACCAAAGCATGCCCTTTTCATCATTTTTGAGCATTTTTGAAAAAATGTCGAAATCGAAGAAAAACCAAAGGCTATAGTACATGGTTTCGGTCGACATACCATAGTATGCCGTTTTTCATCGTTTTTTAGGATTTTTGAAAAAATGTCGAAATCGAAGAAAAACCAAAGGCTATAGTACATGGTCTCGGACGACATACTATAGTATGGCGTTTTTCATCGTTTTTGAGCATTTTTGAAAAAATGTCGAAATCGAAGAAAAACCAAAGGCTATAGTACATGGTCTTGGATGACATACATAGTATGGCGTTTTTCATCGATTTTGAGCATTTTTGAAAAGATGTCGAAATCGAAGAAAAACCAAAGGCTATAGTACATGGTCTCGGAGAACATACTATAGTATGGCGTTTTTCATCGTTTTTGAGCATTTTTGAAAAAATGTCGAAATGGAAGAAAAACCAAAGGCTATAGTACATGGTCTCGGACGACATACTATAGTATGGCGTTTTTCATCGTTTTGGAGCATTTTTGAAAAAATGTCGAAATCGAAAAAAACCAAAGGCTATAGTACATGGTCTCGGAGAACATACTATAGTATGGCGTTTTTCATCGTTTTTGAGCAATTTTGAAAAATTGTCAAAATCGAAGAAAAACCAAAGGCTGTAGTACATGGTCTCGGACGACATACTATAGTATGGTGTTTTTCATCGTTTTTGAGCATTTTTGAGCATTTTTGAAAAAATGTCGAAATCGAAGAAAAACCAAAGGCTATAGTACATGGTCTCGGACGACATACTATAGTATGGCGTTTTTCATCGTTTTTGATGATTTTTGAAAAAATGTTGAAATCGAAGAGAAACCAAAGGCTATAGTACATGGTCTCGGGCGACATACCATAGTATGCCTTTTTCATCATTTTTGAGGATTTTTGAAAAAATGTCGAAATCGAAGAAAAACCAAAGGCTATAGTACATGGTCTCGGATGACATGCTATAGTATGGCGTTTTTCATCGTTTTTGAGCATTTTTGAAAAAATGTCAAAATCGAAGAAAAACCAAAGGCTATAGTACATGGTCTCGGACGACATGCTATAGTATGGCGTTTTTCATCGTTTTTGAGCATTTTTGAAAAAATGTCGAAATCAAAGAACAACCAAAGGCTATAGTACATGGTCTCGGACGACATGCTATAGTATGGCGTTTTTCATCGTTTTTGAGCATTTTTGAAAAAATGTCGAAATCAAAGAACAACCAAAGGCTATAGTACATGGTCTCGGACGACATACTATAGTATGGCGTTTTTCATCGTTTTTGAGCATTTTTTAAAAAATGTCGAAATCGAAGAAAAACCAAAGGCTATAGTACATGGTCTCGGAGACATACTATAGTATGGCGTTTTTCATCGTTTTTGAGCATTTTTGAAAAAAATGTCGAAATCGAAGAAAAACCAAAGGCTATAGTACATGGTCTCGGACGACATGCTATAGTATGGCGTTTTTCATCGTTTTTGAGCATTTTTGAAAAAATGTCGAAATCAAAGAAAAACCAAAGGCTATAGTACATGGTCTCGGACGACATACTATAGTATGGCGTTTTTCATCGTTTTTGAGCTTTTTTTAAAAAATGTCGAAATCGAAGAAAAACAAAGGCTATAGTACATGGTCTCGGAGAACATACTATAGTATGGCGTTTTTTCATCGTTTTGAGCATTTTTGAAAAATGTCAAAATCGAAGAAAAAACCAAAGGCTATAGTACATGGTCTCAGACGACATGCTATAGTATGGCGTTTTTCATCGTTTTTGAGCAATTTTGAAAAATTGTCAAAATCGAAGAAAAACCAAAGGCTATAGTAGATGGTCTCGGACGACATACTATAGTATGGTGTTTTTCATCGTTTTTGAGCATTTTTGAGCATTTTTGAAAAAATGTCGAAATCGAAGAAAAACCAAAGGCTATAGTACATGGTCTCGGACGACATACTATAGTATGGCGTTTTTCATCATTTTTGAGCATTTTGAAAAAATGTCGAAATCGAAGAAAAACCAAAGGCTATAGTACATGGTCTCGGGCGACATACCAAGGTATGCCTTTTTCATCATTTTTGAGGACTTTTGAAAAAATGTCGAAATCGAAGAAAAACCAAAGGCTATAGTACATGGTCTCGGATGACATGCTATAGTATGGCGTTTTTCATCGTTTTTGAGCATTTTTGAAAAAATGTCGAAATCGAAGAAAAAACCAAAGGCTATAGTACATGGTTTGGCGACATGCTATAGTATGGCGTTTTTCATCGTTTTTGAGCATTTTTTGAAAAAAATGTCGAAATCAAAGAACAACCAAAGGCTATAGTACATGGTCTCGGACGACATACTATAGTATGGCGTTTTTCATCGTTTTTGAGCATTCTTTAAAAAATGTCGAAATCGAAGAAAAACCAAAGGCTAGTACATGGTCTCTGGAAACATATATAGTATGGCGTTTTTCATCGTTTTTGAGCATTTTTGAAAAAATGTCGAAATCGAAGAAAAACCAAAGGCTATAGTACATGGTCTCAGACGACATGCTATAGTATGGCGTTTTTCATCGTTTTTGAGCATTTTTGAAAAATTGTCGAAATCGAAGAAAAACCAAAGGCTATAGTACATGGTCTCGGACGACATACTATAGTATGGTGTTTTTCATCGTTTTTGAGTATTTTTGAAAAAATATCGAAATCGAAGAAAAACCAAAGGCTATAGTACATGGTCTCGGACGACATACTATAGTATGGCGTTTTTCATCATTTTTGAGCATTTTTGAAAAAATGTCGAAATCGAAGAAAAACCAAAGGCTATAGTACATGGTCTCGGACGACATACTATAGTATGGCGTTTTTCATCGTTTTTGATGATTTTTGAAAAAATGTTGAAATCGAAGAAAAACCAAAGGGTATAGTACATGGTCTCGGGCGACATACCAAAGTATGCCCTTTTCATCATTTTTGAGCATTTTTGAAAAAATGTCGAAATCGAAGAAAAACCAAAGGCTATAGTACATGGTTTCGGTCGACATACCATAGTATGCCGTTTTTCATCGTTTTTTAGGATTTTTGAAAAAATGTCGAAATCGAAGAAAAACCAAAGGCTATAGTACATGGTCTCGGACGACATACTATAGTATGGCGTTTTTCATCGTTTTTGAGCATTTTTGAAAAAATGTCGAAATCGAAGAAAAAACAAAGGCTATAGTACATGGTCTCGGATGACATACTATAGTATGGCGTTTTTCATCGATTTTGAGCATTTTTGAAAAGATGTCGAAATCGAAGAAAAACCAAAGGCTATAGTACATGGTCTCGGAGAACATACTATAGTATGGCGTTTTTCATCGTTTTGGAGCATTTTTGAAAAAATGTCGAAATCGAAGAAAAACCAAAGGCTATAGTACATGGTCTCAGACGACATGCTATAGTATGGCGTTTTTCATCGTTTTTGAGGATTTTTGAAAAAATGTCGAAATCGAAGAAAAACCAAAGGCTATAGTACATGGTCTCGGACGACATGCTATAGTATGCCGTTTTTCATCGTTTTTGAGGATTTTTGAAAAATGTCGAAATCGAAGAAAAACCAAAGGTTATAGTACATGGTCTCGGACGACATGCTATAGTATGCCGTTTTTCATCGCTTTCGAGGATTTTCGAAAAAAATCTCAAAATCGGAGAAAAAACAAAGGTTATAGTACATGGTCTCGGACGACATGCTATAGTAAATGGGTCTTGAAAGTAAAAGTCCTCAAGCACAATTAGCTAGTATCTTTACTCACTCTGCAACCATTCTTTGAACATCTGGAAATGCTTTTTGGAAGGAGCTTCATACTCCTGGAAATCAGACAGGAGAAGGAAGCCATGTGTGGGGTTTGCATCTACTGGATCGTATAGCTAGTGTCTTATTTCGTTACCGCTATACCCCTTATCCCTTAACTTCTTTGCCTTTTTTAACTATTAAAAAAAACCATTTCTCAGTAGTTCAAAATGGCCAGTCTATAGCTCACAACGTGTTAATAGATTGACATGTTGAAATAGTGCAAAAAAGTTTTTCAAAATAGTGAAAATGAAATAAGGGATATGGCATAAGGGGTTTAGCATGTAACGAAAATGGAGCCCATAGTGTCTTAACTCACTGTGCCACCACTACCAGCCAATACACACAGCTTTATACCGGACTGGGAGGAGTTCATTTAAGGAAAGACATCATTGGTAAAGTTCAGATAGGTGTCATTTATTTTGTCATAACCCCCATGTTTACTGTGTGGTGTGAAACAACGGGGGGCGAAACACATAATCATTTGATTGTGCCACTTCAACTGATTGATTGATTGATTGATTGATTGATTGATTGATTGATTGATTGATTGATTGATTGGGGGTTGAACTTGAAGTGTCACTGTCAGCAACAATTTTGTGGCCCCCACACAGTCACACAGACACGACACATTATCACATGGGCTCTCCTACAAAGCCTCTCCTACAAAGCCTTTATCAAATTATCTAGCTTCACAGAGTGAATAAATAAATCTTGACCAAGTGACAAGTTCATTTGACTGACTGCCTACTACATCAGTGGTTTTCAACCAGTGGTCCGGGGAGCACCAATGGTCCTTGAGAGACTTCCAGATGGTCCCTAGCTAAATGATGGACAATTGGTTAACCAGATGTAACCCTTAGAGCGTAAAATGAAACCAAATGGACCCGTCCATTTGGTTTCATGTTTACACTTAAAATATCCATAATCTGAATTGGCCCTACACATGTCTCCACAACTGGAGAATGTAGAAGATTAATGGTCATTTTGATCTACAGTATGTTTGACTGGTTTGTTTCTCAAATCCAGTCTGGAAAACAAAAATAGCCTAACCTAAATCTTTAGTTTGGTGTCTGCGGGGCTGAAATGTCAACAAATGGTGGTCCATGGCTGAAATGCTGAATAAATAGTGGGCCCTGGTATCAAAAAGGTTGAAAAGCACTGATCTAGCTTCATAGGAAATAAATCTAACAAATCTTGACCAAGTGACAAGTTCATTCGACTGCCTGCCTACTACATCAAAGCGAGGGGATTCATCATCATTCAGCATAGTGAGCATACTGTACCGCGTCACAGAGCTCCACCTTCCACATGGATAGGCTACATCAGCCAGTGTGCCGTTTTGACGCTGCTCTGCCTGCCGGCTGCATCACCACCGGATAGGATACCAGGAATATGCGGTGCAGTTTGATCTGCCTTCTTGGGGAATAATAATAATAATATGCCTACGTTTTCGTTTGATCCGTGGAAGAAGAAGAAGACGAGCGCCGAGGGAGGCGAAATACTCGCCGAGCACATCATCATCATCAACAGGCCACTTTATTATTACCAAATCTCTTCTTCTTCTGGTTATTGCTTTCGGTTAGAGATACGAGATACTAGATGAGTGTGGAAATAGCGACAGGATGCCCACCAGCAGCAGCGGCGTTGAGAGATTGAAACCCGGCGCCTTCGTTCCAGTTTCCACAGCAGCCAGTCTCCTCATTGCATCAACTACTTTATTCTTCGTCTTCACGTGAGTTAACTCATCGTAATAATAAGCTCTAGCAGTGGTATCGTGTGTGTGTGTGTGTGTGTGTGTGTGTGTGTGTGTGTGTGTGTGTGTGTGTGTGTGTGTGTGTGTGTGTGTGTGTGTGTGTGTGTGTGTGTGTGTGTGTGTGTGTGGCCTGAAGGAAAAGTTGATTGATTGATTCCCTCTTCTGTGCAACAGAAGAGGGATATGTCGTATGTCCCAAACTATAGGGCAACTCATCTGATAGGGAGGTTGGCTCTCATAATAGAGGATAAGGATCGTATGTCCCGTCTATCTTCCTTCCTCAGGGACTTGTGCTTGTTCATGTTTTGTATTGGAAAATTGTATAGGAACTGTGCTATATGTCATGCATCATATTTCATATTCTCACTGATACAATGGTATAGCCTACATTCCCATCACAATGCATTGTTGCATCTCTCTCTCTCTCTCTCTCTCTCTCTCTCTCTCTCTCACACACACACACACACACACACACACACACACACAGACACACAGACACACACCCCATACCCCCCCCCCCCCCCCCCCCCCCCACACACACACACACACACACACTCTCTTTGCGTCTAGGCCTATACTACTGTACTATAGGCATACAGACTTGTGGTGTGTGTGTGTATGTGTGTGTGTGTGTGTGTGTGTGTGTGTGTGTGTGTGTGTGTGTGTGTGTGTGTGTGTGTGTGTGTGTGTGTGTGTGTGTGTGTGTGTGTGTGTGTGTGTGTGTGTGTGAGAGAGAGAGAGAGAGGGGTGGGGGGGGGGGTGAAAGAAACTCTTCACAAGTCCGATAAATTAACACATTTTAACTGAATCTAAAAAAATGTCCTTTAATTTCTGCATTTTCTTAAATTGAAACATTTGCACATTTGCACACACTAAATCCCCTACTAAATATCTTCCAGTGTAGTGACACTGATGCCTACTACAGCATCATATTGCCTTGAAATCAGCTCGAAATCTGAGTGTCAGGTCACTGTATATCAAACAAAAACATTGCCAAGTGTAATTGAGAACTACTGTGGGGGAAAAGCAATAACTATTCCCATGTGAGCTCTCGTGTTGTGGTGAATGTCTATGCCGACACAGACCGATAGACTGCATGAGAAGGCCAACCAAGGCAGATCTATGCTATAGCTTATTTTATACACCATGTTACGACAAAGTAAATCAGGCTTAAGTCTGACCTTTGACCGCCTGCAGCCATGTCTGTCCTAGTTCTGTGTTTTCCCCTGTATCCTCTTCCCCCAACAGGGTTTCAATTGGTTTTTGCCAACAGATTTTGAATGTAGGATTAGGATCCTCTCTGACCAATGATCCCTCATCTGGGAAATGAAGTGGCTTCTGGAATCTTAGAATTTCCCATGACCTGTTTGCATGTGGTTTTCAGGCTTCTGGAATGTTATTTTTGATGAAAGTTTTGAATAGCATGGAAATGCCAGGCTATGTTTTGGACAGATTTTTCCTAAGAAACGTTAAAAGTGATAACTTTATTCATGCATTCAGTTAAATTCATATCTGCAAACTGTCCCATTATGTTTGAACAGCAACAATAACAATCCACATGACATAAGTAACTGTCTGTAATGTCGCAATATTTGTAGGCAATTAATAAAATGAAAGAATATTTAAGTGAGTTTTTATATGTTTAAGTGAGTTATAAATTACTTCCAGTGAACTAACTACCGGTAAACCATGTGATTCACAATTTAATCTACAGTAATGGCTATGTATGTGTATTTAACAGGCATAAACCTCTGTAACACCCCAATTAAATTAGTATAATCATATTATTCACAGTCAACAATGCAGGGAATGTTTTACAGTAAAAATCAATGTGAATATCTGATAAGATATTCACATGGACAAATAAACCAAAAAGTTAAAATCGTTGTTTCATCCCACATTTGGCTTGAAAGCTGCTATGGCTGTTGAGTTGATTGCTGTATTGATCGACCTCTTTTTAATTCTAAAATGTCTCAACAGTTTGCTGAAGCAACAGGAAACTATAAACAAGCTGGGGGAAGCGTTTTATTATGTCTATCTTGTTTGGCTCGATATTGTGATCAATCCGTCAATTGAGATCAGACATTTATATTTTTTGACTATAACACATAGACACAACTAGAGATTATTGATAGATCAATCATGTTTGTGCATTTATAATTATAAGTTGCTGATGTTTGCTGAAGAAGGAGGTAGTTTGTTTTCTTTTCTACAGGCAGGTGTTTGCAAAGAGCAAGGAGGCATAAAACCTATAGTTTTGGTATGACTTGGACAGGGATTAAGATTCACCCTGCCATAACCACAAGGGCAGCTAAGCTGGTAAAGTGGTATTATATCTGCTATTTAGAACTTGGTCTAATTGTTCCAACCAAGTATTCACAACAAGATCTTTTTTAAATGTATTACAACTTAGGGCAGTTACTCAGTAAATGACTTAAAGCTCTGGTGTTGCTGGTGAAGTAAAAATGTATCTATGAGATCTCTTATTGTATTGGAGTAGGCTATGCCCCATGAGAGGACATGACCTCAACAAACCTCACCCATTCCTGTTATAATGTCTGTAGGTTTCTGTCGTAGTTAGACTAAACAAGATAACAGATATAAAACACAGGCTGTCTGGCTGCTCCATCTGGAAGTATATAGAGACAAAGATTCATTCAAATTAGTTTAACAGTCAAGATTTAGCTACAATCACTGTCATACTGCATATCAGTTTTGCCTTAACTTTATACCTGTTGTGATTCATCAGAGGTTCAGCCTGCTTTAATTGGTTCCAAATACACAGTTGTTTTTATATTTTTTTGCATTGTAGTGAATCTACAATGTGCGTGCGTGTGTGTGTGGGTCTATGCGTGCGTGCGCGAGCGTGTGTGTGTGTGTGTGTGTGTGTGTGTGTGTGTGTGCGTGTGTGGGTCTATGCATGTGTGCATCTGTGCCCGTGCACAAGTGCATGCTTGTGTGTATTTTCACTTCCAACTGCAAGTTTGATTGGCAAAAAGAGATAAGTTTCATGGAGTTTCATAAGCTAAAGCAGACTTCCTGCTTTTGTTCCTCTGGCCTTGAAAGTTTGTCTGTGTTTGTTCTCTGCTGCCTATTGTTAATGCAGAAGATACAGCAGGTCATCTACGCCCCTCAAACAATGACAAGAACAACACAATTGTTTTAGTATGTAATTTTTGATGTACAGTTGATTATGTTGTGTATTACTGCGAGTTGTTACATAGGTATAGCTAAATGTATGTGACGCCCTACCATAATTACTCAGTCATCGCATCGTTAGCTGAGATGTTTGTGAACCTTCTCCGGAGAAACGCAGTAGGGATGTGATCAATCAGGGAAGACTACACTGTAAGGAGGCAAATGACTTTGTGTGCGCCAACGTCCTCAAAAGGTCTCGTTGAGTTTTCAAAACAAAGTGGGGTCAGCACTGTGTCCAAATGTCTTTGGTGTAAGGGTTAAAAATCTGCCAATAGTGTGGATGATTGTGAAGAAGGCAGACAATAAGGACAGAATATGGGAAAGCAGACAGATCTGTGGTGTCATTACTATGGGCATAGTTTATACCAATTAATTTGAGTTATTGGGTAAAAGTATGGATAAAATATGTACAATTAATGTGCCCCAAATCAGCCTTGTGTCTGCGCTATGACTGGCAGATGTGACATTTTTTCCATGGCGTAATGGGAATGTGTGTGCATCTGAATGGTGTGTGCGATTTGGAAAGGGACAATTCCCAGGAGACAATCTTAGTGATTGGGGATAGAATATGAAGCAGCACGGTTCGTATTGATTACATGACTGAAGAGATACTGTATCGCTATACAGTATCTCTTCAGTCATCTCTTCAGATTATATCGGTATTCGGTACATCATGTAATCGATGTACCAATATAATCTGCACTAGTAATAGTAATACACTTGTTTTGCTAAAATAGGCCTCATGGTGGCGCTATAATTTGGGCAGAGTTCATCGTTGTGATCCAGGGAATGTGTATGTACAATTTGGCATCCTCCGGACCAACGGTGTCGGAGATTAGCTGGCCTGGAGACAATTGGAACTTTTCTCCACCATCTTTACAACTTCGACACAACGAGGACATGCTCTGTCACAGTCGCCACAGAAGCCCAACATAGTTAAGAAAACAGGCAACACCGACGAGGCCTCCCCTTCCACTGGCGTCTCTGGTTTCCATGGTGACGCTCCTCTGCAGCTTACCTCTTATCCAGGTTGTTAACAAGACGCTAAAAGCTGCGTTTTGCCGTTGGAGGACAATACTGCAAGTGAAAAAAAAACACAAATTAATATAAAAAAATAAACATAAGCTCAGACAATTGTACGTTGCATTTGTATTTTGTACTGCACACCAAGGCCAATTATAAGTGCTTTGCATAAAACATTATAGTGTACATTGACGACAAAACACAACATAACTGCAAACTGATTTAAATGTTGGTTGTGCTATCCATTACACAAAGTATGTGTTTTCAAAATAACTAATGCTAGTGCAGATGTAGAATGGGTTCATAGAGTACACCTTACCTGAGCTACCAGGACTCACAGTGCATCAGACAAGAAAGCTGAACCTAATTATTAGTGTGTGTTCAACTTTGGAATAACATTTTGTCGTAAACGGTGCAGTATATAGCACCTTTATCCAAGGTGCTTCGCATTTATTGTGGATCCCATTCACACACCAACGATGGAGGAAAAACACATCGGGAGCAATTAGCGGTTAAGTGTCTTGCTCAGGGACACATCGGCACTAACTCTGGGGGAGCCCAGTTTCGAATTGGCAACCTTGTGGTCACCATCCAGCCACTCTAACCCCCTCAGTGGCTCATATTGCTGGTCTGTACAGAATCGTTTGGAATCGTACATCTCAGACAAATGCTGTAATAGGGATGAACACGTGACTCACACAATATTACCCGCTAACAAATAAAAAAAAACACCAAAGGAGCCTTGGCTGCCTTTGCAGTGCTGTGCGTACCAGCATTTAGCACCGAAAATAACCGACGTACAAGCTCACAACGCATCACATACTGTATAAGTGAGCTTGTAGATCGGCTATTCTCAAACTATAAATCAGGCCTAAGTGGTGTCTGTGCCACTGACCCACTGTGGGCCGAGGGCAAACGTGCAGATTGTGGAGCGGCTTAGCATTCTGTGTGATTTAATACATCTCATGGCTCGGCCGTTTCATTAGGTGGGGCTTGTCTGACCACACTGCAGTGTAATGAACCGTCCTTCCCGTCTCTCCAGATGGTCTCAAACCAGCGAGGGAGGAATGGCTGTCTGTGAACACTGCAGTCCACAGGCATCCACACTTTAATCCCTGTGATTCCCAAAGCCCCCCCCCCCCCCCCCCCCCCCCCCCCCCCCAGTTTGATATGCAGTATAAAATGAGCGTAAAATGTAGTGTAAAATTAAACCACTCTAAAGTTAAAGATCCATAAAGGTCCCGTTACCAACTCTCCATCATTTAAATCTGCTATGTTTAGCTAATGCTGCCCCCAGAATCGGGATGCTTTTTGATTTGGCGGACACCCTAGAGCTGTGGTCCCCAAACCTTTGAGCTCAAGACAGAGAAGAACTGATCTACAGATCTAGCAGATGTACAAGGTCACAGCAAGTCACTTTTGCACTGTATTGTGACGTTGTAAAACAGCTGTTTTTGCCACTTCTTGAACATGTGATTTCTATGGAATTTTTATTTAAGATTTATTCTATGATTTGTTCATTTACTGGAATATATCTTTACTTTTTTCTGAATGTACAAACAAAAAATAAAAGGATCAATACAAATATGTCCGCAACCACAATTGGGTTCTCAATCCCAACCCACTGTTAGGGTACCAGTGCCCTGGTGAAGACCCTTCCATTAGACCTTAGATGTATGTGTTACAGACCCATAAGGGTCCATTTAGTTCCTAAGTCATAAGCCCTAGCAGGGGACCCTCACCCCTGCAGTCAGACCGATGACATTTTACAGGGAACCTGAATTCATTTTCTCCCTGTCACCTGAGCTTTACCCAGTTAATTCTGACGAGGGTTCCTGTTTGGAATACAAAGTCATAACCATTCTCTCTAAATGGAATGGATGTATAAAGTGGATCATACTTGGAGGCAGACACAAACAACTTATGTTCAGTTGCTGTCACCTGTTTAAACTAATGATCCAAGTCATTGTTTTTTCCAGGGGGGAAAATGATCAAAACAAAATACTGTACAGCAATGTATATTTCTTAATCATTTCACCAAAAACGTTTATAACAATTTATGAATATTTAACTTAAAATAACACTGTCTGTCAGTTATGTAACATAAGAGGATTACATATAATTAAATAGGATTAAACCTGACTTTAGGCCAATTTACATACTTGAGTCCTGACTTTAGACAATTATTTTAAAGGGCAGGGGCAGGGTGATCCTTTTCAATTAGGACTGGCAATTTCACCACAAGTGGCTGGCCGGTGTCATGAAAAAAAAAATGACATAGGCCATCAGTTTACGAAAACAGAAACATGTGTGAAGTGATAGCTTGACAATAAAGTCACGCCTGTGTAAAGGGTGGCTGAAAGTTCAATCCCCTGAGCCGAGTCATACCAAAGACTAGCCACAACCACAATCTTCTCAAAGAGGTTACTGCAAAAAGGGTGTGTCGATTATGGGCATGACTTCCTGTTGTCAGTTGTTATTAAGTGCTGAAGTCACTTTCAGTCACTCACCCTTTAGTCCCTGTGCAGAGATTCAGGTGTCACAACTGTGCAGAGATTCAGGTGTCACAACAGCTAAAGCAAACAGATGAAACTCAGGACAGGAGTTAGGCTACTGCTAAGACCTGTGTCAATAGGCGTTCATCATTAATCTGAATCAGCTGTGTGGAGAGGGAGCGCCGTAATATATGACCTTTATGATTTCTGGCAGGTTGCATTATTGACTGACATGGCTCACTCGAATAAATTATGCCTGTAATTCATGCAAGCCCTCATGAGACACTGGAAAGACGGATAAGCATCAGTTGCATCTCTGTGGTTTTCTGGCTCTGCTGGGGTTTTCTTCTTGCTGTTCCATATTTATGTCAGTGGATTTTCCAGCAGATGCCGATATTTTCACCTTTTTCATTGCAGCTCCAGAGGCTTCCAAAACCACGAGAAAACTCTAGATGACCGAAAACTGAATGTGCAAAGTTCAGGTTTCTTGGGGGTACAGTAAATGAGGTCATAAAACCTAAAAGAAAGAAAAAAAAATGAATGTCATGAAACCATTAACATGACCTTTAACATACCCATATGTTACACAGCTTAATGGAACTGATATCAGCATGCTCTTACATGAAAAAAGACTTGGATACAAATCCTCCATGTTCAGCTTTAGGGGTGATCATCGTATTATGTGCCCTTTAATCTATGACAATGCATGTCTAAGACGGTCTTATAAATTGATACAAATTATTATTATATAAGTTGAAATTGAAACATTTGCTCAGAATTGTGAAAGCATATTGTATTTCCATTGCTCTTTCACGAGAAACAACATTTTTAAAAGCAATACATGCATGGTTACCGACATAGGGACAACATTGGTTCATCCATGCCGATATGATACGATTCATTGTTTTAAAATCAATACAGTAACAATTTAGAATAGAAATTAAAATATGTGTGAAACATGTGGATAATGCACTTTTTAAGGCAAACATTTATTATGGATAAAAACATGCAGTAATCCTGGTCTCTAAACTGCCTTCCCCTGGCCAGCTGGGGTGCCTGATGGAGGGGAAAGGAACTGGTTGGAATAACGTGTTCCTTCCACACATTATGTCCAACTAGAGAACCTCCCCCCTGTCAGGTGAAAAGAAGGCAGCAGGGACTCCTCATGCATTGAAGGAAGCATGAGGCCAGTATGCTGCCTTCCCAGGTTGGTGGAGGATGTATAAAGCCCAGGATCACATTGGATACGTATTTTATACAGTTGTTCATTTGCATTGCAAAAGTCAAAGAATACGATATGTTGCTTTTTACATATTGATGTACAGTATGTATTTATTTGTTTGAAATGAAACGTGAAAAGCAGTTGCTATATCCTTACACCCTAGTACCTAATGTTCTATTGCAGTAACCGACACATAGTGATTGATATATGATGTATTGGTGCATCCTGGCTCTGTGTGCGGCATCTAATGGGAGGATTCCGCAATAACGGGCTGGCAGAGTGCTCTGTAATCCAGAGTTCATAATCCAGGGATTACTGGGTTTGCAGCTGGCATAGCATCGCCAGGCATTCCTCTGGGGGTGTGCCCATCCCCCATAATAACCCAGAACCTGCTTGGGGTTTTGGGGACGAGAATATCTGCCTCTTTAAAGCAGACAGTTGTTTCTTTGGTTATGATATGTAAATTCTGTCGTATTCATTACTAATATCTCTAGCGTCTCCCTTGAGGCTATGAGGTGTTTATGTCAGATCAGTGAATACATTACACATGATGATCCTGATTCTGACTGTGGTCCTTGTCATAGGACTGTCTTCATCCAGCAGTCCAGGAGAATAAAAAATGTTCCATTTTGCACCACACTGCAAAATATTTCATAGCCTGCCCTCTACTTTTGTATTTCTAAGCCATGCAAAAAGGTCTCTGAAAATATAGGTTAAGAATGCAAGATTCAATCAAACGCGGTCGTTAATATAATCCAGTGAACCCCTCGCCCACCCGCCTACCACTATAACCTGATTACACTGCTGCCCCCTCTAATCTCACACTATAGAGATAATCATACTCTCATTCTGTTTAATTCAGCCACACTCAGCAACTTTGTTGGGGTAACAATATAATGCTTTTCTAAGCGTTGAGGTCACTCTGATAAAAAGCTTACTGGCTTCAGGACATTCAGGACAGCAACAATACATAGACTCTAGTTCTGCACACTTCAGGAATTGATCTGTGTTAATTGTAAATATTTTATATACAGTAAATAATCTATGTTCCAACCTCCCACTACCCATAATTTGCCTACACAGAGCCTGCACAGAGCCTTTTGAAAGGCAATCATAGCCACTTGGAATGTGTCTGAAGAATCTAACTATATTGACCACATGACCCCAGAGTTAATGTTTACCGGTTTGAATTAGTTTTGGACAAAATCTGTAGGAGTGGTAAAATGTTGTTTTGAAGAAAATGCTAAATGACGGAAGATGTCATCTGGGGTCAATATGCAGAGTGAGAATTCAGGGAGAAAAATATTTGTTATTGTACGAGCTGCAGTTCAAGAGTTATTGGCCGAAATGTTGAATGTTTAGTTTTGTTCACATGACTGTAGAGATAATGTGTACAGGCTTTCATGATGTTTGGACAAAATCTGTAGGAGTAGCCTAATACTAAGTTATACTGTTTTGCAAAAAGAAATGCCCTCCTGGTACTGTTGCACTACAGAATAACAGGAAATTTTGGAGCAAAGGTCTGCTCTGCACTCCAGCGAGTGTGTGGTCCAAGGGTGCCAAAGATTTGCCAATAGACAAACACGCGAACGGATAGACAGAGACAGACGTGAAAATATAGTCCCAGGCCTCCAGTCTGGTGGAGATTGTAAGAAATCGCATTAAAGTCATTGTCATTTTTCAATGATGGGGCAAATGGTCATTTGCTTTTAAACAAATCTTATTTCATATACATTTATTAATTGACCATTATCTTTTAACATTCATCACTTTAAACATTCTTAATTACAGGAATGTCCCGGGGCAGCCGTTGTCTAGGAGCTGCAGGTCATCTCCACCTGCATACTGTAAGGAGTACAGTAATGAGTGATTAAAGATAACTACTGCCTGTGTGCACAAGGAATGTGTCAGTGATTCGTGTAGCAGTTTCTGAGATTCTGTCCGTTCGTCCGTCCCCACTTCAAATATGTTTTTTTTAATTCCAAGGTTGTGACCAGAAAGGTTTGAGTTCTGGACGACTTGCCTACTTCTGAGATTCTGTCCGTCCGTCCATCCCCACTTCAAATATGTTTTTTTTTAATTCCAAGGTTGTGACCAGAAAGGTTTGAATTCTGGACGACTTGCCTACTTCTGAGATTCTGTCCGTCCGTCCATCCCCACTTCAAATATGTTTTTTTAATTCCAAGGTTGTGACCAGAAAGGTTTGAGTTCTGGACGACTTGCCTACTGACACCCCCCCTCCCCCACCACCACGCACACGCACACACACACACACACACACACACACACACACACACACACACACACACACACACACACACACACACACACACACACACACACACGATTAGACTATTTTCATACTATACACTGCTAATTACTTTGAAGTAAGTTGTGATGGTGCATTAAAAAGTTACGCTATGAGGCAATGGTTAGTGAGCTTGTGTGTTGGCTATAAAACAATTAAAAAAAACAGCAAAATGTGATCAACGATCAGGAAATTAAGTCGGATTAAGTCTGTATGTGTTGTTAATAAGAGCTTTTGACTGCATAACATCTAGATCCGTTTGATCACAGGTTACTTTGAAAAGCAACCGTTTTGGACGTACTGCTACAAGTTGCAAGGTATCCGCCCGACACTGACGATATATACTGTAGATAATAATAATGTATGTGTGTGCGTGTGCGTGTGTGTGTGTGTGTGTGTGTTCAGATGTCCGTGGGTTGCTGTGACGATCTCTCCCGGTGTGCCACCATGCTGTGCCATCCTCTTCCTTTTTGTCCTGGCCAACTTCACCATGGCAACCTTCATGGATGCAGGTGTACTCCCAATGGGTGAGTACACACACAGCCATGTTGACTCATTAAAAAAGTTGTGCTTCCTCTAAAGGTTATTAGTAGCTGCTATTTTACATTTGTCTGTGTGTGCCTTGCGTACCGTGTGCTGCAGCTAACGAGGACGAGGACAAGGACGACGACTTCCGCGCCCCACTGTACAAGAACGTGGAAGTGAGAGGGGTCCAGGTGCGCATGAAGTGGTGTGCCTCGTGTCATTTCTACAGACCCCCACGCTGCTCCCACTGCAGCGTCTGTGATCACTGTGTGGAGGTTAGACACGCACGCACGCACACACACACACACACACGGACACACGGACACACGGACACACGGATACACACACAGATGGAGCAGTTTGGGGTTAAGTGTCATGCTGTGGACACCTCGGTTTTACATAGCCGAAGTTGGGTATGCAGTGTGGGACCTTCTGTTTAACATGCAGGTGGCCATGCTTGTGCATGTAATTAGTAAGAGCATACATAGATGGATAAAGGGAAAATAGCTGTGTTATTGAGGATGTTGGAGAATGGATGAATGGAGGCTTACTGTAAGCTTAATGTAGGCCCCGTTATACAGGGCTGTTGTGCACCACAAATCGCAGATCTATATTAAACTCAAAATGTTTTGCTGATTGTAGATTTGTTATTTTTGGCGCACAACTCCCATTGCACGACAAAGTACAGATCGTGGCTTAAAGGACAACTTTGTTTTGTTTTTTTCAACCAAGGTTCATGTTTTAGGTTGTTATTAGAGGGGAAAAAAATCAACTAGTGGTCCCTGAGAGGATTGCAGGTGGTCCTCAGCTAAATGATGGACAGTTGGTAACCAAATGGACCCTTAAAGATCTGTAACTCTTGAGATTGTAAAATGAAACCAAAAGGACCCGTAAGGGTCCATTTGGTATAAACACTCAAGAGTTAAATTAGATTTTAAAGATGGAGTGCCATGATTTTTTTCTACCCTAAAACATGATCATCAGGTATTAATGTTATATGAAAAGTAAGATTCTATCCCAAAAAGTGTACAGTGTTTGTTAAACTGTAATTTTTATGATTCCACCCTACCAGTTCATTAAGTATGTCTGGTTTGCCTGGTGGATGGTGATGGGTGGAGATCCACCTGAACTGAAGCCACGCCCACAGCTTTAGTTGCATGATAAAGGGGGAGGAGTTAGGGGAGGGGCTGAGCATGTGATGTTACTATATTGAAGTTTTTTTCATTGGCACATTTGGCTGGAAAGGTTCAGCCCCCATAAGGAACCCTAAATACAAAGGGAAGACATCATTGCACATAAAAAACACACCAAGGGGTCTATTTACATACTCTCTTAAACATGTACAAAATTGGAAAAAATACAAAAATCACGGCACCCCATCTTTAACATCTGAATTATTATTATTATCAAGAATGTACACATTTAGAAAAAATGTGTACATTCACGTTTCGCCAGTTGATGGTGGTACGTTTTGCCAGTTATCTCTCCTAATTTGTGGACACAAACTTGAAAATCCTTCGTTTTGGGTCGGAGAGACTAAACTCAACATCAAATGGTGGTCCGTGGCTAAAATGCTAGTGGGCCCTGGTATGAAAAAGGTTGAAACCACTGCTTTAATGGAAAGAGAGTAGGGCTTATGCGTGAGCCAGAGTGTATAGCAAAGTAGCAGTGGGATAGGGAGGAGTAAATAAGGGGCGACTGCAGTAAATAACAAGATATTTATGTAGAGCGGAGGAGCGAGAGAATGATAGACAGAGCACAACAGAGGGAGGCAGCCAGATCCCATTAATCAGGTCAATCCTTTCCCCTAGATCTACGTTATCTATGGGCGTAGATCCTTTTTGGTCTCTGTGGAAATGAAATTTAGGTTTTAGTGAGATAATACAAATCATATTAGAAAAGTAATTAATCCTCAAAAACGTTTTTTGCATGCATTATTGCTGCATTAATAACCCCTCGATCTCAGTGGAAGCTAAAAAAAAAAATCATTGCCGACTGTTTGATAATGAACTGGTGACAAATGATAGCGAAACACACTGTTTTTTCCACATCTTTCCTCGAAAGAATCCATCAGTAGCTATTTTGTTCCTCTTTGTTTTTGTAGGACTTTGATCATCACTGTCCCTGGGTAAACAACTGCATCGGGAGGAGGAACTATCGATACTTCTTCCTGTTCCTGCTCTCCCTCACGGTGCATATGGTGGGTGTGTTCACCTTTGGCCTGCTCTATGTCCTGAGCCACCAGGAGGACCTATGGCAGCTGCACTGCACTGTCACGTATCCTTGACCACACTGGCTGTGTGGATCTGTGTGTGTACGTATGCCTATGTTTGTGCCTGTGTGTGTGTGTGTGTGTGTTTGTGCCTGTGTGTGTGCCCATTTGTAGTGTTATAGTCAAGACCACCTAAATAAGACCAAGACAAGACCAAGACCTAGTGGGGGGTCGAGACCAAAACGAGACAGAGACAACCACGATACTTGGGGAGGGGGGTCGACATCGAGACGATACTCTCAGCTATGGGGTCAATACCAAGACCAAGACCAAGACCTAGAGGGGTTGAGACCGAGGCCAAGACCTAGAGACATCCTCCTCAGTCCTCATAATGGATATAGAATATTTCCTTTGCATTGTCTTGTCTCGAGTGGTCTCGCTGGCAAAAGAGACCCGAGACATTTGCTCTGAGATTGTGATAAGAGCAAGACAAATTGAGGGCGAGACCAAGACAAGACCATGAGACAATGAAGTGTGAGAGTGGCGAAATCAAGACAAGACAATTTGAGGGCGAGGCAAAAACATGACCGAGACAATGAAAATTTGTCTTGAAACTGGTATCGAAACGAGACAATGTCTAGACGAGACAATGTCTCAAGAACTACAACACTACCCGTTTGTGTGATGGAGAGATTGCATAAAGAATTTCATGAGAGAGCATCTTCCTTGACAGCAGCTTACAGGTTGGTTGTGATCAGCGTATCAGGGTTGTTCCTTATCCCAGTCCTGGGCCTGACTGGCTTTCATCTGTACTTGGTGTCCAGAGGACGTACTACCAATGAACAGGTTGGTCTGATCTACATATAAATTGGAAATACTGGCAGGGGGCCACCCTGCTAGCTCCACATTATATCCAAAGTATCATACAACAGAGCAAGGTGTAATCTATTTCCAGTGGGCAAATATACTGTAACAAATCTAATCTTATGAGAAACATCACTCAGAAAAGTTATGAGATATTGGAAGTATGTACTACTAATGAATCTGATGAATAATGAATGGTCTCAACCCCTCTTGGCACAAATGTAGACTAGAAATATTTGTGTCGTAGGTAGGTTTGTCAGCATTGTTTGAATTTATTGCACAGGGTTTTTTATGTTCTTATGTTTCCAGAGGCTTTCTGGTGGCGCTATAACAGACTAATGTTAAACTGGGATGAACTGAGCCGCTCCTACAAACTTTAGATGTTTTAGATACTTCCCCCATTAACCTTGATGGAAGCAATCTGGCCCTACAAGAATCAATGGCTTATCATCAGTGATGATAATGAGGAGGCTGAGAGAGGATGAGACTGGCTGGACACTGCATCATGGACCTAGAACTGGTTGCAAACAAACAAACACTCTAGAGGCCAACCCAGGGCAAAGCCAGAATAGGAAAACAGCGCACCACTACAGTATGTGGATACAGGGTTTAGTTTAGAAATAGTATTGGTCCGATTGTCATTACAGTAGACCGACAACCTACTGTACCTCAAGCCCTAACCTAACCACATCCGCGAACACGGGAGCAGCACATGCTCGACCACATGTCCGACCGCTGTTTCCATATGTCGGTGTGTTGCTGTGTATAATCTATGCGTGCATCGCCAGTACGTAGCGATGTGACAGCTGTGCTAAAAACACTGCAAAGCTCAGAACCCTGATGCTCATCTGCACATCTCACAACGCATCGCTGATAATTAACTGTTTGCATTAGTTTAAGTACTAGCCTCGACACCCAGGCTTTGATTTTCGTCCACGTTGCGCGAAAACGGAAAGCCTGGACTAATTTGATACCCACGGTGGCCTGGGAGGGGGAGTCAATTTTTCGAGGTGGGCGTCTATCCAAATGAGGTGACGTAACACAGCAGTGGAGGTGCGGGGGAGGGGCCAGGGATGACGACACGTTGGCAAGATCAAATAAGATCAGCTCATCGGCCGTCCAAAAACTGACGGCACCTCGCCCCCCCCTAGGACAAAATCATTTTAGGTTAGGCCAGGCTATTTAAGTACTAGAAGTGTGATTTTGAAAACCTTTTTACCATAATGAGGGTGAATTGACTGACAATTGAAGTAACAAAAAAGATGAGTGCTCAGGCACTGTAGATAATATAATATCCAATATCCAATCCAATGTTATACCTAACACTTTAAAGCCATTATATTTGCACTCTCATTTTTGCAATTCTATTACATTGGTAGAGAAGTACAGTATACTGTAAGTTAGTAGTATAGTAGTACTGTAAGTTAGTTTGTACAAAAGGTTAGACTGTGTCCTTCCTGTACCACTTTTCTACTTCTATGAATGATAAATGATCGGTCTCGAATGTTTGATGGTCGTAACCCATTTGAAAGAAATACTCTCATGTTCTCACAGGTAACTGGGAAGTTTCAAGGAGGTGTAAATCCTTTCACGCGAGGTTGCTGTAGCAATTTGGAATACCTGGTGTGCAGTCCCATCTCTCCAGCGTAAGAGACATTTCACGCAGCATTTGATGTCTATGCTGAAGTAACTCACTGCTGCTCTAACAGCTCTCTCTGTTCCCCACACCCCAGATATACAGCAAGGCCCTATAAGAAAACAACCGTTCATATTCAACCACCATTCCTGAGACCGCACACTGGCAGAGAGAGACCAGTGAAAATCAGGGACAACGGCGTCCAGAGTCACGATCTTCAGAATAAAGTAGGCATACATACGCAGAATGTGATTTTATTGCGGCCACGGTTGCCATTTCCTCACATATGCCGAGCAGCAGCATTTTAAGGTCAGGACAAGTACCCTGATGTGTCTCTCTGTCTGTTCTCGTGCCAGCGCTCCTCGGCTGGCACTCTTGAGGTGCCAGACATCAAACGACCGAACAACCCACCACCGCCGCTGCCACCCAAACCAGACCATGGGCTGCTGAAGAGTCGTCTAGGAGCCGTGGATGGTAAACATGTCACTGCTATTCTCGACACTGGACTTTGTGTCTTTGATTTGACTGTGCCTTCCTGTTATTTTTGGGCTGTGTGACTTCTCCATGGTCTCCTTTTCTTATTCTAACTCCTGCCTGTAACTACCGTGTTGAGAGTTTGCACCAAATAGAATTTCATACACTGTTTCACAGCTATAAGCAGGTGACATGGCATTAAAGTTCAGACTGATTATGATAACCAGGTTCACAGCTGAATCTACTAATATACAGATTGAATACATACAATATAACATCTTAAGTATGCCTAATCTTTCTATTTATTCTAATAAACAGTTATTTTACTAGATATACTCTGTTGTTATACTGTGCCATATTACTGTCATGTATCATGTGCGACCTCCTTTTCAGATTTGGGACACCATACCAAAACCATGATACCGGTGTCCATCCCAACTGTGCCACAGCTTCGACCCGTCCTTGAGGCAATATCCAGAGGGTCATCGCCCATTCCTCCAGAACAGGTGTCAATCGATTTTTTGCTTGTACTGTGGCTAGAATCTGACTGATATATCGGCTTGGCCAATACGTATTTGAATACATTTCTTTTTTTATTGGCATTATGTAATGCTTGTGTTTTGTCTAGCTGGCGAAGACATCAGATCCACAGGGGAACAATACAGGTGCTGCCCACACCACCTCTGAACCCAAACACAGCCCCGGGAGAGTCGACCAACAGGACAACCTGCTCGTGCAGCAACCTTTCCAGGCCAACTCCATCTCCAGTCCACTGCATGTCAACTCCCTCACCCTCAACTCACGCTCGCTCTCACTCAAACATGGCTATCACCATGGCAACAAGTCCCAGTTGCCGACCATGCATTCCGAGGGTCTAGTGTGCAGTAATCCCATGCCAAGCATGTTCCCTTCGGCCAACGTGCTGGCCAACCGCAACAGCAGCGTGTCCTATGACAGTCTCATTAATCCTGGAGACACTCATCTCCTGGCACAGAGAGGGGTACCTTCGGTGGCGTACCACACCCACTTCATGACCATGGGCCCAGACGGGACTGTAATGCAGAGATCGTCCCCGCATGCCTATAGTCCAGTGTTTATGGGGGTCAGCAGCAGACAGTCCCCTCAACCCAGAGACCCTTCGCCCTCTCTGCAGGGCCTCACCTCTAGGGACAACTCACCCTCTTTTCAGGGTCTCATCCAGAGGGAGCATTCGCCGTCTTTTCAAGGGTTGATTCCCAGGGATTTTTCACCGCAGGGCGTCGTCACCTCGCGAGCCCACACCCCGCCGGGTCTAACGCTGCGAAATATCCAGACGCAGAGCTTGGCCTCCCGGGAACTCAGCCCGCAGGGCCTGACGCCTCAGCAGTCCCCCGCCGCTCGCTACGAGACTTTGACAAAATCCATCATGGCGTCCATCCAGGAGAGGAGGGAACTGGAGGAGAGGGAGAGGATGCTGCGCATGCAAGCTCGATCGCAGGGCATCTACGGCCCGGACATGGGCGTTTACGACATCCCCGTCAGGCGCAGCCTACCGCCGGACGGCATCCGCCCCATGGGCTCCCGGGGACCCACTCCCCCGGCGTACGGCTCCCGGGAATTCCTGATGAGCACCGGCATCCTGGGATACGGGATGAGGAATTCGCCACTTTCCAGCTGTTCCGCCTCGTCTCTTTCACGGGGCCCCAAGACGTCGAGCTCCCCCCTGCAGAGCAGCAGCAGCGGCAGCTTGCAGAGCAAGGCCAGGTCGTCCTCCCCGGCCTTCTGCGCCTCAGACAGACATACTCAGGCGCTCCCCATGTCCACGGCCACCCTTCCCCGCATCCCCTCCACGTCCACCCCGTCGGCCACATCCTACGGCACTGCAAAACGACCCTCTCTCACCTACAACTCAGACGGGAAGGACTCCACTCCTGTGGGAGGTCTGAAATGAGAAATACTCAATCCTGTTTGTAAGAATGACACTATTACAGAGCGCCATGTTAGGCTGTGATTAGGGCTGGGCAATAAATCGGTATAATATTGATACTGTCACATGAGACTAGATATCCTCTGGGAAGTTGGATATATAATAATATTGTGATATCAGTTGTCTTAAGTATTGCCTTTTCCTGGTTTTAATCATTTATTCCCTATTTTATACTTTCATAAATTGTCTGAAAAGTTAAAAATTAGCAAAAATAGACCATCTACGCTCTCTCTTAAATTCAAAACATAAACACCTGTAAATATAATCACACCCTATTGGCCTGAAAATAAGACAAAGAAAAAATGGGGTCATCTTATATTAGGCGACTGTACTATTTGACATTCAATGTTCTTTTTCTGCAAATGAAACATGGGGGTCATCTTATAACCAGAGTCGTCTTACATTCGGGATAATACGGTATGTGAAATTCTGATATTTGATATGGTTTGTAACGCCCAGCCCCCAAAAAAGAGATACTCAGAGGGTCCCAAGAGGGTGTAAATAGGTTTGTTCCTGCATGCAAGGCTGTGTGAGAAACATCTACGCTATGTGTGCAACAATAGAGTCCATTATTGTAAATGGATCTCGAATGATGAAGACTGGGGTTGTGTCCAAAACCACATACTAATGTACTACCTGCTAGTACAATTTATTTGTAAAGCACCTTTTGAAACAATGCTACAGTGGTGCCATACAGTAGTCAACAATATAAAGCAATCGAATTAAAACAACATACAACAAGAAGTAAAAGCAAAACATTGACCTGCACAAATGGGTCATATAAATATGTCATAAGACAAAGTTCTTACGAAATAAATACATTTTAAAGTTCTTAAAAATGTCATTAGACTCTACATGTTGAGGGAGCAACCACTGTAAAGGCTGCTCTCACTTAGTTATGAACTTATGAGTCCCAAGTATCTGGTGAAGCCGTGAAGGCCCGTGTCAGAGATTTCAAAAGTTGGAACAGCCCATGTAATTGCCTTATCGGTAAAACAAATAAATAAAATCAATTCTTGATTTAAAGGGTGCAGTAACACTGGAGTTACATGTTCTCTGCAGTTAGTGTTGGCAAAACCTCTGGTAGTTGCATGTTGTACAAATTGTAGTTGATATATGGGACAGCTCACGCTGGGTAGAATCTGTTACAGTAAAGAGGCCAAGAAGACGGGAAGAGACAAAAGCATGTATAAGTAATAGTCCAGTAGTAATAGGGTTACACCCGGAACAAATTACAGTCATGGACGAAAGTCCTGTCGCCCATCCATTGTGTAGAGACAACAGCTCATAACTTGACTTTAAACTCACCCATTGTTTCTAGAAATGGCTCATATGAAAGCTAAAACCCTCTAGAATCATGTGTAAAAACTACATTAAAATCCATTTAGTGAAGCAAGATTGATCCTTTAATGAACACAGAATGGTCAGATTTTGGCCGGACAAAAGTCTTGTCGCCTACATAAAATTATGTGAAAACTGAACAAAATATTTAATTTAAAAACAAAAAAAATGTTGCAAAACATCAGCAAATTAAGTAGTAGTGCTGTGACATCCATATTTAATATTTTGTGTGACTTCCATGAGCCTGAAGAACTGCATCAATGCGGTTAGGCAATGACTCATACAATTTATTGATGAAGTCATTGGGAATAGCAAAAAATGCAGTCTTACATGCCTCCCAGAGTTCATCAAGGTTCTTTGGTTTCATCTTCCATGCTTCCTGTTTCATTCTACCCCAGATATGCTCAATGATGTTCATGTCTGGTGACTGGGCTGGCCAGTCTTGGAGCACCTTGATCTTCTTTGCCTTGAGGAACTTTGTTGTAGAGCTCGAAGTATGGGATGGAGCACCATCCTGTTGCAAAATTTGACCCCTTTTATGATTGGGAATGTAAGAGGTAGCTAGTACTTCTTGATATTTTAAGCTATTGACATTGCCTTGCACTCTGCAAATGTTTCGCACACCTCCATACTGGATGTAACCCATGCAAATGTTTCGCACACCTCCATACTGGATGTAACCCCAGACCATGATTTGGGTTACATCCAGTATGGAGGTGTGCGAAACATTTGCAGAGTGCAAGGCAATGTCAATAGCTTAAAATATCAAGAAGTACTAGCTACCTCTTACATTCCCAATCATAAAAGGGGTCAAATTTTGCAACAGGATGGTGCTCCATCCCATACTTCGAGCTCTACAACAAAGTTCCTCAAGGCAAAGAAGATCAAGGTGCTCCAAGACTGGCCAGCCCAGTCACCAGACATGAACATCATTGAGCATATCTGGGGTAGAATGAAACAGGAAGCATGGAAGATGAAACCAAAGAACCTTGATGAACTCTGGGAGGCATGTAAGACTGCATTTTTTGCTATCCCCAATGACTTCATCAATAAATTGTATGAGTCATTGCCTAACCGCATTGATGCAGTTCTTCAGGCTCATGGAAGTCACACAAAATATTAAATATGGATGTCACAGCACTACTACTTAATTTGCTGATGTTTTGCAACATTTTTTTTGTTTTTAAATTAAATATTTTGTTCAGTTTTCACATAATTTTATGTAGGCGACAAGACTTTTGTCCGGCCAAAATCTGACCATTCTGTGTTCATTAAAGGATCAATCTTGCTTCACTAAATGGATTTTAATGTAGTTTTTACACATGATTCTAGAGGGTTTTAGCTTTCATATGAGCCATTTCTAGAAACAATGGGTGAGTTTAAAGTCAAGTTATGAGCTGTTGTCTCTACACAATGGATGGGCGACAGGACTTTCGTCCATGACTGTAGTAACAAGCTGAAAATTTCAGGATATGTTCAGAATACCTTTAGGAATGACATACTAAAAGTCCCCGTGAATCCCCCTTGTGCTCTCTGAGATATTCAAGATGGCGTACAACTTGCCTATTAGATATAATGGCCCTAATCGGGGGTGAAAAAGGCAAAATTTTAAACTGAGAGATATTTCTACGAAAATTCACAGGTTGATCAATTATATAAATACAAGCATTTTTTGTATTGGAACTTTCCATGAAATCCAATATGGCTGTCCAATATGGCGACCACAATATTAGTGTATTGGCTATTAGATATAATGGGGGGTGAATATTAAGAATGCCATATTGGGCGGACATATTGGATTTCATAGAAAGTTGCAATACAAAAAATGTTTGTATTCATATAATTGATCAACCTGTGAATTTTTGTAGAAATATCTCTCAGTTTAATTTTTTGCCCTATTCACCCCCCATTATATCTAATAGCCAATACACTAATATTGTGGTCGCCATATTGGGCAGCCATATTGGATTTCATGGAAAGTTCCAATACAAAAAATGCTTGTATTTATATAATTGATCAACCTGTGAATTTTCGTAGAAATATCTCTCAGTTTAAAATGTTGCCTTTTTCACCCCCGATTAGGGCCATTATATCTAATAGACAAGTTGGACGCCATCTTGAATATCTCAGAGAGCACAAGGGGGATTCACGGGGACTTTTAGTATGTCATTCCTAAAGGTATTCTGAACATATACTGAAATTTTCAGCTTGTTACTAATTTGTTCCGGGTTTGACTACATTTTGAGCTAATGCTCTTGGACTATAAGGATTTATAGTAACTTGTATGACTGCATATTACCTTCTTTACGTGGAATTCAAAGCTCATGCTGTTATCAAACATCTTTGGGGGTATCTGTTACATTGAATGCCAATAGGCTATGGGACAGATGAGTTACTACACAGTATGCTATTGGCAGCCTACTGGTTAACTTTCACATAATGAAAGTGGCTAAATAGTATGTAATGATTTAGTCTAATTTAGTCTGAATCTCACATACTATTTAGTAAAACATTGAACATACTAAACAATGATTTGGCATACTGAGGAAATAGTATGTTAGTGTGTGATTTTAGACAGTCTCATGGAATAGGCCTTTTAATCGGGTGATTCTCAGGTGTCTCCTCTTGCAGACAAGATATACAGTATCTATAACCTTATTTAGAGCAGAGGAGCAGTGCGGTGAATACAGACCTTGTTTGACCTTATTTGTTTGTTTCTTTGTTTGTTTAAATATTGCTTTTGCGAAACAATGTGCTTTTTTTTTGTCTTGAGAAAAAGAAAATCCCCTATTTAGTAATATTTTGTATGTGTTTGTATGAATAAAATAATTTCTTCATTTGTACATTTTATCCAGATTTTCCCCCCGTTGATTTGTCTTACGTCAATGTTCATACGAGTAAGCATAACCATAACAAGGGCTTGGAGAAAAAAGGGCATATAGACAGCAAAATTTTGCAAACCTCAGTAAAACCTACTATGCCTAAACCTAACCTTAACCGAATGGCGTTAATAGGGTACCTGCCACGGATAGAATACCTACTGTGACCTGCCGCAGACCGTTACTATCGGTCAGGTCTCATTTACTTTCAGCCTCTTTTACTATAGTACCGTTTACCGTGGTCGCAAGTTGATTTCGCCTGATCATGTCAGTATCAGCATCATGTTCAGAATCAGAGTCACTACCAAGTATAACTTTATGGTCAGGATATAGACACACTTACTGGTCGATTCGGCACTAAGTCCTAAATTATATATCCGTATGAAAGTAGATTATTACAATATGTTGTTTTGGTCAAATATTTGAAATCAAAGTTAATATTATAATATGTTGTTTTGGTCAAATATTTGCAATCAAAGTGAATTTTTGCTTTCTTGTAAACTTCTGAACACATAGCTTGCACCCTGATCCATGCCCCCGATAATACTGTATATCAGATATCACTCCCATTAATCTCTTAACAATAAACTGAAACAATGAATAACACCAGAATATGCAAACACATAAACCCATGAAATTCCATTCCAAGAGATTAAGATTACAATTACGATTACAACATTTTGGTTGTGTCAGGTGTGACATCTGTGTCAGGCGTGACATCTTGTCACACTGAAGCAAGTATTTCAGATCCAAAGATTGGATTTAATTCTAGCAGATAAGCACAACGGAACCGCTGGGACTTCCATAAAATCACAGACCTGATATTAACTTCAGTGTCTTTATCATTGGTGTAATTGACTAATTGACAATTTGCAGCATCAAACTAGAAGCAACGTAGAGGGCAAAAATGCAACAAAATATAGCTATACACTGTATCTATTTTGATTTTTGGCAAAAAAAAAAAAAAAAAAAAAAAAAAACAGTTACCTTTAAGTAATAATTTCTACCAACTACCTGTAGGCCTACTTCAGGCATTTTTGTAGCTTACCGGTAGTTAAAACTTTCACTCCACTACATTTCAAACACACGTCAGACCCTGTCACAGCCTTCTCACAGCGTTGGGTGACAGGGATGTCTCAGAGGGCCTGTGACAGGGCCTGACATCCCTGTGACAGGGGTGGTATACTGTATGTTACCATGGTAGCATACTTAACAATCCAGTTAGTTATTTGGAGATCGATTAGATGTAAATTATATAAACAGAAACACACAAAACAAATCCGCATAGGCGATTTTAGGCTCTCCTAGAAGGGGGACTTTATTAGGCTACTTTTTTTGTGGCAAAGACACAGATAAATGATGAAACATTGGTAACCAAACTGACCCTAAAAGATCTGTAACTCTTGAGAGTGTTAAGATGAAACATGAAACCAAATGGACCCATTTGGTTTCATTTCACACTCTCAAACAGTTATTTAAACATTTTAATTTTCAAGAGTCTATACAATTAGAAAATGTAGAGGAATTGTTATTTTGACCAACATTTTGCCAGTTATCTCTGCTAACTTGTGGACAAAAACTGGAAAATCCTTGGTTTTGCCACCGCAAGTGCCCACCTGGCACCTTCCTAAAATCGCCAGTGCACAATACATCTGTGGGAAAGTGAGGGTCCTGCTAACCATCGTACTGCACATCATCATCAAGAAGCATGGTACTTTATTGTCAAATGTCAAGGGTCCCCAGTGACATACATACTGAATGCCGGTTTGCTCAGACAGACACATATGAAGAAGAAGAAAAAAAGCTTCTGAAGTTTGAGTGGGGGTGGTATAAGGGGCCTGGATATTTGACAATGGTCCTGATGTTGAGAAACGCTGATCTAGTGCAGTCTTTCAAATGGTCAGTACAATATTTGGATATGACGCCCTCTAGTGACAATTATTGTTTAGAGAAATTGAAACCATATTCCAGTCTTGCCAATCTATGTCAAATATACTGTATATCAAGCTATGTAAAATGTACATCTAGCAGACTTGCTGCAGGGACTTTACAAATTAAGAGACCATAATTACTCTATTATATTAAGTAGTTTTGGTTATCCAAATCAGTCTAATAGGGATCCATAATACTACTTTTTAACTATATTGTACAAAACCCAATAAAATGTTTATATCTAACTCACAAATCAGACTTTCCTTGTCAACGATTAAGTAAGAAGTCCTACCCAGCAACAGAGTTCACTTTGGAGTATTTCATTGTTTAATTAAGGCGTGATCAATCTTGGGATCTTAATGCATGCCCAAAATTGCATATTAATGACTAGCGTTAATAGATGACCCAGTCCCTCAACTGGAAACCCTCCCAAGAACACATTAGATCCAGATCATATGCTATACTGTATATTGTATTTCTTTATTTTTGTGGGAGTCTGGGATAAACTTTTATTATGAAAGGGAGAGAAAGAAAGAATGATTGGAAAAATAATGATTCATTGCTTCAGACAATTATTATAGTACTATGCCTATGGTAGAGTATACAGTATATGTAGCCTATAACATAACCCAGTACATGGAGATACCATACAATACAATGTTTTCATCCAGTTGATGGCAGATGTGAGCTTGTAGCCAACATTGGTCTGAGAAAAATAATAATGCATCCTGTGTCGTGGTGCATGATCAGATGAACCTGCAGCAAGTTCAGGCAGAATGTGTCTATATAAATGGGCCATGCATGTAGACGAGATGAAATGGAATCTTTAGACATGAATGATAAGGGTTTAGTCATTGATTCTCAAAGTGAGGCCTGAGGACCTACAAGGTTCCAGGAGGGAGTTCCAGGGCTATATACAGTACATGAGCTATTTGAAAATGGCCAGTCTACAAGCTCACAATGCGTTACATCACTATGGGGACTGTAGGTCTTGCAGACCCATTAAAAAAATAGAAATGTGACACAAATCTTACATGGGGCCGCAGTTACACACTGGTTTTAGATGAACCACCAATTAACAATAATTAACCAAGCATTAGAGTGCTAATGTCTACATTATCATGTGTTCTGTTGTTATTTTTCTTAGCTGTAAAGTGGCTTGTGCGAAGCAACAGTCCTGGAGTGCAGTGTTTTCCCCTCAGTGATTGTTGCCATAGCCACAGTTGACAATGCTAGGAGAGTGTGCCGCAGCATGGGAAACATCAATTGCAAGTGCAGACGGGGCTCTAATTTGCAAAATGCGCAGCAAAATAGAACGGGAAGTGTTGGCCTGCCTCCCATTATTAGTTTACAAATAACCGCCTAAGCAAATTTCTTCTTCCTCCGTCGCCCCGTTTTGGAGGGCTCAACTAAATTTAGAATGTGCAGAAAAGCAAGCTTTACAAAAGTTCTGTACTAGTAGTACTAGTCCACCTTCCATCCAGTCCATAAGGTAGCTTGTCAAAACCTTTCAGAATGCCTTTGAGTCTCTTTAACCGCAGGTTGAGAAATTAGGCAATTGTACTGGAAACAAAGCCAGCTTTGTATAACACAAATTTGGAATTGACCCTTTTCCTCGTACGGTGTAGCAAATTTGGACTGACTGAAGCTCAGAATTACATTAATTTCGAAGACACTGATCAAATATTGATCCACTATAGTGTGAGCCATGGTTTTACAGCTACAGTACGGCCCGATAATGATTATTTTATTCTTTATGTAGTGATACGGATTTTACTCACAGCCTTCCATGCTGTCTTTCATCTCTGTTTCTGTTTCTCTTTCTGTCCGTCGGTACCCCCCCTACCCCCTCTCTGTGTGCGTGTGTGTGTGTGTGCATGTGCACGTGTGTCTCTCTCTCCCTCTCTCTCCCTCTCTCTTTCCCTAGCCTGGAGTAAAAATGGTAATGAGGGAAGCTGCTGTGGAGAGGGATTGCAGTTGGTTAAGCTAGAGGAATGTAGCTCCACTGTGATATGCAGATTGTGCTATCTGGACTATCCTCCATCTTATACCATGCTATGTATACACAATCGCTGCATAGCAAATATTTAATTGAACTGTACTAGTCTGCTCCCAGTTAGACACAACACAGGGCTGTATAATGAAAGGCCTGATCACCTTGAACGTTCTCTGCATAGCAAATTAGATGTTAGAATGGCCTAGTTAAGCCAATATTAGCAGGCTCAATACATTGCGATATCCGTAGGAACAACATACAACATACAATATACAATACAATACTCCTCTTCAAGGGACATTGCATATTAGCCACATGAACCATAGCATCGCTTCTCTGATCCATAAGCCCAGGAATAGATTTGGTGTAGGGTGGGGGAGCTAAAAGGATAGCCTAGGAAGACAAAGTATAGGGTTTAAAAAGTTTGATCATGATTATGAATTAGGAATATATTAACACTTTCTGTACTCAACGCATTTTGGTGTTCTATACTTTCACTATTGAAAAATAGTAGATCTACAAGCTCATCTTGCACCAGAAGCTAGAATCTAGCGCCAGCAACTAGAATCTAGAGTCATAAACTAGAATCTAGAGTCAGAAACTAGAATCTACCATCAGAAACTACAATCTAGCGCCAAAAACTAGAACCTAGCGCCAAAAACTAGAACCTAGCATCAAAAAACTACAAACTAGTGCCACAAGGTAGAAGCCAGCATTGGAAATTAGAAATCTAGCGTCAGAAACTAGAACCTAGCGCCAAAAACTAGAACCTAGCATCAAAAAAACTACAAACTAGCGCCAGAAGGTAGAAGCCAGCGTCGGAAATTAGAAATCTAGCGTCAGAAACTAGAATCTAGCGTAGGAAACTAGAATCTACCGACGAAAACTAGAATCTAGCGTATAGGAAACTAGAATCTAGCGATGAAAACTAGAATCTAGCGTCAGAAACTAGAATCCAGCGTCGGAAACTAGAATCTAGTCAGAAAAAAATAAGTTAAAACAGTAGTGTGATTCCGAGGACATGGCTGAGCAACGCCCATCAAACTGGATCTTCATCCTAAAAAATGATCAGCCTATGATTCTCCTGATGTTGTGCACAGATGGGTGATTGGGTGACTGTCATTTTCATCTGCAGTGCTCATTGATGCATTTCATCTCCTCTCCAGGCTCTGTGCTTATGATTAAGCACTTGCGGTGGTGACACTTGACATGGAGGATCTGTATAAATAACGCCCTGCCTTCTTGCTCCCTTGTATGGCGGCATGTCTCACATCCATTATTTATCACAGTCCTGGGAGATGTGTGCCATGTATTATCTATTATACCGTTCCAACGGTACATTCTTCTAATGTGGCACTACTTCCTTTTATGCAGATTCTCCTGATTGGCAGTAGTGCTGTTCCTCCTACGAAGCTATAGGCGGCCAAGCAAAGCTGGCCAACCTCCATACTACATTAGTAGTATGCAGGACTTGATTAGAAGAATTGAAATGAGTGGGCACGGTGCTGCAGTCGGTATCACTGTCGACTCACAGCTAGAAGCTCCAGGGGGTTGATTCCCGCTAGGGATGCTGTGGGCACTGGTGTTCGAACCATCTCTGTGTCGTCAGTGCTGTTACCCTATGTGGGGCTTGCAAAAGGGCCTTTCTGCGTGGAGTTTTCATGTTCTCCCCGTGTCCCCTACGGTGCGTATGCAGTACGCTCACAGAAAAACTGCAGTAATCCAGGTGCCTCCTCTGCCCTGGTCAGCCAGGGTAGCTGACGAAAAGGGAATTAAGGAACAGGTAACATGTTCCTCCTTCCACACACTGTACATCACCAGGTGATAAGAAGAGGCCTGCACACTCCTCATGCATTGAAGGAAACATGATGAACTGAGTTCAGGCCAGTGCCGGACTGGGAGGTCGAGGTTCGATTCCTGGCCAGTTCATAACAAAGACTCTAAAAATGGGACCCAATGCCACCCTGCTTGGCACTCAGCATCAAGGGTTGGGTGCCAAGCAGGGGGTGTACTTGTACATCAACCTGCCTAACGCTACAGAAACAGGAGATAGCTCCTGACCTTAATGGGCCTCACTGGCTCAAACAGCCTCATGACATCATGGCCTGGCAAGGCTACTTACTTACTCAGGATTCCAGTTTAGGTCTCTCTGATTCATCCAGGGACGTCCGTTTTTAGTGGACAAGATTTATGTTGGTTGGAAACAGGTGATAGTCTGGGCCACACAGAGAAAAACCCTGGGTTAGAAAATCTACTCAGACCCTGGGTTGTGAAGAGGTTAACCCATAATTAGTTATTGCTGACTCATCTTGTGATAACCATAACTCATAATAGATTAACCATAGCTCATAATGGGTTGCTTTAAGCAACCCATTGAGGGAGTGATCCAGTCGAATGATTACTAACTCTCCACATGGGTCCTTTAACTAAGTTCTGGGTAACCACAGCCCAAAAAGTGTTGGTTTAAGCAACCCATTGAGGCAGTCAACCAGTCGAATGACTGCTAACTTGCCACATGGGTTCCTTTAATTAAGTTCTGGGTAGCCACAGCCCATAATGAATTGGTTTAAGCAACCCATTGAAGGAGTCAACCAGTTGAATGACTGCTAACTTACCACCTGGGTTGCCTTCCTACACGTCACTTCCCTTCACTGTTCAAACTTCACGTTCAAACGGCCAGCAGCAGAGCAACAGCAGCAGCACCTTTTTGAGCAGCACCCATCAACCGACAGCAAATAAAGGTTTGTGCTTACTTGCTTTGTATCTAATTCATGGTTACTAACTATCAAATTACCACCCCGTGTCCAGCTAGCTATCTATCTTGCCCAGCCTCATTCATTCATTCATTGTTGCACTGCAGCAACGTTAGCTTAAGTTGTTGTTAGCCCTGGTTGAATGTCACTCTATGGCTCTGGCGGGTTCTGTGTCAGGCTTCAATTGGTGAGTATAACAGTTTGTAGATACGCGCTAATGAACCGAGATACTTCGCTTCGCATTCATTCATTTCTTACAGTTGTGGAGAATGTTTCTCGGTCACATGCCGTCGTACGGCGTAGTGTATCACCACACTGCTGCATTGAACACAGAGCCATAGCCACAGAGCCATAGAGTTGCGACAACTCAGTCCATGACATCGGGCCGGTCTAATGGCGGCTCTTCTACTTAGACATGAATAGACAAAGGGGACAACCAATAGGGACAAGTCCTGGACCTGAAGTAGCTGGACCCAGGCAACAGCCTGTGAAGGCTCTTTCAGAGTCTGGAATTTCGGTGGCCACCGCGACCACCGCTCAGAGCACCGCACCGCGCGCTATTATATAGTCTGTCACCACCGCGACCACCGCTATTTCATATACCACTAGCAGCACCTCGCCCTCCCTCCCCTGTTCTCCTCGCGTCCATTGTTGTTTATTTTCCCCTCTGCTTTTCTCTACTTCCTACCTCAATTATAATAAATTCTGCTGCTTTTATGTTTATTTCGTATTCTATTTATGTCATTGTGTCTATCATTGAATCCCTTCGTTCTCCTCCTGGCCGTCGTGCTGTGGTGTGTTTTCTTTTCTTTCTTTTTTTTTTTTTTTTTTACCAGCTGGCAGCCGTTAAAAACAAGTAGTGGAACCACCGCGGTGCGGTGGTCAGTAAAATCCGAGAGGAGGGCTGGGAGGTGCGGTGGTAGCGCTGGTATGACGTCATATTGTAGGAAACGGTGGTCGCGGTGGTCGCGGTGGCCACCGAAAATCCAACTCTGAATAGGCCTTTACCGGTGACATGTTGAAAACATTCATAAAACAACTCTTATCTGCGCCGCCCTAGTCGAAAACAATACATTTCCAACTCCAGTTTGTCCATTTAGGGCTGCATGAACAGCGCTTGAGCGCTCAGTTTGTGGCGCCTCAATGTCGCAACTCTTTTACTCTGATTGAACAGAGTGAACGGAACAGAACGGACACACACACACACACACACACACACACACACACACACACACACACACACACACACACACACACACACACACACACACACACACACACACACACACACACACACACACACACACACACACACACACACACACGAGAGGAAAACAGGAGAGAGGAAAGCAGAGACGCCGCGTTTGTGACTTTATGTCACTGGTTTATGATTATCAAAAGTGGTCCGCGGACGAGGGACCACTCTTTTTTTGGACTAGTCGAGGGAATTCTAGGTGGTCTCCAGCTAAATGGCAGAGAGTTGGTAAACAAATGGCTACTTTTGTAACTTGAGCCAACAGATAGCAGCCAACTGCGCAGAAGAAGGTAAAGAGAAACGCTTTAAATCTGCACTTGTTGCTAAGCATGAATAATTACCTGACGTTGTGGTGTCCACTTGTAGCTATTAAAAGCAATTCCGTCAAAAGTGAAGATCTAAAAACGAAATTGCCGACAAATACTCTGTGACTTTAGATCAGTGGTTTTCAACCAGTGATCTGGGGACCACCAGTGGTCCTTGACAGGGTTCCAGGTGGTCCCCAGGCTAAATGATGGAAAGTTGGTTAACCGGATGTAATTCTTTGAGAGTGTAAACATGAACAATGTGTGTATAAACATGAACCATTTCATTTCCACACTCAAGAGTTAAAATGGTCATCATGTGAATTAGCCAAAGTCTACACAACTAGAGAATGTAGAAGATTAATGGTCATTTTGATCTGTATGTTGGACTGTTTGGTTTCTGAAATCCAGCTTGGTTTTGTGGACAAAAACAAAATAAATCTTTAGTTTTGGGGTCTGTGGGGCTAAAGTGTCATCAAATGGTGGTCCTTGGCTCAAATTCTGAATAAATGAATAGTAACCGTTCAGAAGCATACAGT
The DNA here is from genome assembly GCA_039105355.1 of Benthosema pterotum. Taxonomy (NCBI): domain Eukaryota; kingdom Metazoa; phylum Chordata; class Actinopteri; order Myctophiformes; family Myctophidae; genus Benthosema; species Benthosema pterotum. The sequence continues at coordinate 27,512,453 of CM076985.1, forward strand.
ATATTGAGCTTAAAATGGTAAAACATCTAACAGACACAATATAGCTCACTCCTTTCAGAAAAGCTATTGTTCTGTGTGATTTCTACTGCTGGCATGCCCTCGAAGCAGGGTCAATATGGCCTTTTCTGATGACAGACAGAACTACAGAAAGCCACACTGTCTCTATTCATCAAGCATTTTGATTTCTTGGCAGAACATATGGTACACCGCCGCACGGAAGAAACATCCAGCCACTGGGTTCCTGGAGGAAAGGTTGAGAAACCTTGGGAAGAAGCTGAGGTCAGCGGCCAGGGTGAGAAGCCAACCAGCACTACCAGATGATCCGGTTCTAAAAGCAGCTGCGTTCATACCAGGTCATTACTAAACAGACAATTAAAAGGCAGTTCAAACAATGTGTTTAATGTTTTCCCAAAATGTAATATGCACATGTTTAGTGGGCCATTTCTCCTACGGCCTTCTCTAGACCAGTGTTTCTCAAAGTGGATTCCAGGGAGTCTGTGTTCCTTTAGTGGGGTCTAAATAGACCAGGGGTGCCCAAAAGGTAGACCTACCAGTAGATCACACAGACCATGCAGGTAGATCATGGCAGTCCCATTAGATCTGTAACTCTTAAGAGCGTTAAAACGAAACCAAATGGACCCTTACGGGTCCATTTGGTTTCATTTTACACTCAAGAGTTACACTCAAGAGTCCTAGCAATTACAAAATGGGGAATAATTGTTATTTTGACCAATGTTTTGCCAGTTCTCTTTCCCAGTTGTGGACAAAAGCGTGAGTTCTTTTGGGTGCAAGAGACAAAATTCAAACTGTCAACTCAAACCCCAAATTCTGTTCTCAAACTTTAGTAGTAGCATATACAAGAAAACCTTCCAATTCTCTCCCTCTATTTTTCATTTTAAGCGCATTATTCTTAAACACTAACAGTAAGTAACACCTTCACCACTATTTCAAAGCTCAAACTTTCTAGGGGCCTCGAAATTGATTTTCAGTAATGGAATAATCGCGTTTTTGGTGTGTAGATCTTGTTGAGCTGGTCATTTTGAAAGTAGCTCTCAAGTCAAAAAAGTGTGGGCACCCCTGAAATAGACCCTTAGTGCTTTTCCAATTTAACACACTGTCACGTTAAGGGAAGATTGTGTAATGTCTAAGGTTTAGAACCACTCAAACCAGTTTCTGGCCAAATAACTAAACTATAAACTAACACCTTTAGAGCCTTGTTGGCCCTTGCATGACACAAAGGATGACAAAAAAAGGATATGTCGTTGAACCTTGTATTGATACCCATGTCTTCCTGCAGATGCTATTGGTGGTCTCGCTATACAGCAGTTGCAAGGAGGCCTTCATACACCATCAGCCTGTAAGTACAGCCGGCACATCTTTCCATTTTACTTTAGCATGTTAACATGTACAGTGGAGAAAATAATTATTTGATCCCTTGATGATTTTGTACGTTTTCATGATTGGAAAGAAATGAGCACGCTGTCATTTTATGGTACTTTTATTTAAACAAAGACAGAATATGAACAAAAATGTCCATAAGAAAATATTTAAATGTTATAAATTAATTTGCTTTAGAGCTGGTGCAATAAGTATTTGATTCCTAAGCACAACCAGACTTAGTACTTGGTGGAGAAACCCTTGTTGGCAAGCACGGAAGTCAGGCGTTCTTGTAGTTGGTCACCACCAACTACTAAGTCAGGTTGTGCTGAAGGATCAAATACTTATTTCTCCAGCTCTAACACGAATCACGAATAACACGTCTATGTTTAAATAAAAGTACCATAAAAATGACAGAATGCTCATTTCTTTCTAATCATGAAAACTTACAAAATCATCAGGGGATCAAATAATTATTTTCTCCATTGTATGTGTTGTATTTGTAAGTATTGTGTATGTGTGTTAATTCTGTACGTGGTTCCTTACACATGCTTTTCTTTTTTCTTTATGTTTTTCAGCCTGGAACCAACATGGTGGAGTACCTCAATGAGGCCAGGAAGTCCCAACCTGAACCCTACGTCCTGACATTGGGCAACCACCCTGAGCAACCATCTCAGGTCTTTGTCATTATAGATGGACAGGCTTTGGAGCAGGAGAAACTTTTTCAAGCCATTGACGTTTGCTTCAAGGCCTTTTACATCTTTGACAGAGTACCCCAAAAAGTGTCGCCACGTGTGGGAATTCCTACAGAATACAGTCTACGGAATTCCACCACTACCGGAGGCCAACAGAATGGTTGAGTTCATGAACACTGGCTAGAATTCTGGCTTGCAAGTAGACATCTGTCACACACACACACACACACACACACACACACACAGAGGCGCGCTTTGGTTTGAATTGTTACACCGAGCCAGTTTGCCTTTGTGGTTGGTGCTACATTTTCAGGCTTGCTGCTGTTTAATGTTTAAATTCTGCATGAGGCTTGTTCACAAGATGCACATCGATACCTGTGTGCCCTGGTTGGTTTTGATCGGAGGCCAATTGTTTACAGTTCTTTGGAGATTTTATCCAATTGTTTACATTAAGTGTTTTTATATATCTATTAAATGGGCTTGTTACTTAAAATTCACCCATGCAAAGATTGTGTAATGTGAAAGATTTCACCCACTGAAAAAAAATCTTAAGCCATTTTATTATTAAATCCATTATTGAATGCAGTATGGTTTGTTAATTGCATTATTCTTTGCATGACCAAATCATGTATTTTGTTTTAGGTTTGTAGTTAAATCATGTAACAGTAAATTAACAAACTTGTTGTGGCTAGAGTTGTTTCAATGTGACACCCAGAATGGTACATGATGTGAACCACATTTGGGTTGAGTATACAATATGGATTGAATTTAATCAGAGGTACAGTTAAAGGGGTATTCCACTTTCAAAAAAACCTTTCGTCATTTTAAGGTCTACTCAGCCTCATGTGAACACACCAGACAGTTCATAAGTTACTCCTTTCAGTATTTAGATATTTGATGTTCATTTTAGCACCTCCAGCTCCTTCCCATAGAAACCCATTATAACTTAAAACTCCATTTTAACCATGACAGATTATTCGAAAACAACAATCTTTTTTCTGGTGACTGATATTGTCCTCGAAATATGTGAGAGGGCCGTAGAATTTAATTTGCCGTTTTTATTTATTTTTAAAATATTGTTTTGGAAAATGTAGCCGCCTCCCTATTTGGGAAGGCCTACCCAAACGAATAAAACAATATTTTAAAAATAAATAAAAACTGTAAATGGAATCTCATGTATTCCGAGGACAATATCAGTCACCAGAAAAAAGGTCGTTTTCAAATAATCTGTCATGGTTAAAATGGAGTTTTAAGTTATAATGGGTTTCTATGGGACGGAGCTGGAGGCGCTAAAATGAACATCAAATATCTAAATACTGAAAGGAGTAACTTATAAACTGTCTGGTGTGTTTGCATGAGACTGAGTAGACCATAAAATGACCAAAAGCTTTTTTGTGGAATACCCCTTTAATTTAATTTGACCCAGGATTGGGTAGAATATATATGGTTTGCATTCAACTCAGAATATAGTTAAATTAACCCAGAATGGAGCAGAATATTCCAAGTCACCTGCTGGGTTACGTGGTTTGCATTCAACCCAGAGTATAGTTTAGATAACCCAGAAATCCAGTAGAATATTCCAACTCACTTGCTGGGTTACAGCCATCTACCCATCTTGCCGTGTTAAATTAACCAACGCGTGGTACGTGCAGGAGCAATCCTTTGGATGAGTTCAAAACAACCCAGAATGGGTTGATTCTAACTCAGCCGTTTTTAGTGTGGGCCAGATTTGACTAGTCTTGTTTTGACTTGATCTGGCCCCAATCGCTAATTCGGGTCGCTAATTTGTTCAGATCCTGACCATGCTTGCCGTGTTCTTACTATTCTTGATTATGTTTGGACCAATTTGCCCAAAACGAGGTTAAAAGTATGGCATCGTCAGCCATAAACATGCCAGACAGTCCACCTTTCCTAACAGAAAATCCATGCATGTAATTCAATCTGACCAGAGGCAGGGATTAAATATATCACCACTAGCCATATAAATTAATTGACCATAGGGGGGCATATCGAAAGTAGAGGCATGCGCAGACATGCTCGCAGACATGCACGGCCACGCACACGCGCACACACGCGCACACACACACACACACACACACACACACACACACACACACACACACACACACACACACACACACACACACACACACACACACACACACACACACACACACACACACACACACACACACACACACACACACACACACACACACACAGTAAATCGAACCCTAGGCAAGCATGTCAGTTTCAAAGTCAGGATGACATGCTTTGTCATTAGTAGTCTGGGAACAGACTCTCAGGCTGGCTGGCTAGTTTCCATGGGCCAGAGAATTAACATGGACATCATGGTGTCTTACCGTCTGAATATAGAACACCGTCTCATCCCATATGCATTCCATAAATTCATATCATTTTAGAATAGACTGGCTGGCGATGGAGCAACCCTTGTGTTTTGTACTGGTTTGGAAGTGACCTTTTCTGCAATTCCCACCAGGAAACAGAGTGGTCATCACTTTGAATATGGCCAGTGTGTTTTTCTTCCAGAATCTTATATCATTGGAAGTTTACAATATTATCTTGCTTCATCCTGACATACTGGCAGGTGGACAATATTCAGTAACTTTAACTTCTATGACAAAAAGCTGATTCATATTGTCATGCAATGATGTTTTCGAATGAACTTGAACCTGAACTTGACATGCTGTTCATAGAATTCCTCGTGCACTGTCCTGTCCACTCATTTGCATACGTGGCCTGCATGGATGATAGCAGGTCAACAAGCTGTCATGTTGTGAGCGACAGACTATGTTTGGTGCAACTATGTATAAAGCACAACAGGCTTCTTAAAAGACAACCTTTTTCAACCAATGAGTGTATTTATTTATTTATTTATTTATTCATTCATGCAGCTTTCTTTTGTTTTAGAGATTTCAGCTGTTTTTTACAGGGGGGTGGGGCATTCGAGCATGGCCCAAAAACGGCTAAAATCCCTAAAATAAAAGAAAGCTGCACATGAAAAAACACAATTTCGAACCAAGTAAAAGTATGTCAATTAGAAGTGTGTCATTCAAATTTTACCTGATTAAACTGGTATCAGTACTTACTGTATCAGAAGGAAAGGAACTCACTATGCAGAATGTATAATTGATGTATAAAAAACTTTTGAAAACAGCATATATACAAGCTCCCAATGTGCCACTTTGGGACACGTTGTGAGCTTGTAAATCGGCTGTTGAGTTAAAGTAAATGTGCAGCTTACAACAATATATGAATCAGGTTTATAAGCTGTTATATTTTTTCCATCCTTATTCCTTGCCATTCACCAGACCCACTGATAAAATGTGTAGAAGGTTCCAAGGTGTTTTGATCTATTCTTCTAACCTTATCCAGAATGTGAGACCTTTTAAGACTTGTCAGTATCTGGTTAAAAACACAAACATGACTGGGGAACTGTTTGAACTTGACCTAGTGATATTTTCCATCTTGTTTTCCACAATCGCCCCAAAATGAATCATGTCTCTTTCCTTCTCAAATGGCTTACATCTTGTGTAGCTTTTAACTTCATATCTAAACAGAACAGAGCTATGGTGGGCAACAGAGGGGTGGGGGCAACGGATGAAAGGCCTGCATTGACTCCAGCGAAGCCGCTGTGTGAGCGACTCTGTGGGCACTGATGTGAAATTCCATGCTGAGCGAGCAAAGAATGTGGAGTTATTAATCACAATTACTACATACAATTACTACTGTGTGGCAGTGTAATGTAACATGGATCTTACTCTGTCTGTCTGTGCGTGGGTGGCTGTGTGTAGGCAGCCGCCCACACAGTCTGCCGTACATGAGACATTTTACATTCAATGTTCCCCTTTTTTTACATGCATATATAGTTTGGATTATATATTCCCCCAAATCTCATATGTCATAGAGGTTAGGGGTCTAGGAGTTATTTTAATATTCACATCCTGCGAATACAAAAGCCTCACTATTTTCAAGACAGCAGTGTTGCCGGCCTAAAGCTGACGCCTGTAGTTGGGGGAAATGTCACCCTGCAGGCACTTTTGAATTCATCAGCATTCAGAATGGCATGCCGATCTGCAGTATAGGTGTTTTTTATTTGATGCATTCATACTATTCATAAGCACTGCAGAAAAACAACGTGACCTTATCGGTTCTCTAGTGATGTGTGAGACAGTTCTGGCCCACAGCATTATGCGAGAATCATTGGCTTATGTCGCAAATAATGGCTATTATTTGAATGTTAAATAAAGAACACTAATATTGGAAAGAAACACTGTCAGTGGTTCTGTGGGATTGGTTGTTTGTCTTTGTTTTCCTTCCCAAACAATGCAAGATAAAATTCTATTGTTCGGTTTTGCTCACTTTTGGGACATACCCTTCCGGCTTAAGATAAACATACTGCAAAACCTTTTCTGTTTCCTTGTGCAATTCATGAGGTAAGGATTACTTTGTATTTTTACATTTAGTCTAGCAACTTGTAATATCTGTGAATTCAAAATAATAATACTAATTATGAAAAAGTGGTCAATTGCACCACTAGAGTAGGCCAAACAACTCCTCACTCTACTGGCATGATACTGATACTGGCACTAACATGATAATAACTGTGATACAAACTATGATACTACCATGATACCGAAAGGGATACTGACATTGATACTGACTGTGATACAAACCATGAGATACTGTCATGGGATAATGACATGATACTGACAGTGATACTGACAGTGATACTAACATGATACTGACATGATACCGAATGGGATACCGACATGATACTGATACTGGCACTAACATGATACTGACCGTGATACTAACCATGATACCGAATGGGATACTGACATGATACTGATACTGGCACTAACATGATACTGACCGGATACTGACATGACACTGACTGCGATACGAACCATCATACTCGCGGACTATAATACGGACCTTGGTGATACTTACAGTTATGATACTGACCGTGATATTTACCATGGTACTGACATGATACTGACGGTGATACTGACATTACGTCAATTATTTAGAAGCAATTGTGCCGCTAGACCAAGCAACTCTCTGCTGTACGGACTGATAATACTGACTGTGATTTTGTAACCAAGTTCAGTACGAATTAGCATCAGTGTTCAACCGATTGTTAGACATGTCTAATGTATGTAGGTATGTGTGTGTCATGGTATGTGCAGTCTCTGGAGACAGGCTGTTGACTCACTCATTCAAAGGAAAAGAGCGGTGATGTTTTTCCTTTTATTATGTGACTCATGTGTACTGTATGCGGGGGTTACTTGGGCACAAAATATTTTGAACACAAACCATATTTTCAGAAGACAAATTACACATGCTATGAGGCAAACTGGGACATGAAATATTTCTTCATGTAGTTTGGGGATGCGTGCTATTACTCTTGCTTGTCTCATTACTCTCATTAAGCCCGATATATACTTTGTCTTGTGTGGTTGTAGATCTACAATATTCGGATTGCAGCACTGTTGTACGATGGACTATAAATTACATATAATTGGGCAAGTGGCATTAACCGTGCCTTGCATCAGCCTCTTGTTTAAATAGGTCTCATGAAGACGAGTTTTTCGCAGGGGATAACATTATTTTTTTTTCCTGATAGCCAAATATGTTTGCGTTCTGTGGCCTATGATGAATTGGCTTGGTACTTCATGCAGTATATCTCTCTATTTCTGTACTTTTCCATCCCTCTTTCCTTAAGTCTCCTGTTGTCCTGGATGTGGGTGACAGAACTAAACTAAGTGTGGGCTTTTCAATGCTCCAGCTGCATCTATTCCTGAGCCCGCAGGGAACTGAAGAGAATATACGAGCACGCTCCCCTTTCTCAGCCTGCACCAGAGTGTTAACTAAACTCTGAGAGTGTAAAACTTTACCCTTGCAGGTCAATCTTTACATGCAGTTAAAATAAGATTTGACTATGTCTACTGTGTACAGAGTAAATGGATCGAAGTGCCAGAAAATAGGGACAGCGCGAGAGACAGAGCGAGTACCGAACCCGACTGGATAGTTTGATTCAGCATCCTGCTAATAGCCCCCTCTCTCTCACACACACACACACACTCTGACATACGTGCACACGCACGCACATTAACTGCTGCTGTTGCTATGACGACGCAGATCAGAGGGTTGAGTGTTGTGATGAGGCTGCCTGATTTTAGTTGTTGATTCAGCATCTCTTTCAGGATGGCAAAGTACTGCATTCATCCCCAGCTCACTGTGTGGACGGTGGACGTGTGAGGGAATGTGCACGTGTGCCCGTGTGAATGGTGTGTGTACTATGTGTGCATGAGAGAGACAGCGAGGGAGAGAGAGCGGGTAAGGGGTGGGAGAAAAAGAGAGAGAGATGGAGTGAGGGAGGGGAAGGCAGAAAGAGAGAGGAAAGGAGAGAGAGTGTGTCTGTGAGAGAGCGAGAGAGAGAGAGGAAGGGGGAGAGTGTGCTGATGTGCAGTGGTCGCTGGGTAGAGGGATGGCCGCTCACGTTTGAACAGCCTTGACACTCCAAGGGAAAGTGAAGGAAGAAACCAGCCAAGGGAGAGAGGGAGGGGGGGAAACAGACGCAGTTTTTGCACCTCAGAGAGGACTAACATTTGTCGTCTGTGCGACCGAGGGGCTATTACAATCAGAGCAGATTTAGCCATGCCTGCTGATGTGAAAGAGGTAAGAATATCTTAATTCTTCCTTTTTGTTCACCTGTGAATGGCTCTAATATTTGCTATATTTTTTGCCCTATACACCAGCTCTAGCCCTCAGCAGTTCTTTGCATTCCACCTCTGTCATGCTGCATGAAGCACAGCACTACTCTGCTCTCACCGCTGTTCGCTGCAATCTCCTTGTGTATGTGTGTGTGTGCCGGGACGCACTGTACATATAGCATCTCTTACGTGCTGCATGTGTGTGGTGTGTGCGTGCACACGCGCATGTGTGTGCGCGAGCGTGTATATGCTGGTGTGTGCGTCTGTGTGTGCGTCTGTGTTTGTGTATCTGTGTCTCTGCACATGTGTGTCTAAAAACCATAAGCTTTTAAGGAGGGTATTGATCATTGGCTACATTATAAGCAGTGGCTGTGAGGCAGGTTAATGTGCTGCATATTCTCTAACACACACAGCTCACCATATAGCCTTGGTGTGTCAGAGAGACATTAAATCTGACCATGCAGTACTTAACTGTTTGAGCACCAGAGGCTTCTGTAACATACAGTAAAAAGCCGTAAAGACAAAGGAGGTGTCCAGCTAAGGTTCTCAATTGGGAGTTTGGGAAAGGGTCTTTACAGGACGTGTGCGTAATGCATTTTGGTTTTTGGACAGTCCAGATTGCAAATAAAGGCCAAATAAACATATATAGATAACATCTATGCTGTATATTCAATTAAGCAATCATACAGATTACACGTTTGAAATGAGAAGTATCTTTCATTTTAGATATCGCTTTTGATTGCAATGCACACTATCTTCTCTAGATTGACACCTACTGTATCGATTCAATACCCTGATGAAAGGGGGGGGGGGGGGGGGGGGTGCGGTGTGTTGTGACAGATTAGTGAATAATGTATTCTGACTTCAGAGGCATGACTTCATGTTTTAGCTTCCTATGGATATGGAGCCGTTACGGTTTTCCACCACCCTGCTCGAAACACATTGTATACAGCAATGTGTGTTATTGATAATTTATTCTAGACTTGGACTAAAACGGATCTACCTTCCAGCTCTGTCTTACCTCTACAAGGGGGAGCATTATGTGTCCAGCATTAAGTGTGATTTCATGTCCTTGAGAAGGCCACTGAATCTGAACTCACTCTATATAGCACCAGCATGTGAGTCTTTCAAAAATAAAGCATTGGTCCTGATGGGATAGACAACTAGATTAGCACTAGCAGTATTCATTATGTCTTCTGCCTCACTGACCACCACCATCTCTAGTACATATACAGTACATTGCAACACATTTGTAAGTCTAAAGCGGCAGCATGAGTGTGAGGCTGTTTGGTGTTGCAGATGAAGCAGCAGAGAGCCCCAGCTTGTCACAGGCAGATAGATGTATTGTACAGTACCTGTTCACTCTGAGTCTGACTCTGAGTGAATGAGTTGTGCGTTATTCAAATAAGGCCCTGGGGATCCCTGGAGCTTGAGCAAGACTCACTATGCCAGCCAACAGCAAAACAGTTGCTTAGCCAACTTACTATGGTTCTCCAATCCCTTAATTAAACTGTGGTCCTGAAGAATAATACAAATACTGCCTCTAGTATCTGACAGGAGTCTATCACTTTAGCACCACATGCTGTAACTATGGTTCCAATTGTTTAGCCATAGGTGCTCAAGTTAGGATCCTGTGTATGTGAATAGCCTTGGTCCTCTCTCTCCCTCTAACACATTTATCATTGCATCGAAACTGGGACTAGTTGAAGAATCAAGACTATATGTGATCAAGCCCTTGCACTAATGAGCCGGATGCTCTTTGGTTCCAGACTCACTAAATTACAAGAAATGCAATGACCGCAGTGTCTGATGCGGGTGCCTTCAAAATGGGAATTTATAGTTAATTTAACAACATTAATAGAGCAGATTAGAACAGAATGCTGAATAATTATGGGGGGAAATTGCCTGTGCCTCACTTCTGCGGTAGAATAAAACAAAGGATGCATTTAGATTAGTTTAGATAGCAGCCAACCCAAACAAAACATTTGCTGGCGGATAAATTGCTGGGAAAACAGTTCAACAACTTAGTAAGTTAATAGAATGTGAAGAGTTGTCACAGCTGAGTGACGTGATGTTCACAAGCCATGACCACATCCAGAACTACATGCCAGGGCTAATGGTGGGTGCCTGGGTTACCCACCACAACAGAGGTTGTGGGTTCGAATCCACCCTGGTGCAGCCTACATGGTGGAGCACATTATCAACACATTAGGATTGACAGGCCCTGTGTTTGGAGGAGGGAAGCCAGGCGGGGACGGTAATAATCATGATTATGACTGCATATATTCCTAGGAGGGGATGTGTTAGGGGGTTGGAGGAGTAGCACAAATTTAAGGCTCTACCTCTTCCCAGTCAGGGCTCCTCACTGTTAAGTCAGTCTACTCTGTAGGATAAAACACACAGATGTGGCAGAGTAGCCTTTCCCCATTTTCTACTGGGCTTGTGATCATCCACAATACTAGATACAGAATGTATGTACAGCATGTATGCCAGCGGTGTAGTTTGGCGTGTGCGCATGTGTGTGTGTGTGTGTGTGTGTGTGTGTGTGTGTGTGTGTGTGTGTGTGTGTGTGTGTGTGTGTGTGTGTGTGTGTGTGTGTGTGTGTGAGTGTGTGTGTGTGTGTGTGTGTGTGCATACACGTGCATACGTACGTGCATACGTCTAGAAATCTAGATGCCGTTTTGACCATATCAATGTAAGTGCAAAATAAGAATCTATAACCTGCATGGCTCTCATCAACATAATACTTATGAATGGAAAGAAACATCTACTGTATGTTGTCTACTATGTCTGTGTCACAGTCGAGGACTGTGGAGAGTGCAGAAATCCTATACCAGCGACATCATTGATGGTGATTCCAAGCCAATAGAAACGGCAGGCTTTTTATTCCTGGAGAGTTAGTATGTTATAATGGAAGTTATTGAATCCAAATCAAAATTTAGAAAAATGAAGGAATATATAATAAATGTGCAAAATTGGCAAATGGGTGTAAGTAACAGATGGCCACTTCATTACAGGGGATATGGTGCGGACAGATTTATCCTAATTTATACAGGTTTCATTTCATGATCATTCACAATGCTAGATACAGCATGTACTGTAAAAGCATGCCATCGCCACCAGTGTAGTTTGTTTGTGTGCGTGCGTGACTGTGTGTGCGTGTGCGTGTGTGCGTGTGCAGATAGAGAGAGAGAGAGAGAGAGAGAGAGAGAGAGAGAGAGAGAGAGAGAGAGAGAGAGAGAGAGAGAGAGAGAGAGAGAGAGAGAGAGAGAGAGAGAGAGAGAGAGAGAGAGAGAGAGAGAGAGCAGGCTCAATGGTGCAATGTTATAAAGGACTTTGATTTAAATGCATAGTAAACAGCAGACCCAGTGAGGCTATACTGTATAGACTCGGTGCACCAATATAATTCTATGTTGTTGATCATGTGCATGTGTGTAGTCAATAAAGCGCAAGAAGCTTTAATTACAAAACGGTCTCATCAATCGCGTTGGAAAGAACCCTCAGTACCACCAGGCATGCAACAGTGACTTAACGGCAAATCTGGCCGTTACATGACCGCTCTGTGTATTATTCTTCCATAGTGAGTGGTTGGGATTGGTCAATCAATCATCTGCAGGAAACGTTATTGTCATATAGGCCAGGATGGGGAACTGCACCACCTGCATGTTTTGTGCAGGATTTTCAACATTTTCAGTTAAAGGGAGAGTTAGCAGCATAGGGGAAAAGAATAGGTAAATAAAAGGGGCATGTCACCAGTTTTAAACCTTATAAACTGACACTGTGCCATGTTATAATGTGCCATGTTATAATATGTTTGTGTACATTGTGCGCTATAACACACACACACACACGCACGCACGCACGCACACGCACACACACACACACACACACACACACACACACACACACACACACACACACACACACACACACACACACACAGAAATAATAATAAAATGGGAATAATACACTCATTGCTCTGTGTCACGGTGGGCTATGGACAGTTCCGAAAACTCAACGCTAATGGGAAAGGCAGTTAATTTATTCATAATACACACTTCAATGCCTCGCTTATAAGCTAGACATCTCGCTCATCTTATATATATATATATATATATATATATATATATATATATATATATATATATATATATATATATATATATATATATATATATAAAAAAAACAGGGTTATTTTCGTAACCTATAGATTTCTCTTCCTGGGAAATTGAAGTGACCAAACCAGGCTGCTGCTGATGTCACTGGCAGGCAGGTTTTTGAACTGTCCACAGCCCTCCTCAGAGACTGAGTAGACATAAATGATGCCATCTTGGGTGGCCATAGCTGAGTGGCTATAGAGGCCATCAGGGAAACAGAAGTACCCCCACTGCTCCGGTCTGTGCCCTCTGGTTTGTGCCCTGCCCCAGTATTAGTGATAATTATAATAACGAAGAAAGAGGTCAAACATGGGTGAAGTGGTTCTTTAGGCCAGGAACACTGAACAAGTTAAATAACAGCAGGAGGGCACAGTCAAATATTCCAATATGCTGTACATAACGTGCCATTTTAAAAGGCATGGTGAAAAATTGAGAATGAATATATATATCTTATTAGGCCGAAGTACTTCTTGTGCAGTCCCGGAAATCACGCAGCATATAAGATACAGTATATTAAAGGGGAATTCCACCCATTTTCAACATTTTTTCTGAGAGTGTACAAATGCAACCAAATGAACCCTGGTGGGTTCATTTGGTTCCTTTTGTACGCTCTCAGAAAAAAGAAGCGTCTAAAGAAACATGGTGAAAATACATCTTGATGATGTCATCAAGATGTTTCACCATGTTAGTGGTTTTCTTCAGACCTCCATTTCTTGGGAACACAGAATGGGGGAATAGGTTTTTTTTTTCATGTCCACCCAGCACCTCTAGGGTATACTAATGACATATTAGAATGTTGAAAATGGGTGGACCTCCCCTTTAATCTGATTCTGAATTCTGATGGAATGGGTTCTTCTCATTTACAGGTACTGTATTGTTTTCCTGCATGGCTGAGGCTGCAGCAGCAGTGTTTGTGTACTTGACGATGGGCTCAGTCCTTGTTACACATGGTTCTTGTATTGACACTTGAGCGTTCGCTGTAGGAGGTGTAGAGTGATTGCTCACCTCTGAGAATGTGATGGACCGTAGTGCGCTTTGTGGTCGAGGGCGGTGCCGTTTCCATACCATTTAGTGCTGCTCGTAATGATGCTCTCGGCAGTGCTGTTGAAGAATAACCTGGGCTGGGATGGCTCACCATGAACGTCATCAGGAGGCAGAGGCGGTAGAGGCATTGCTGAGAGTTTTTCCACCACATACGTGGCATATGGAGGGACCTGAGATGATAGAATGAAAAATATTGTATTACTGTATATTATATTTAAATACTTTGGTGTTTACTTCCTATAGCCACGGACAGATAAACAGTCAGAAACGCAGGGCAAGGCACAGTGGTATTGCTGTCGCCTCACAGCTAAAAGGTCCCGGGTTCGATTCCCACTAGTGGGTGCTGATGGTGTTTCTCCTCCTCCGCGTCATCAGTGCCCATAGCCGAGGCAGGGTTGACAAAAGGGTCTTTCTGTGTGGAATTTGCATGTTCTCCCCATGTCCTCTACGCCACTGGTTTTCAACCTTTTTCATACCAGGGCCCACTATTTATTCTGCATTTTGGCCACAGACCACCATTTGATGTTGAGTTTAGACTCTCGGACCTAAACTAAGGATTTTCAAGTTTGTGTTGCCCAGGATCACGTTGGCAGCGTGTGGGAAAAAATGGGTTGCAAAAACGTGTGATAAAAAAAGAAACATAGAGGCAAGAACTTGCCTTTTGCCTTCTGGAAAAGGCAAGTTAGCAAAACTAACTGGCAAACTTCTTTGGTGTGACATTGTCTCTAATTTGGTCTTATAGAAAAATCTTCTAAGCTTGACACCATGGAGTAATATGTTTGTGTACGTTGTGCGCGTGTGTGTGTGTGTGTGTGTGTGTGTGTGTGTGTGTGTGTGTGTGTGTGTGTGTGTGTGTGTGTGTGTGTGTGTGTGTGCGTGTGTGTGTGTGTGTGTGTGCGCATGTCATTTAGGAGCATATTTCGGAGGGGGCTTGCCCCTTGCCGCTGCCCTTATCCCAGGATTCTAAAGAGGCAGCTCAGGACCACCCGTCCACCAATGAAGATCTGGACACGCCCACCTCCAACATCTCCATGGTGACCTCTGCCAATGACAGCTCGACAGAGACAGACACACCACAGCAGACAGACACAGAGGTTTGAGACTTTATCAGATTGAATGCATTGCTAGTAGTACGCTGTTGGCACCATTCTTTCCTCTTGCCCGATTGGCTGAATGGAAGGAATGGGACTAAGGCAGTGGTTTTCAACCTTTTTGACACCAGGTCCCAATATTTATTCGGCATTTGAGCCACGGACCACCGTTTGAGGAAATTTTAGAGACAGAGACCCCAAACACTATAGTTTTCTTTTGGTTTTGTCCACAATACCAGACTGGAATATGGGAAACAAAACAGGCAAATATACGGATCAAAATGACCATTAATCTTCTACATTCTCTAGTTGTGTAGACTTGAGCTAATTCACATGATGAATATTTTACTCTTGAGAGTGTAAACATGAAACCAAATGGACCCTTGTGGGTCCATTTGTTTTCATTTTTAGACTTTCCAAGAGTTACATCTTGTTAACCAACTCTCCATCATTTAGCCTGGGGACCACCTGGAACCCTCTCAAGGACCACTGGTGCTCCCCGGACTATCGGTTGAAAACCACTGGAGTAGGGGACGCCCCCTTTTTCTGCCAAAAGTGGTGCAGGTTCCTGCATTAGTTACTAGATTAGATTTTGAAGTTTTTTACTTCAGATCTCACTGTGGATATTGTGCATCTTTTGTAATGTTTTACTTGAATGACAATGACATAGGATACCCTCCAACGCCCTCCCAATTCCCAGGTGTCCCTAAACACATTCTAGGATACATTCAGATTCTATACACCCTTGGCCGTATACAACCTTCGGTTCTCAGACCAAATGGAAACAGCAAATATATTGCCTTATCTTATTATTATCTTATCTATTTCCTGATGCATGCACAACAGTGTCTGTGCTTTATGTCCAAAGAGATAACAGTAATGTATTTTGTAGGGCTTTTTTTTCCTAGCCAGGATTTATGACCCATTATATGCTTTTAATATCAAACATCCATTAAAGAGTCACATGGGTAACAAGATGTTTTATTTCTTATTTTTACTTAAACTGATTGCCAGAGAGTGCTATGTGGGCAGAATGTGAAACGTCACTGCACTGTATTTCATATGGCTAATTTAAATCACTTGACAGCTGTTGTTTAGTGGAAATCAATTGGTTTTGTTCAAAACAAGCAATGTTGTGAAAGCGTTCATGTCAAAATGGTCAGAGCATTGAGTTTAGTGCAATTTACTATACTGTACTCTACTCAACAATAGCTGGACCTCAGCTTGTCTCATCAGGGTCCAATATAAATTCATTTTCAACAGAACTCATTATTCATTGGCAGGCAAAAACAATTAATTATTTACTGCTGGTGTACAAAGCATGCACTATTATGCTAGAATGAGGATGACAGATGGATGAGGATGACTTCTAGGACATATTAGTCCAGTGGCCTTTATGAGTTGATGCAGGTTAAAGTTAACGTTTAGATACAAAAGCATGTTTGTAAGAATGTAAACCAACAATGGTCTTGGATGTCTATTTCAGCATTTAGGTTTGGTTCATGACACTTAACCTGATAACCGTCTGGCCAACTTCAACCTCATTGCACACGTCACTGATGATTCAAAGGCATTGAATTTGAGAATACTGGCATCAAGCAGCCTATGTCAATACATAGTGTACACATAAATGGTCATATACAGCACAGTATGGTGATTTTTTCGAGTCCCGAGACTGACCGATTTCAAACTAGGCACACACTTCAGTAAGGGCACTAAAAATAAGAGTAAACAGGTAAAGGCACCAGTAAAATGAGAGAATGTGGAGAGGTGACTATTGATCACACATGTTTTCTGGAAGTGTCATAAGATAGGACTTTGGGTTGAGGGGAAGGTGCAGGGTGAGGTATCTCATTAAAATCCACTCAGCAGCAAAGAAGGCCATTACCAGGAAATCAGGGCAGACAGAGACCCCAAACCAAAATCAGTGGGAAGAAATGATTAAGGACATTTTAGGAAAAGACCTGAGGTCATAGTATGATCTGTAGAAAGTGAAATGTTGATGACATGTATGCTTTTGTTTTTTTTTTTTTTTTTGTTTGTTTTTTTTTTTTGGCAGATGTTTTTTCTTTTTGATTTTTCATGTTTTTGGAAAAAGAAATGAAAAGAGGCAGACTTTCACAAGTCAAACACCACACAAAAGGACACCGGATTGTATGCATAGCAGTGCCAGCTATACAGCCAGTTAGCTTGATATCTGTGCCAGCATGCAGCTCATTGTGCTGCTGGTATGCATCCTGTCACTGCTGGTACGCATCCTGTCACTGCATGCTGCAATGGGGGACAACATGACGACTGGACTGACCCATATGACCCACAGGCTATTATGTTCAACTACGATCCCACCATTAAAACCACAGAGGCATCAAACTATCAGTCTGTGCCAATACATGTAAGAGAACGCATTCAGGACTACAATGAAGATGTGCTGCCAATTCATAAGTGGATTTTTGATGATTTATCACCAGACTCCTGAGGATGGACAGAACTGGGGTGCCCAGTGATCTTAAGAACATTTTTTATAAAATCAAGGTGAGACGGTTCCCAAGGTGAGAAGATATGGAGGCAATTCGGAAGCTCCTGGAGGGGCAAGAAAAGCTGGATAGCAGAGGCCCTGTGTAATGCTATGGTCCAAATGTTGACTATGGCACTCTCCCTTTATGTGTTGGTTGCCTCATTTTGCAATGAGCTGTGGTTGGGGATCACAAGGTTTGTCTAATAGACAAACCTTGCACTGATCATGCAAATGAGTGACTGGATGGTTCAGAGGTACACAGACCCTTTTAGATGACCCCTTAGAGATACTATAAAGTACTCATGGTCAACCCAATCCTGTCTTGTAGGTTACCTCCTACTAAGGCACGTCTGTGAGTTTCTCCGGGCGCTCCTCAGGCACCTACATGAGGTGACACCTGTTCTCCTCACTCTTGTACATCATCCTGGTGTTTCTGTATAATCGGTGTCCAGGCGGCCTTCCAGTATGGCATCACTGCACTTGGAGAATCAGCAATGGGCTGACCAGCCCTCTGGCGAGGACGTGATCAATTTGGATAAGATGGAGTGACCTCCTGATGCAGAGCAGCCTGAGGGAGGTTCTATAAAAATGAGAAAAACGAGGAAGGAGGAAACCTGGGAGGAGGAGGGGGTAGAAGTAGTAGCAATAGTAACGCAGTGGATGGAATGAATGAGAGACATGAAACCTGATGTGAAAGCAAAGGCCTCCCCAGATAAAGACAAACCAGTGGGGTCGAATTCGAACTCATCTCAAACCAAAATAAAAAGTACTGCAAAAGTTAAAGTTATGTTTTTGCTCAATGATTGATTGCTTCTCCGATCAAGTATTTACAGTATATGCAATTAAACAATTGATTTAGAATAATTAATTACAAATCCACTAATTACTTTTTTAAATTAGTTTCAGCACCACTTACTTATAATAATAATTGTTTTAAAATTAGTGTACAATGATTAAATTATGAGACCGGTCCTAGGGGAACGTATTTTGGTATATGCCTTACCCGTTATCTCTAAAATTCTTTGCCTTTTTGCTGTTATTTACTACTGGTATTTGGGAAAAAAACACTTAGAGTTGATCAACAGTGACGTGTTGTGAGATTTGTGAACATGTATTAACAAACAAATTATTTTTGACATATATTACTCAGTCTCATACAAGCTGTAGGAGATGATATACCACATTGATTAAACATCTAAGACATCTAAAAAAAAACCTCCAATTTTAGACCTTTTTTAGACATTTTTTTTTAGATCTTGTACTCAATGGGGAAGGGATCATTATTCATCAAGTCATAACTTACTGTCTGGTACACAGCAATAGTAAATGGGCCCTTATGAGACATTTTTCTAGTATACTCAAATTGACACTTGTGCTGTCTACCTGTGATTTATTTTATCACTCATTCTAGGACTCCAGAGCAGTGGAGCAGGAGTGCGAGCAGGTGGAAACTCCAGATAGTGCAGGGCCGCTCACCCTCGACATGCCTGACACGCCTGAAACACTGGAGACACCTTCTGGTACACCTGAAACACCTGAAGCACCCGAGGCAACCGACACACCACCGGACACATGCCAGCCACCCTCTCAGAAACCAGAAACCCCAGCCGAGCAGCCCGTGTCTGCGGCAAACAGCCAAGCCACTGAGTCCCTCGCACCAACAATAACCACTAGCACCGCCGTCACTACACTCGGCCACACTTGGCCCGTTGAGGCACCGCCTGTGATCACAGACGCCCAGAACAGCAGCCACTACAACGTTCCCGACAACCTTGGCGGCCTGGGAGGAGGGGAAATGTGTCCAGGGTACGGAAGCCTGTCCCGAAACGGCCTCCCCAGCTACTGGCCCTCCAGGAACCTCCAGCCTGGCACTCACTACACCCTGCCCCTTCCTCCCAGGGACAACTACGGTCCTATGGGCCTCGGCGGACAGGCCGAAGGTGAAGACCACACAGGGGACGCCCAGGATGCTAAGGCCGAACACCCGTCTGCCACTTACGCAACACTGGGGGGCATCCACCAGTTCAGACCCATCACCACCTTGGAGCTTCTCAGGGAGCCGTCTCGCACCAGGTAATAATTACTGGGTGATTACGTATCCCACAGTAAAGACAGCCAATAGCCATCCTTTTACATTCTGTGCAGGGCCAGATCTAGGTGAATGCCCAGTCTGCCCCACCAAACATGATGGCATTCAAAACAACCGAAATTACAATTAAAATGACAGCACTACTACTACTACTACTGCTACTAACAATTGTGGCACCACTAAACCAACAGCATTTCATCATTGAAAACTGAAAACTCTCAGAGTCAGACCTTTAGCTTTATGCATGCTGCGTGTCTGTTGCAACTTCAACAACAACTGATGTTATTATTGATGCTTAATTGCCGAATATAAGTCCTGTGACCAAAAAAGGTATGGGGGCGATGAAGCCGTCCCCATACCATTTTCATATGCCCCTGCCCCACCCCACAATTGGGAAATGTTACCTCCGGCCGTGATTCTGTGCATTACTCAAAGTTTGATTCAATTACAACGTATATACTTAGAGATCTTTAATATATCTTTAATGAAACACTACAATGGCCGTGTTAACGTCTCTGTGGTGGGTGTTTGGGTCAAGCAGGTGATTCTCATTGTGCAGTTAAGTACATTCAATTTCTGTCACTGTCACTGAAATATGAATAGGCTCTCCCTATAATGGGGTTACCTTTAACAAAGGCTAAATGGTTTTCACTTTACAGACCATTGATTTTTGACGTGTGTAGGAAGCTGTCTGAGTACTGGAGGCATCTTCCCCTGTACATAAAAGTTCATTACTCACGAATCACGATCGCCACATTCACGCATTGACAAGACTGTGTGAGGAAATAATTACTTCGTAATTAATTACTTAATTAGTAATATATAATACAGTCAAAACAATGACACAATATATAGGTTAAAGAATAAGATATTATCTGTTTTTCACCTCCAACAAATTACAATAAATTAAAACATGATTATTAATATATAGCTCTAATGATGAAACTGAAATGACAGGACGTGGGAGCATGGTAATACACAGGACGTCTATGCGTGTGGTGTGCACATGTGTATGCACACAAGCGTGCACGAGTAATCATGTGTTTGTCAATGTGGAGGGGGGAGAAGAATAGAACAATTCTCCTGAAGCAATTTTCTCCGGCAGCGATTAAGTAATTCAAATAACATACACATTAATATTCTATCATTCTGCCACAAAGGACCTGCAGTGATAATTATAAACATTATGCTTACTCTATACTCCGCTGTATGGAGGGCCGGCATTGCATGCCAGAAATAGCCGACATAACGTGCCACAAATTCAAGTCCTGCAACATGAAGCGGGACACTATTATGCAATGAAGTACAGTATAATGGATTACGCTCCTATAGCTGTACTGTGGCCCAACAGAGATCTTTAGTTTATCCCATGCAGGCGGCCCAGTGGGCAGGAGAGACAGATGGGCCCAAGTTTAGGAGCAGGCGTTATCAATCAGAGATGGCAGACTGCCGCAAAGTCGATAAATAAGGAGGTTTCACTTGTTACGGCATGCCAGACGCTCTTTCCTCAACCCATATAGAGTAGAGTGACAAAACTGTTCACAAAGGATATTGCCCATGCATGCACTCTGTGATACAGTTGCATTCACTGCAACTCTGTCTTTAAATTAGATATTTCATTTAGGCCTAGATTTTTGTCACCACTAAACCCCTTATCCGTTAACTTCTTTGCCCTTTTAAACTATTAAAAAAACATTTTTCAATAGTTCGAATGGCTAGTCTACATGCTCACAACGTGTCAATAGATTGGCACATTGAACTATTCCCAAAAGTTTTTTAAAATAGTAAAAAAAGGATAAGGGGTTTAGCATGTAATGAAAATTGAGCCCTTAAAGCCTTAAATGACACATTGCATACAATAAATAACACAGCTACTTGCTTTAACAAAGGGTTTGTGCTCATGTCAACATTAAAGGATCATTCAGTGATTTGAGTGATTTGGAACCCGGGAACCCAGGAACAAGATATCCAGGAACAGTGGGTGGACAGGCAACAGGCCAACAGCACGCACACAAAGTCCCGCCTTACTTGAACCTGATTGGAGGAGAACCCCCCCAATTGGATGAAGGCTTGGACCACCTAGAGTACTATAATTAGGAAGAGTAGCGACACTCCCGTTGACTCCAATGCTACAGCTGAACAGAGACGGATATTGGCTGAAAATCACATGTGACAACGGCTATTGGCTGAAAAGTGCATGTTTGGAACTAACTAAAAGTGATACTTGAATTCAGTGAAATCACTGAAGATAGATTTAATCTCCCACTACTCCAAAGTCTCGCACACACATTTGCACACAGTTTCTGTCCGTCTGTCTCTCTGAAACACACATCTCTCTCTGTCTCTGCAGAGGTGGCTATGAAGACGCCATCATGCCCCAGGTGGACGCCAACTCCAACCCGTTCTACCAGACCGTGTCCCGGGCCCAGACCCTACAGTTCCCCCACAAGCGCAGCAGCATGGTCAGCCTGGACAGCATCCGCAGGGACCCCCGGTGGCGGGACCCCAACCTGCGGGAGGTGATCTCCATGCTCAGCCACCCCATGGACCCGGTCAAGTCCAACGCGGCCGCCTACCTGCAGCACCTGTGCTACGAGAACGACCGCATCAAGCAGGAGGTGCGGCAGCTGATGGGGGTCCCCATACTGGTGGAGCTGCTGGACCACCCCAAGCCCGAGGTCCACCGCAAGGCCTGCGGCGCCCTGCGCAACATCTCCTACGGCAAGGACCATAACAACAAGGTGGCCATCAAGGTCTGTGAGGGAATCCCAGCTCTGGTGCGGCTGCTGAGGAAGTCCAGCAGCATGGAGGTCAGAGAGCTGGTCACAGGTACACACACACACGGATGTCTTTGTTGTGTTCCTATCAAGTATTTTCTTATTTCACCATCTGTTTGACCCGTTTTGTCCTGACTAGATTCTAGTTTCCGATGCTAAATTGTAGTTTCTGACTTTAGATTCTACTGTAGTTTCACTGTAGATTCTACTTTCTCACACTAGATTTTCGTTTACGACACTAGGTCTAGTCTCTGGCACTACATTCTAGTTTCTGACAGTATTTCTAGTTGTTCCTGTGACAGTGATGCTCAACATATTTCATTCCCCCAGAATTATCTATATGTGGCTGCGGACCACAATCTGAAAAAATGTTGTTTCAGGCATCCCCAAGAAGCAAAAATTTGAGTTAAAAACATTTGCTTCTGAAATAATGCATTAAAAGATTTGTGAAATTGTCATGATTTTTCAAAAATATCAGACCTACAAGCTTGCAGCGCTCCACTCGGTGGCGTGCTGTGAGCTTGTAGATCTGATATTTTTCAATAGCTAAACATAGTAATAAACTTGCTCAGAAGACCAAAACGCATACAGTACAGAAAGGAATAAGTTACTGTAATTGCAAGGGTTACTGTAGTAGGCCTAGTTACGAGGGCAACTATTTGACATTTTCTTTATAGGGACGCTGTGGAATCTTTCCTCTCATGAGCCTCTGAAGATGAGCGTCATCAACCACGGTCTTCAGACTCTGACCGATGAAGTGGTCATACCACAGTCAGGCTGGAGGAGAGACCCTACTGAACACTGTAGACTCCAGGATACTGAGTGGACCACCGTCTTCAAGAACACTTCTGGGTGTCTGAGGTAACCGAGAGACACACAGTTGCAGCACGACTGCAAAGCTTGTATTGCATTGAGACTCAAATGTGGAATGCCATAACAACAGCCTTTAAGAAACGTGAATACCTAGAATCCATCACAACTGCTCTCAAAGAACACCTACGGACAGCTGCAATTGGAAACTACTTACTTTTTCCATATAACGATTTCCTGCTTTTTCATAGAAGTATATACCGGTATTTGTATACATCTAAATGTTCCTGTGAATTTGAAATGGCGGAGCCTGATACAACAAGCTTTTCATGGTTTCATTCGGGTAGCAGATTTTGTATTGACTTCATTCTACTCAACATGAATAACATTTTCAGACAATCAGTCAATCAATTTTCAAACAATTCAATCAGTGATTAATTTCCCACATTTATTATTGCCATATTATTTTTTTCTTTCATAATTTTCCTCGTATTATTATTATTTTCCTTGTGAATCGCCTCAAGATCTGTCTCAACAGCTGCTACTACTACTACTATACTACTACTGTTAATGATACATATGCTATATGCTCAAGGGACATAATGTAATCGAACAGGTTAATATGCTGCCTTAATATGTGGGTGTATTCAGTGTGGATAAGACAAATGAGATCTGCTGATGTGGCAGCCAGTGGACCAATTGGGCAGGGGTATTTAATCACCTAAACAGTCAGTCAGTAAGTCAGTCACCTAGACTGCCTGTTTTGGGTTTGTTTGCTCCCACTGCCACCCCAGCACCACCGGTGGGATCTGTTATTTCTGTTCCCCATGGGGCGTTATTTTATATTTTTGTACATCTCCCTGCTCTTAATGTTAATGATGTGTTTAATTGAGCCAAACAGGGAGAAAACTGCAGCACAGCCGAACATCAATGTAAAATATTACATATATGCACACTTCTATTCTGTTTGTAGTAAATATTGGTCAAATCCATCTTAAGTTATCTGACTGAACTATAGAGCTGAGCAGTCCCACCCCCATTTTCACATCACCCCTGTCCCAGAAATGGATTCCCCATTCATTTTTCCAATAGACTTTTTGAAAATGATTCATATAAAGATGATTATGCGGCGAAGACAAGGAAGAAAAACAAAAACAAAAGAAGAAAAACTAAACAAAAAGTGTTGTATCCTGCCGTTTTCTACGTCTTGCTAATTAGATATTGCATGGTAATATTGTGGTGATTGTCACGATTTGTCATAACCCGAGTTGTCTTTGTCCGTGGCGTAATCATGTTTATATTAACCATTTTCGAAAAGAACACAGGCGACATTATGAAAGGGGCGGGACTGCTCAGCTCTATTACTGCTACTACAACTGCTGTTGTTACTACTACCGCAACTAGGCCTGCTACTACTACTACTACTACTACTAATAATAATAATAATAATAACAATGTCCTCTCAACTTGCTAACAGTAGTGGTTTCCCCATGCAGGAATGTGAGCTCAGATGGAGCAGAGGCTCGCCAGAGGCTGAGGCAGTGTGAGGGTCTGGTGGATGCTCTCCTTCACGCTCTGCACTCAGCTGTGATCAACAAGGAGACTGACAACAAGGTTACTGAAGCACACTTCACACACACACTACATTCGTCTTATCTCTCTGATCTCTTATCTCAGGAAAAATCAATCCAAGACCAATTTGAGAATATAATGAATCTGGGATTATATAGAGAGAATTACAAACGTGCCATGGTTGAGCTTTTTTTTTAAATATATTATTCCACAGAGACATGATTTTAGCCATTGATGAGATGTCATGCTGTGGCAGCGTGATATTTAATTTATGTTGTCACAGAAAGGCAGGAGAAAATGAATCCTGGAAATTCAACCTGTTAATGCAATACAATAGATCATCTGACTTGGCACCCAATTTGTTTTTGTTTTTTTCCTTTTGAGAAGCATTCCAATTCTAAACAGGCATCGTCCAGTGATGTACAGGTACATGCACTCAAAGATTACATTTACATTGCATCAGGGGCGGATCTAGGCATGGGCAATGCCCCCCTAAATACCCAGTCTGCCCCCCCCAAACACGATGCCATGCAAAACAACCCAAGATATTTCAAATTAAAGTGCTTATATTTAAAATGATTTGAAACACTACTACTGCTACTAACTAACTACAGTTGTGTCACCACTAAACCAACAGCATTTCATCATTGAAAACAGAAAACTCTCCGAGTCAGACCTTTAGCTTTATGCATGCTGCGTGTTTGTTGCAACTTTAAAAACAACTGATGTTATTATTGATGCTTTACTTGACTAATAAAAGTCCTGTAACAGAAAATGGTATGGGTGCGGCTTCATCCATACCATACCATTTTCTCTTGCCCCTCCAACATGTTCTCTTGCCCCCCCAAATGGGACATGTTACATCCGCCCCTGCATTGCATGATTGATAGGTCGTTGTAATGCAATATCAAAACCAAAGTGAGTACACAAGCCAGATTAAATCCTGCCAGTCTACTGTCTAGTTCATCTGGTATCTATGTTTAGAGGAAAAATAGTCACAATATTTGGTTACGTTTGTTGTCAATGAACCCTGCTGAATGAGATTAGCCCAGTTGCTTTCAATTTATGTACATCTATGCAGCCAAGTGGAGCATATTTGCTTGCAAAACACAGAATTTTGTCTGTCTGTCAACAGTTTTGTTCGACTTTCTGTGATTGTCATTAAGTGAATTGGGATGTGCCTGCATCCTGTGCTTATGAAACCTTCTGTGGTCTTGATTTGATCAAAATGTGATGTCATTCTTAATGTCTTTCAGTCAGTAGAGAACTGTGTGTGCATCCTGCGAAATCTATCCTATCACGTTCACAAAGAAATACCAGGGGCAGAGCGATTTCAAGAGCCTTTCTCCAATCATTTGCCAAAGTCAGGAGGGCATCAGAAGAAAAAAAATGAGGCCGACTGTTTCGGAGGGAAGCGGACCAAAGGTGGATAGAACATGATAAGTGAATGAGTTCATTTACTTATTAATTGAAATTTTCTACAATAGCATCTTATCTGTTAAACAATGTTCGCTTTAAGCCAGTAACACCACTTCACTTGCTATAGTTGTGAGCTGCTCTGGCCAATTCAATGTAGCTCTGAGCCTGATAAACGATTATGCAACAGTCATGTTGTGAGCTTGTAGATTGTTTTTTTTTTATCTCTGTACAAGGAAGCATAAATCAGGCTTATTTTATCCACAAGGAGCTATATTCTATATGTACTTGTGTGGGCTGTTGTAGCGCAATCTAACCTTGAACTCTGGTTTCTCTTTTATTTGTGCCTTCACTATTCATCAGAGGATTGGTTCAGCCAAGGTCAGTCTGCTTTAATTGGTTCCAAATACACAGTATTTGTTTGCATTGTATTGAATATACAGAGACATACAGTATTCAGGTATATTCATGTATTATTGTGAACATGGTGTGTGTGTGTGTGTGTGTGTGTGTGTGTGTGTGTGTGTGTGTGTGTGTGTGTGTGTGTGTGTGTGTGTGCGTGTGTGTTGGTGTTGCACGTATCGTATGTGCATGCATGTGTGTCTGTGCATGTGTGCACATGCTTATGCTTGTGACTTGTGACTGTACAGGTTGGAAAAATGGATTTATGGACAGAAAATATGGTACATTGGATTTACCAAAGCGTACAGAACCAATGAAAGGTAATGATCTTATAGTTCATTTGCCATTAAATCTTGAACCCAAATTTTCATGTGCTGTGCACAGCTTTTTCCAAAGGGGCCATATTTGAAAATATGACCATCTTTTAAAGCCTGACAGCCATTCAGCCTGATTACTATAATTGCTGCACCAGAGCACCACCATGTGGCTCTCTCTTACAGCCAATCCTCACTGGACTGTATAGCAAATGTTGCAATGAAGAGGCTAAAACAAAGCCTAATTTATTTAAACCAGCAATCAGTACATATTGTTGATGTCGGGAGAAAACCACCTAACTCAATTTAGTGGGGTTTTTGTGTTTTGCACAAAGTGTGCTATTGAACTCCCTTTGTGTTGTTTTGAAAATATTTAACAAATGAAAAGCAGTGGGGAAAAAAAGCATAAACAGTCACAAACTTTGATGAGTGCGTATTGCTTTGTTTTCAAAGTATACAGCTTTTCATAATGTTCTGAGAAGTGTACAGTATATTTTTCTTTTCCTGAAAAAACATTTTGTGGTTAAGTGGTTTCTTCCCGACAGAATAGATAGATACGTATTATTCCATGAAGAGCGTTGCATTATTGAAAACGATTGGCCCAGCGTGTCAACAACTAATAACATTTTGTATTTGGTATCCGTCATGGCCTGAAGCAGCAATGCTGAATTGTGTTGACTGCCACTGGGATTTGCACAATATAATCATCTGCAGCACTTTAAACGAAGGTCCTTGTTATAAGCGCTTATAAGCGCTTATTAACGACTTATAAGACATGTTATAAGCGCTTATAAGCGCTTATAAGACATTTGTAAGACATGAATTAACTGTTTATAAGTAGGTTACAAGACACTTATGTACCTTGTTATAAGTGCTTATTAACGTTTATAAGACATTTATAAGCTATGTGTTACCGTTATAAGGTTGTTACAAGATACTTATTAATAGTTTATAAACATTTATGGGGAATGTTAATAAACACATCATTAACTGTTAATAAGACATGTAAAACTGTTAACAAATTATTTATAAGACACTTGTTAACGTTATTATTTGCTTATAAGAATTTAACAAACACATTTATGAACTGTTAATAGGAAATTTAGGAGGCACTTATTAAACCTTATTAATATGTTTATAAAACACTTAATAACCGTATTATTTGTTTATATGCATTTATAAATCATTTTACATACCTACCCCATTAGGCTCCTTGTTATAAGGGTAGATTGCTAGGATATTTATAAGACTTAATGAGACATTTATAAAACCTGCATTAAATGTTATAAACTAATTATAAGACACTTAGTAACCGTTTGTGCACATTTATAAGGAATTTACTATACACATTTAATAACTATTATTAATATATTTATAAGACATTAACAAAACACCTTCTTGTTTATATAACATTTATGGTACGCTTTATGAAGCCAAAGGTGCTTGTTCCAACTTCGTTCAAAGTGAAAACAGGAGGGTGAAGAGAACTTATAAACCTTTCATCATGTGTTTATTAAGAACTCAAAATTGTTTACAAACATGGACAGGCAGTTAACAATGCATTTATAAACACGTTGATAGGCATTTTGGAGGCACTTCGTTTAAAGTGGGGACCGCATTTATAAGCTGTTAATAGCGTGCCTATTAACAGCCAACATTGCTTTACAAGCAGGAACATATGCTTATTAATGCATTTATAAGCACTTAATAGGCATTTTTGGAGGCACTTCGTTTAAAGTGGGGACCGCATTTATAAGCTGTTAATAGCGTGCCTATTAACAGCCAACATTGCTTTACAAGCAGGAACATATGCTTATTAATGCATTTATAAGCACTTAATAGGCATTTTTGGAGGCACTTCGTTTAAAGTGGGGACCGCATTTATAAGCCGTTCATAGCGTGTCTATTAACAGCCAACATTGCTTTACAAGCAGGAAGAGATGCTTAACAATGCATTTATAAGCACTTAATAGGCATTTTTGGAGGCACTTCGTTTAAAGTGGGGACCGCATTTATAAGCTGTTAATAGCGTGCCTATTAACAGCCAACATTGCTTTACAAGCAGGAACAGATGCTTATTAATGCATTTATAAGCACTTAATAGGCATTTTTGGAGGCACTTCGTTTAAAGTGGGGACCGCATTTATAAATCGTTAATAGCGTGTCTATTAACAGCCAACATTGCTTTACAAGCAGGAAGAGATGCTTAACAATGCATTTATAAGCACTTAATAGGCATTTTTGGAGGCACTTCGTTTAAAGTGGGGACCGCATTTATAAGCTGTTAATAGCGTACCTATTAACAGCCAACATTGCTTTACAAGCAGGAACAGATGCTTATTAATGCATTTATAAGCACTTAATAGGCATTTTTGGAGGCACTTCGTTTAAAGTGGGGACCGCATGTATAAGCCGTTAATAGCGTGTCTATTAACAGCCAACATTGCTTTACAAGCAGGAACAGATGCTTATTAATGCATTTATAAGCACTTAATAGGCATTTTTGGAGGCACTTCGTTTAAAGTGGGGAATGCATTATAAGACATTTATAAGTCATTAATCATGTATCTATTAACAACCACATATTGCTCTACAAACAGGAACAGATGCTTAGTAATGCATTTATAAGCACTTAATAGGCATTTTTGGAGGCACTTCGTTTAAAGTGGGGACCGCATGATAAGACATTTATAACTCGTTAATAATGTGCCTATTAACCACCACACATTCTCTACAAACAGGAACAGATGCTTAGTAATGCATTTATAAGCACTTAATAGGCATTTTTGGAGGCACTTCGTTTAAAGTGGGGACTGCATGATAAGACATTTATAACTCGTTGATAATGTGCCTATTAACAACCACACATTGCTCTACAAACAGGAACAGATGCTTAATAATGCATTCATAAGCACTTCAATAGGCATTTTAGAGGCACTTCATTTAAAGTGGGGACCGCATGTATAAGCCGTTAATAGCGTGTCTATTAACAGCCAACATTGCTTTACAAGCAGGAACAGATGCTTATTAATGCATTTATAAGCACTTAATAGGCATTTTTGGAGGCACTTCGTTTAAAGTGGGGAATGCATTATAAGACATTTATAAGTCATTAATCATGTATCTATTAACAACCACATATTGCTCTACAAACAGGAACAGATGCTGTAATAATGCATTTATAAGCACTTAATAGGCATTTTTGGAGGCACTTCGTTTAAAGTGGGGACCGCATGATAAGACATTTATAACTCGTTAATAATGTGCCTATTAACCACCACACATTCTCTACAAACAGGAACAGATGCTTAGTAATGCATTTATAAGCACTTAATAGGCATTTTTGGAGGCACTTCGTTTAAAGTGGGGACCGCATGATAAGACATTTATAACTCGTTAATAATGTGCCTATTAACCACCACACATTCTCTACAAACAGGAACAGATGCTTAGTAATGCATTTATAAGCACTTAATAGGCATTTTTGGAGGCACTTCGTTTAAAGTGGGGACTGCATGATAAGACATTTATAACTCGTTGATAATGTGCCTATTAACAACCACACATTGCTCTACAAACAGGAACAGATGCTTAATAATGCATTCATAAGCACTTCAATAGGCATTTTAGAGGCACTTCATTTAAAGTGTGGACCGCATGGTAAGACATTTTTAATTAATTATGTGCCTATTAACAACCTCCCATTGCTTTACAAGCAGTAACAGTTGCTTAATAATGCATTTATAAGCACTTCAATCGGCATTTTTGGAGGTACTTGGTTTAAAGTACCTACAGTAAGAATGGGTATATTAACAACAGTGACGGCATTAAACAAAAGGTAAAGGCTGCACTTGTTAAAGGGTTGTTCCAAGGGGGTTAACAAAACATAATGTATTTTGGTGGCATTTAGTATGGAAACCTGAATCTCCTGTCACCCATGCCTTCATACCTTTATGGTCATGCATTGTGACACTACACCACCATTTATGACCATATCCGTTTATGAAGATCCTCAAACCCTGGATAACCATACATGTGAAGACTGATCACCTATATGTATATACCTATTTGTATATAGAGCCAGTCGGCAACTTTCATCTGACCTCCAATCAAATAAACAATCTTTTTGACATATTTTCTGGATGTTTTGCTGGCTGAAATCAAATGGCCATCTGACGTGATTATATTTGTAATTACTTCCTGTAAAAGCAAAATAGAGAATAACAAATATTGCACCCATACATGGTTTCTAAAATGCAACTGCTATGAGAAGTGTGATGTAAGAATGTTTTGATTGGTGAATTCCTTCGCAGTCCAGTTGATGTGAGCGTTGTACACCCATCTCCTTTTCTATCCATTTTATGCGGTTGAGGAGCTTGAGGACTGAACGAGAAGAGGTCAGGTAAGCGCCGACACTTCATAAGGTTGACTTGACAGAGGGCGCATTTCTTTCAGTGGTGTTAAGGAGCTGCAAGAAACAAAATGCAATACAGAGAAGATTAGAGGATGGGTTAAAGAAGAGCCTTTGGGCATGAGGAGGTACAGTACAGGTCCAGAGTTCAATCTACAGTTCTTCAAATAAAATACTACATGATACAAATCGAAGAGCAAGTGACGAGAGAGAGAGAGAGAGAGAGAGAGAGAGAGAGAGAGAGAGAGAGAGAGAGAGAGAGAGAGAGAGAGAGAGAGAGAAAGTCATATGCATACATAATATTTCTGAACGATTATATGACACAAGTCTCATTGGTTTGTGTTTGTTCATGATCTGTTCCAGCTTGCACTATTCACTGTGCATATTCAGGTAACCTCAGAGCGAGATATGTCAATATCATATCAATATCATATTTGGTCCCATGAAAGTATCATGGCACAGCACTGTGCATGACGACCATGACGCCTTCTGTACAGAGCTTCATTGGCAATAACCAGGAGTCATAATCAGACAGATTGCATGGCTTATCCAAGATTAAGCGAAGTAGGAAGTAGGCCACCTACGGTGGCGTCCACACAAGGAAACGGACATGCGCAGTACTGCGCGTGTCCGTTTCCTTCCATGGATCAATTTGATGGTGATAAACTTGACACTCATAAATATATAGGTTCCTGGTTATTATTATTTTTCTGAGATTGTATTTTGGGTTTTAATGATTCATGTCAAAGTGACAAGGCATTCTTGTTTGGGGTACACCAAATTTAGGTTGTAAATAAATCAAAACAGTAGGCAGCATGTGGGAGACTTTCAATACCTGAAGTGAAGTGTCCACGCTGCAGTAATTGTGGAGAAGCCAATCTGTCTGTTGGAACCAGTGTCAGGATGTTTGGAGGGCCATCAGAGTCCTAGTAACAACCACAATTACATGTCAAATGTCGCAATGTATTTAAACTGCACAAATCAGGTGCAGTTTGGTGCCCCTAGTGCCCCCCGAAAAAAAAATACTATGATCTGCTGCTTCTGACTTTATGGAAGGGAATATTTGTATGTCTCTAAATGTTTTGGTGCCCACAGCCCTCCTGTGACACACAGACTGAGTAGAAAAAAATAGTGGTGTAACCCTTAGAACAATGTCCTTAGCTCTGATGTATTTAAAACTCCACCCTCTGTAACATGAACCAGTCTCTGCGTTGTGTATTTGATGTTGTTGTGTTTGGTGGTTGATGAAGAGGATGAAGGACCAGGCATAGGAGATGTGCGGTGAGCAGTGTAGTCTTTATCTCAGCTTGTGTCACCTTGCAGAGAAACCATAATAATGTTCTTTTTTAATATAACAGTAGGAATAGCACAATGTGCATGTAATGTAGTTTATACATAGCCAAAATGGCCTAAAGTAAGTGTTCACAATCACTGACCATAATAATACAAAAGTGCATTAGGAACGAGCTTATTAGCTGCACTTAATTGAACCAATCATAACATCAACACATGAGCACATTTCCGGCAATAAAGTACTCTAAATTCACACAACCTTTCACAAATAACCCCAGCAGCACAACAATATAGTTCCCAACAATCATATTTGTTAAGCAAACAACATGGATGGCTAACTTAATTACTTATATTCAATGGATTGTGCAGAGAGAGTGGATTGTACTCCTACCTTGCAGAGAAACCATAACAATGTGACCTAAAATGGCCGCCCTCACCTGTTAGGTCAACAACTGCACAGAACAGAAACACTGGAAAATAACACAGTGCCCTCTGGTGGCACCACCAGTTAGTACACCTCCTTACAATGGTATTTTATCATGTACATTAGTGAGGACCTATTATATGAAGATACATTGAAAAGTGGTGAAGTGGCCCTTTAACCGCTTTATCCATTCACAGTTATCCGTGTTGAATTGGGTCACTTGTTGTCAGTGTTGTAGTGGTACTTTTAGAAGTGGGGGGACGCCTCTGAAAGGGGAATTCCCCCCATTTTATTTTTTATTTTTTTCTGAGAGTGTAGTCCACCCCAAAAACATCTAATTTTGATTTTTGATTTACAGCTTGGGAGATTTACAATACAACAAGCAGGGGTGTAGTGGAGGGCCGCGTCCCCCTACTTCTCACATCTAAAATATTTTTGGGTCTGAAAAAAAACATTAGCATGGTGAAATACATCCTGATGACATCATCAAGATGTGTTTCACCAGGTTAATGAGTTTCCTGTACAAATGTGAA
Organism: Benthosema pterotum; assembly: GCA_039105355.1. Taxonomy (NCBI): domain Eukaryota; kingdom Metazoa; phylum Chordata; class Actinopteri; order Myctophiformes; family Myctophidae; genus Benthosema; species Benthosema pterotum. The sequence continues at coordinate 27,546,113 of CM076985.1, forward strand.
CCAAATGGAGCCTAGCGGGTCCATTTGGTTCCATTTGTACACTCTCAGAAAAAAATAAAAAATAAAATGGGGGGAATTCCCCTTTCAGAGGCGTCCCCCCACTTCTAAAAGTACCACTACAACACTGACAACAAGTGACCCAATTCAACACGGATAACTGTGAATGGATAAAGCGGTTAAAGGGCCACTTCACCACTTTTCAATGTATCTTCATATAATAGGTCCTCACTAATGTACATGATAAAATACCATTGTAAGGAGGTGTACTAACTGGTGGTGCCACCAGAGGGCACTGTGTTATTTTCCAGTGTTTCTGTTCTGTGCAGTTGTTGACCTAACAGGTGAGGGCGGCCATTTTAGGTCACATTGTTATGGTTTCTCTGCAAGGTAGGAGTACAATCCACTCTCTCTGCACAATCCATTGAATATAAGTAATTAAGTTAGCCATCCATGTTGTTTGCTTAACAAATATGATTGTTGGGAACTATATTGTTGTGCTGCTGGGGTTATTTGTGAAAGGTTGTGTGAATTTAGAGTACTTTATTGCCGGAAATGTGCTCATGTGTTGATGTTATGATTGGTTCAATTAAGTGCAGCTAATAAGCTCGTTCCTAATGCACTTTTGTATTATTATGGTCAGTGATTGTGAACACTTACTTTAGGCCATTTTGGCTATGTATAAACTACATTACATGCACATTGTGCTATTCCTACTGTTATATTAAAAAAGAACATTATTATGGTTTCTCTGCAAGGTGACACAAGCTGAGATAAAGACTACACTGCTCACCGCACATCTCCTATGCCTGGTCCTTCATCCTCTTCATCAACCACCAAACACAACAACATCAAATACACAACGCAGAGACTGGTTCATGTTACAGAGGGTGGAGTTTTAAATACATCAGAGCTAAGGACATTGTTCTAAGGGTTACACCACTATTTTTTTCTACTCAGTCTGTGTGTCACAGGAGGGCTGTGGGCACCAAAACATTTAGAGACATACAAATATTCCCTTCCATAAAGTCAGAAGCAGCAGATCATAGTATTTTTTTTTCGGGGGGCACTAGGGGCACCAAACTGCACCTGATTTGTGCAGTTTAAATACATTGCGACATTTGACATGTAATTGTGGTTGTTACTAGGACTCTGATGGCCCTCCAAACATCCTGACACTGGTTCCAACAGACAGATTGGCTTCTCCACAATTACTGCAGCGTGGACACTTCACTTCAGGTATTGAAAGTCTCCCACATGCTGCCTACTGTTTTGATTTATTTACAACCTAAATTTGGTGTACCCCAAACAAGAATGCCTTGTCACTTTGACATGAATCATTAAAACCCAAAATACAATCTCAGAAAAATAATAATAACCAGGAACCTATATATTTATGAGTGTCAAGTTTATCACCATCAAATTGATCCATGGAAGGAAACGGACACGCGCAGTACTGCGCATGTCCGTTTCCTTGTGTGGACGCCACCGTAGGTGGCCTACTTCCTACTTCGCTTAATCTTGGATAAGCCATGCAATCTGTCTGATTATGACTCCTGGTTATTGCCAATGAAGCTCTGTACAGAAGGCGTCATGGTCGTCATGCACAGTGCTGTGCCATGATACTTTCATGGGACCAAATATGATATTGATATGATATTGACATATCTCGCTCTGAGGTTACCTGAATATGCACAGTGAATAGTGCAAGCTGGAACAGATCATGAACAAACACAAACCAATGAGACTTGTGTCATATAATCGTTCAGAAATATTATGTATGCATATGACTCTCTCTCTCTCTCTCTCTCTCTCTCTCTCTCTCTCTCTCTCTCTCTCTCTCTCTCTCTCTCTCTCTCTCTCTCTCTCTCTCTCTCGTCACTTGCTCTTCGATTTGTATCATGTAGTATTTTATTTGAAGAACTGTAGATTGAACTCTGGACCTGTACTGTACCTCCTCATGCCCAAAGGCTCTTCTTTAACCCATCCTCTAATCTTCTCTGTATTGCATTTTGTTTCTTGCAGCTCCTTAACACCACTGAAAGAAATGCGCCCTCTGTCAAGTCAACCTTATGAAGTGTCGGCGCTTACCTGACCTCTTCTCGTTCAGTCCTCAAGCTCCTCAACCGCATAAAATGGATAGAAAAGGAGATGGGTGTACAACGCTCACATCAACTGGACTGCGAAGGAATTCACCAATCAAAACATTCTTACATCACACTTCTCATAGCAGTTGCATTTTAGAAACCATGTATGGGTGCAATATTTGTTATTCTCTATTTTGCTTTTACAGGAAGTAATTACAAATATAATCACGTCAGATGGCCATTTGATTTCAGCCAGCAAAACATCCAGAAAATATGTCAAAAAGATTGTTTATTTGATTGGAGGTCAGATGAAAGTTGCCGACTGGCTCTATATACAAATAGGTATATACATATAGGTGATCAGTCTTCACATGTATGGTTATCCAGGGTTTGAGGATCTTCATAAACGGATATGGTCATAAATGGTGGTGTAGTGTCACAATGCATGACCATAAAGGTATGAAGGCATGGGTGACAGGAGATTCAGGTTTCCATACTAAATGCCACCAAAATACATTATGTTTTGTTAACCCCCTTGGAACAACCCTTTAACAAGTGCAGCCTTTACCTTTTGTTTAATGCCGTCACTGTTGTTAATATACCCATTCTTACTGTAGGTACTTTAAACCAAGTACCTCCAAAAATGCCGATTGAAGTGCTTATAAATGCATTATTAAGCAACTGTTACTGCTTGTAAAGCAATGGGAGGTTGTTAATAGGCACATAATTAATTAAAAATGTCTTACCATGCGGTCCACACTTTAAATGAAGTGCCTCTAAAATGCCTATTGAAGTGCTTATGAATGCATTATTAAGCATCTGTTCCTGTTTGTAGAGCAATGTGTGGTTGTTAATAGGCACATTATCAACGAGTTATAAATGTCTTATCATGCAGTCCCCACTTTAAACGAAGTGCCTCCAAAAATGCCTATTAAGTGCTTATAAATGCATTACTAAGCATCTGTTCCTGTTTGTAGAGAATGTGTGGTGGTTAATAGGCACATTATTAACGAGTTATAAATGTCTTATCATGCGGTCCCCACTTTAAACGAAGTGCCTCCAAAAATGCCTATTAAGTGCTTATAAATGCATTACTAAGCATCTGTTCCTGTTTGTAGAGAATGTGTGGTGGTTAATAGGCACATTATTAACGAGTTATAAATGTCTTATCATGCGGTCCCCACTTTAAACGAAGTGCCTCCAAAAATGCCTATTAAGTGCTTATAAATGCATTATTACAGCATCTGTTCCTGTTTGTAGAGCAATATGTGGTTGTTAATAGATACATGATTAATGACTTATAAATGTCTTATAATGCATTCCCCACTTTAAACGAAGTGCCTCCAAAAATGCCTATTAAGTGCTTATAAATGCATTAATAAGCATCTGTTCCTGCTTGTAAAGCAATGTTGGCTGTTAATAGACACGCTATTAACGGCTTATACATGCGGTCCCCACTTTAAATGAAGTGCCTCTAAAATGCCTATTGAAGTGCTTATGAATGCATTATTAAGCATCTGTTCCTGTTTGTAGAGCAATGTGTGGTTGTTAATAGGCACATTATCAACGAGTTATAAATGTCTTATCATGCAGTCCCCACTTTAAACGAAGTGCCTCCAAAAATGCCTATTAAGTGCTTATAAATGCATTACTAAGCATCTGTTCCTGTTTGTAGAGAATGTGTGGTGGTTAATAGGCACATTATTAACGAGTTATAAATGTCTTATCATGCGGTCCCCACTTTAAACGAAGTGCCTCCAAAAATGCCTATTAAGTGCTTATAAATGCATTACTAAGCATCTGTTCCTGTTTGTAGAGCAATATGTGGTTGTTAATAGATACATGATTAATGACTTATAAATGTCTTATAATGCATTCCCCACTTTAAACGAAGTGCCTCCAAAAATGCCTATTAAGTGCTTATAAATGCATTAATAAGCATCTGTTCCTGCTTGTAAAGCAATGTTGGCTGTTAATAGACACGCTATTAACGGCTTATACATGCGGTCCCCACTTTAAACGAAGTGCCTCCAAAAATGCCTATTAAGTGCTTATAAATGCATTAATAAGCATCTGTTCCTGCTTGTAAAGCAATGTTGGCTGTTAATAGGTACGCTATTAACAGCTTATAAATGCGGTCCCCACTTTAAACGAAGTGCCTCCAAAAATGCCTATTAAGTGCTTATAAATGCATTGTTAAGCATCTCTTCCTGCTTGTAAAGCAATGTTGGCTGTTAATAGACACGCTATTAACGATTTATACATGCGGTCCCCACTTTAAACGAAGTGCCTCCAAAAATGCCTATTAAGTGCTTATAAATGCATTAATAAGCATCTGTTCCTGCTTGTAAAGCAATGTTGGCTGTTAATAGGCACGCTATTAACAGCTTATAAATGCGGTCCCCACTTTAAACGAAGTGCCTCCAAAAATGCCTATTAAGTGCTTATAAATGCATTGTTAAGCATCTCTTCCTGCTTGTAAAGCAATGTTGGCTGTTAATAGACACGCTATGAACGGCTTATAAATGCGGTCCCCACTTTAAACGAAGTGCCTCCAAAAATGCCTATTAAGTGCTTATAAATGCATTAATAAGCATATGTTCCTGCTTGTAAAGCAATGTTGGCTGTTAATAGGCACGCTATTAACAGCTTATAAATGCGGTCCCCACTTTAAACGAAGTGCCTCCAAAAATGCCTATTAAGTGCTTATAAATGCATTAATAAGCATATGTTCCTGCTTGTAAAGCAATGTTGGCTGTTAATAGGCACGCTATTAACAGCTTATAAATGCGGTCCCCACTTTAAACGAAGTGCCTCCAAAATGCCTATCAACGTGTTTATAAATGCATTGTTAACTGCCTGTCCATGTTTGTAAACAATTTTGAGTTCTTAATAAACACATGATGAAAGGTTTATAAGTTCTCTTCACCCTCCTGTTTTCACTTTGAACGAAGTTGGAACAAGCACCTTTGGCTTCATAAAGCGTACCATAAATGTTATATAAACAAGAAGGTGTTTTGTTAATGTCTTATAAATATATTAATAATAGTTATTAAATGTGTATAGTAAATTCCTTATAAATGTGCACAAACGGTTACTAAGTGTCTTATAATTAGTTTATAACATTTAATGCAGGTTTTATAAATGTCTCATTAAGTCTTATAAATATCCTAGCAATCTACCCTTATAACAAGGAGCCTAATGGGGTAGGTATGTAAAATGATTTATAAATGCATATAAACAAATAATACGGTTATTAAGTGTTTTATAAACATATTAATAAGGTTTAATAAGTGCCTCCTAAATTTCCTATTAACAGTTCATAAATGTGTTTGTTAAATTCTTATAAGCAAATAATAACGTTAACAAGTGTCTTATAAATAATTTGTTAACAGTTTTACATGTCTTATTAACAGTTAATGATGTGTTTATTAACATTCCCCATAAATGTTTATAAACTATTAATAAGTATCTTGTAACAACCTTATAACGGTAACACATAGCTTATAAATGTCTTATAAACGTTAATAAGCACTTATAACAAGGTACATAAGTGTCTTGTAACCTACTTATAAACAGTTAATTCATGTCTTACAAATGTCTTATAAGCGCTTATAAGCGCTTATAACATGTCTTATAAGCCGTTAATAAGCGCTTATAAGCGCTTATAACAAGGACCTTCGTTTAAAGTGTTACCTAATCATCTGCAGTGTAGTTTGCACAGTGAAACAGAGCTAAAGTGTTTGTACCTTGTGGTATGAGGAAAGGGGTAAACATAATGTGTGATGGTGAGTTACAGTCAGTGTTGTAGTGGTACTTTTAGAAGTGGGGGGACGCCTCTTAAAGGGGAATTCCACCCATTTTCAATTTTTTTTCCACATTTGTCCACTCTCTCTCACTCTCACTCTTGTCCACTCTCAGAAAAAAAGGAAAGTCATTTTTTTTCAGACCTCCATTTCTAGGAAACACAGAATGGGGGAACCTTTTTACCATGTCCACACAACATCTCTAAGGTATATTAATGACATAGTAAAATATTGAAAATGAGTGGAATTCCCCTTTAAGACAACTGCCTGCACACTTGCGTGCACCTGCGCAACACACACACACACGCTATTAAAACAAGTACAGCATATTGAGAAAGATTGTTTACAAATTGTATCCATAATAAATGACAAGACAAAAACATAGGCTTTCTTTTGCCCCAAAAATATTTCCGATGTGAGAAGTGGGGGGACTCTGTCCCCCCGCGTCCCCCCTCCACTACACCCCTGGTTACAGTGGACTAGACAAGCAGAACAGAGCAAACAGAAGCATTCCTCTCAGCTTCAACTTAAGCCTGATTCACACTACCAAATCTAGCTTGAATCAGAAATGAGACATGTTGAGCTTGGGATCTAATTTGTTTAAATGAGTCATGTGACCTGTTAGACCAGTGGTTTTCAACCTTGTTGATTTGCATTTGAGCCACAGACCACCATTTGATGACATTTTAGCCCCACAGAAACAAAAACCTTTGTCCACAATTCCAGGATGGATTTGTCCACAATTCCAGGATGGATTTCAGGAAAAAAAATATATATATATATATATACAGTATATATATACTGTATATATAGATGAATGTTTTAACTCTAGAAGTGTAACCGCAAAGGTCCATTTGGTTTCATTTTACACTCTCAAAGAGTTACATCTGGTTAACCTACTTTCCATCCTTTAGCTGGAACTCTCTCTATGACCACTGGTGGTCCCGGACCACTGGTTGAAAACCACTGTGTTAGACCAATCAGATTTTTATCTTGAAGTGACACTGATCTGAATTACAGTAGATTTGGCTGCCAGGATAATTCAGGCCTTAACCTCTGAACTTGGCATCCCTAGTAGTTTGGGTACATCACTATAGGCCGAAAAACAATGCAATTATTAATAGGGATTAGGCTAGAAAAATGTATTTCGGTGCAAAACGGAGGAATATCAGAAAGGAAATGTGTGGCTATAAATGAAAAGGGGGTAGATACAGGTACAGTATCTATTTACTGTGATTCATTTACTGTGTAGTCTAATGTGAGCAGGTGTGTTGCAGTTGGAAGAGCTAGGTCAGGTGGACAACAGGCTCATGGAAACTGGAGTTCTGGCCTATCCTTTCCACTGTAGCTACTGTAGGTCATTGAATTTTACCCTTTAGCAGTGAATTATATTCAGCTAAGCACCATCCTCTCGTGGAAAGAGTTGGAGACATAAATACACACAGTATACAAACAGACTCATTATCTGTGCCAGAGCGCAAAGGCCAGGCGGAGGGTATGTTTTTTCCCGCCCCTCTCTGTGTGTACAGTATGTGCGCGAGTCTGCAACAAATCTTGCTAACCTCTTGACCAATCAACAAATCTTTTCTGCATGTTGCCAGTAGTCCAATACTGGAATATCAAACAATAATGACATGCTGTTTCTGTCTCCCTGAAGTACTCAAGACAGACACCGCATGCACAAATCACAAACACAGTGAGATTAACTCTGATACACAAATTGACAAGCACAATGTGAGAAGGTAGAGATGGGAATACAACTGCAATAGAGCTGAGCAGTCGCCCTGGTTCCAGAAATGGATTCCCCATTCATTCATAGACTTTTCGAAAATGATCTATATAAAGACGATTACACTCCGGACAAAGCCAACAAATCCGGACAACACACACAATGCTTTGGGACAATCAAATAATTTCTAAGGAGGAAAAAGGCGTTGTATACTGCCGTTTTTATTTCTTCTTGCTAATTAGATATTGTATGATTGAAGATATTGTGTATGATTTGTCACAACCCGAGTTGGCTTTGTCTGTGGCGTAATCATCTTAGGTCATTTTCAAAATGTCTATATGAGGAAAATAAATGGGCAATCCATTTCCCCAACCAGGGTGAACCAGAGTGACGTTGTGAGGGGGGGCAGGACCGCTTAGCTCTATTCTAACTGTTTATACAGTATAGCCTACTGTATATAATCCAAGAACAAATGCTCAATGTTTTGATTTGTATACTATCCAATTTACTATCCAATTGCCATGTTACTCTGTTCTAGTTACACATATTAAAAAACATTATCCTGAATAAAGCCCCATTGAATTTCAGAGCCTACTGAAAAATAACTCTCCCACAGCCCTTATATACCACTAGACGCTGCCCATTCCAACAGGAAAGTGGAGCAGACCTTTTTAGTTACTAATAAACACCCTTGAGAGAATGAAGCAGAAAACTGCTTACTGTATGAATTGTGGCATACTGTATGTTGGGTGCATACAGTACATGATGTACACCACACAAGCAGTTAGTGGCGGAGTAACTACATTTTTGCTTTTGCGACAAATTCTTGATGCAATTGAAGGCGATGTGCAAAGCTCCTTATCCCTAGAGGAAGCATCACTCAAACAAAACAACAACAACAAAAAAGGCACTAAAAAGATGTCTAGGGATGCTCAAATATCCAGCTATCCGGCTAGGTGTTAATCCAAATCCTGTTTGCCCTGCTGGTAAAACCATGCACCTCACGGGTTGTTGTGCCAGTGCCAAGCCGAGTGAGGGGGCCTCAAACGGTGTTTAGGTCCGACCACCTAAAACAGACATCAACTGTCTCTCTGTGCACTTCTACGCTTCTGATTTCTTGCCTCGGGTAGTCTGCACATCCGACTCTAGGTGAGGAAGGTTGACTCATAATCGTGACTCATACACTCACTATACATCCCTTTGACTGAAGGGACGATTGATCTCCAATAGGCTATAGTTATGGCTGGTTGTTAGGCCAAGCGAGGATAGACTACATACCACAATACAAACTGGAGGGAGGATTAATCAGTCAGTCAGTCACCAATGTGAGTATATTAGGCTTCCCTGTTGGTCCAGCCAAAAGCATAATATCATTTGCAGTGCATCCATCAAGTATAACAACAGGCAGAACAGGGGGTAGCCTGCATATATTAGGGGCCACTGTGTGTGCGCATACTGCTGGCTAATTCTAAATCTGGTGTGAGGGGGTATTCTGCTGTGTCTAATAATAAGTTAGGACAGTGGTTTTCAACCAGTGGTCGGGGGACCACCAGCGGTCCCTGAGAGGGTTCCAGGTGGTCCCCAGGTAAATGATGGAAAGTTGGTTGACCAGATGTAACTCTGAGAGCGTAAAAATGAAACCAAATGGACCCACAATTTACACTCTCAAGAGTTAAAATATTCATCATCTGAGTTAGCCCAAATCTACACAACTAGAGATCTAGGCTGGATTTTTAAAAACATAGTATAGATAAAAACAGAAGAAATCTTTAGGGTTTTGGGGGTCTGTGGGGATAAAATGTCATCAAATGGTGGTCCGTGGCTCAAAATGCTGAACAAATAGTGGTCCCTGGGATGAAAAAGGTTGAAAACCACTGATTTAGGATGATTTGTTAGCTTATCTCACGCCCTCTTTCTCTTTCTCTCTCACACACACATTGTTTGTGTTTAAAGGACTGGAGCTGCTGTACCAACCAGAGGTGGTGAGGCTGTACCTTTCTCTGCTCACCCGCAGTCAGAACCACAACACCCTGGAAGCAGCTGCTGGGGCTCTGCAGAACCTCGCTGCAGGACACTGGGCTGTGAGTGAGATGTAACAGATGCTACAGCACTCTGTGTGTGTGTGTGTGTGTGTGTGTGTGTGTGTGTGTGTGTGTGTGTGTGTGTGTGTGTGTGTGTGTGTGTGTGTGTGTGTGTGTGTGTGTGTGTGTGCATACGTATGCGTTCGCACATGCTGCGCACCAAGGTTGTGTGCCTGTATGCTAAGGTTGTGCGTTCTTGTTTGATATTTAACTTTTAAATAAGCTGTAAGATCTACAAGGCAAGCTCACAACCTTTTAAATGAAGTGTGTGCTTGTAGAATGGCTATTTTCTGCAAAGAGATCAGTAGTTTTCAACCTTTTTGATACCAAGGCCCACTGTTTATTCAGCATTTGAGCCACGGACCATCATTGATGACATTTTAGCCCTAAAGACCCAAAAATAAAGATTTATTTTGCTTTTGTCCACAATACCAGGCTGGATTTCGGAAACAAAACAGTCAAACATACAGATCAATAATGCCATTAATACCATTCATATTCACTCCTTTTACTACTTGTGTGTAGACTTGGGCTAATTCACATGACGAATATTTTAACTCTTGAGAGTGTAAGAATGAAACCAAATGGACCCACAAGTGTCCCACTCAATTATCATTTAGCCTGGGGACCACCTGGAACGCTCTCAAGCTCTGGTGTAGAACACCTTCATCAAATACGAGTATCAATGAAACTTTTTCTATGTTTCGGTTCATAGTGGTCCAGCTATATACGCGCAACAGTAAGAAAGGAGAAAGGTCTTCCTGTCTTGGTGGAGTTGCTACGTTCCGATGCTGACAAGGTGGTGCGGGCTGTGGCCATTGCACTTCGCAACTTGGCCATAGATCGCAGAAATAAAGACTTAATAGGTATGGGGTGAAGTTTCATACTAAAATCCATGTAAAATGCAACAAAGTGCACACACACAAGTACATTATACTGTTGTTTTTCTCTCATTATAGGGAGCTATGCTATGAGGGACCTGGTCAATAACCTGCCATGTGGCCAGCAACACCCAGCAAAGAATCTGGAGTCCGATACAGTGGTGTCTATTCTGAACACAATCCATGAGATAATTTCTGATAGCCAAGAGAACGCGCGGGCTCTCATACAGGGCCACACTGTTCAGAAATTGGTAGCGATCAACAAGACAAGGTTTGTGTCTTCCAACTAAGAGATTCAAAAGGTGAACAATATAATCTTTACAATCATGATTTTGTTTACATCCAGATTTCACTGAACTGCATGAATGAACCTTTATGCAAACAGCTGAATTTGTACAGAAGAACTGAAACGATTCTGGTGATTACCTTAAATAATTGCAATCAGATGATTATGTAATAATTGTGACAGGCTGAGGCCTAGTGACATGTACAGTATGGAGTATGAGATAATATGCATTGTGCTCCTATGAGAGCATCTATGTTTGGTCCTTTTCTCAAAGGAGCACCAACAGCTCCTGGATATGATGCAGAGGTTGGGATAGATGTGTTGCAATAGTCCTTCAGTTTAGATTTCCTCAGAAGCGCCATAGTGGCCAAACAATCCATTGTTCACCTCTTATGGATCATTGGAGAGGAGACATTCATTAATGCAGACTTATTTAATTCAAGAAGATTAAAATGAATTATTAGTATTGTTTTCTTGCCTATGATGCATACCTGTCTACTTTTTCCAGCCAATCTGTGCGTGAGACCAAGGCAGCATCCCATGTGCTTCAGACTATATGGGCCTACAAGGACTTGAGGAGTAGTCTTTGTAAGGCAGGTTGGAACAAGAGCCACTTCAAGGTAAGTGAAGTCCCTGACTCAATATGTACAATGGCTGAGTAATGTACTGTACATATTGAGTATACAAAAAAATACACCCGTGTTGTAACACTATTTGGGCAGACAAATAGGATGAAATTTGATCCATAGCTACTCTTCCACATATGACAAATTCTCCATTCATCATCGGTGGGAATTTAATGTTTGTGTAAAACTAAAAGCTACACTAATCGCTCAAAAAAGGGATTAGCCATTGGGGGCTAAAGAACGAAAATTAGATTTAAATATTTAAAGTGAGGACAGAAAGCTGTCCAAAATGTGTTGATGTAGGATGATGTGTGTTCCCTTCACTTCACACGGGTGTGATTTTTTTTTCAAAACCTCAGCATTTGTGTGTAGACAGTTTGTGTGTAGATATTTATGCATGTGTATAGTGCTGTATAGTCGCCTGAAATTGCCATTCGAGCCTCGGACAGCAATTTCAGGCCGAGCTTCGAACCTTCGCTAAAAAAAAAAAAAAAACAATATGCTGCGACCCCCCCACGCGTCTACTAACTCTTAAAATCGTGGATGTTGCCATCGGTAGATAAGTTTTCTACTGCCCTGAGATGTGATTGACATCAGTGAATACACCAGTCATGACACCGCTCTCCTTTCTCTCCTTTCTGATGAGACTGATCCGACACAGCCACGGGTAACACGCTGTTCTGATTGCCAAAACATGCCGTCCGTCGGCTCGTTTAATTATTTGTTTCCTGTGAACGCCTACGTGTCTATTGTAGGCTATAGTCTAAACTGCCTGCTTCTGCTGGACAGCTAACCATAAAACCAAAACCAACCAAAGGCTTGTTTAATTATTTGTTTGCTGTGAACGACTACGTGTCTATTGTAAGCTAGTCTAAACTGCCTGCTGGCTAGCCTGCTGCTGGCTAGGTAAATACCATACCATAACCATAAAACCAACCCCAAAGTCAGCGTGCAGCTCTATAGAGTACAGACGGAGTTGCGCAAACTCCGTTCACTTCCTAGAGCTAGTCTAATGGCGGATCGCCTACATAGACTTATATTGAGAATGGGACACCTTCAGTGAAAACAATGCATTTCCAACTGCAGTAACAGCGCGTTTCACAGCGAGTTTCTGACCCCTCGATGTCGCACATCTACTAGATGGGGGGAAAAGTTAAATAAATAAATTAATGCGAATGGTTCGGGATCATTAATATTCGTTCGCGTGGCGACCTTAGCGAGCGAATGGTTCGAATCCCGAGCTTCGGTATACAGCCCTACATGCATGTGTATCAAAGTTGTATTGCTGACAGTGAAGATGGTTGCCTGTGCCTATTCAAAGTTTGCATTTTCAATTGAGTGCTAGGGTTGGGGTTCCAGGGGGTTGGACCTATTGGTGACTCCTGAGGGTGCTGGCTCGCTTTTGAGAACCACAAACACCATAGCCTAATGTTAAAGTTGTTATGATGTAACCCCACAGCCAACTACAGGAGCATCGAAAAAATCTAAGAGTGGAAAGCAAGGCAATGATGACATCACCCTGCCTCTCATGGAGAAAAACCAAGGTAAGGTAAAATTACAGCAGACAAGGAGGGGTGAACTTAAATGATTATTATTATGAAAGGAAAGGAGTTGCAATCTATTAGCTTTTTTATTTATTCATATAATTTTAGAATGATGTGCATCTTAATTATTGGGCTCCATCTTGCACTAACCTTTATCCCTTATCACGTATTTGCCATTTTTTAATCTAAAAAAACATTTAAAAATAGTTCAACTAGCCACCAAATGAGGGGCGCTCATAATATCACCAATGCACATACAGTACATCATCACATTTCCGGCTCAGTGTTTGCCACATACAAACACACACAGGTGTGCATAGGAGGGCCTCTAGGGCAAATATGTTTACGTACGAGGGGTAAAGTGTTGTGAAAGATATATCGCTTACAGTCCCTGTGTAGAGATACAGTACATGCTCCCACATGGAACAATCATCCAGCCTCTGCACAGAGTTTGAAAGAGTGAACATTTTCATATCCACCCCTTGTTTTTGGAAAAAGGAAAATGGTATGAATGATGTATGAACTAGAGGTGAGAGTGACAGTGCTCTAAAAGAAAAAACTTGTTACATTACTCTATGGCCCTCTTGGATTTCACTTTGAATGAGTAGCTGTCACTTCAGGCAAGGTTTGTTGTTTGTGGTTCAGCGTGAATTCTGTACCAGGTTGAGATATTCCATCTTTAAAGAAAAACAAAAGAAAGCTGTGCTCAGCAGAGCACAAATCTCTGCCCTGTCTCTTCATCTTTCTGTCTGTCTGGGGCATGGACACAGGTCATGATGGGGAAATGGATGGATATAATAAAAGACTGATACATCATCACGATGCAACCAAAGCAGACAGGCTAGGGACAAATCTGTTGGCAGTGAAGAGATTTAAAAAGTACTGTGGCATGTGGTCATCACTCACTATTGTAGAACAACAATGAGGCTACAATGTTATAACCTAACGCATAGAAATATTGTGTGCACGTCTCTAGCAACTCCAAGATTGCTTATGTAATTCTAAAACATAATAGTCAATGATTTGAAAATTAATTTAAGTGTAGCTTTTTACAGTTCAGAGAGGAAATGTTATTGACATTCTGGTCACGGACGTTGACAGTCACCTGTGCATTAAACAAATATATACATCAAGTTAAAAATAACTGTTATCGCACACTAACATTTTCTAATTTTCCCAGATGGCTACTCCACCTTAGAACAGAGTGGGGATGGAAAAGGACACATGATGGAGAGAGAACCTATCCAGGTAATCCATTCGATAGTATATTCATAACACACACACACACACACACACACACACACACACACACACACACACACACACACACACACACACACACACACACACACACACACACACACACACACAGATTATTCAACCTGGGAGCCGTTTTGAATGTCATAAGCAGAAAAGTAAAAATAGCCAGAATGGCAAATCTAAAATCTACAAGCTCAGAAAATGAAGTACAAAATGAAATACTGACTTATGAAAAAAGATGACAAAATTATGTCTTATCATAAGACATAAGGTTTCTGCCCAACTGCAACCGAAATGGAACTTTTGTGAACCACTTCCCTGTACATGTGTGTTATATATCCAGGCTATCCCTGAGAGAAAGCACTTCATCAGAGCTGGGAGGCCTGCAGTGGGCTTGGTGGAAAGCAAACCTCCACCACTTGACTCCTGGGTCTAACGCTGACAGCAGGGTCAGGCAAGATCACATCCACATTCCACCATTGGTGTATGAATTATATAGGCATTTCACCAGTCTTGCCCACAGATGAGAGGAAATGTTTCATTGGTTCAAATTGCTCTTGTTTTGTTTGCAGGAAATACCGCTGTCGAACATGAATGTGAAGATTATCTGGGGGTAATTTGAATAGATATTAAAGAAGATGATGACATTCTTCTGATAATCATAATGAATCATGTAGGACTGTAACTGGCCCTCTCTTCATCTTAAATACATTAAAGTAGTATACAGTATAACTGAAAACAATGTAATGTATGTACATTTTTTAGCCCTACATAAGAATGAATGGATTTATAATACATACTTTCTTAAACTATGAGTTTGTGTCCTTGTGATGAATGCTGACCTAAGTCTTGTAGACCTAAGAAATGTAAGAACGACTGACATAATGGAATCAAATATATTAAAGATTGTCCTCCAATGGAGATGTAGGCTTATAAACCTACTCGTCATACACATCAAGACTAATTGGAATCGACACATTTCTTCGCAATTTATCTTCTTAGATTGCAATGTTTTCTTTCGGCAGGTGCTTGGTTTTGTTTTCGGAATAGATTGAGGCAAATGGCATTGTAAATGTGTAATAAAAGATTGTTATTATTCTAAATGAAGGTATTTATATTGTAATATTTATTGTAATACTCATGTTATTTATTAACAGTTGTGAATGTTATCACCTGGTAAGCAAAAAGCAGTGTATTAGCTAACCTCGTTAGGCTATCCTACATTCAGTAGTGCAATTTTGCTTTGCAGTGGTCCTCTTTTTGCATTGCGATATTGAATGGAAAATGGAAATAAATTAAATCCATAGTTTCTAATTCTTGTTTTGTTCTTTGATCTTTTTTAAATAATCAAATTGCCCTGGCAAAAAAAGCTTTGCTTTGTAGAGAATTATTAAATTAAGAGTAGTTACTTGTGGCGTGTCACAGTAATCCATCCGAGGAGCTTATGAAAGACTACAGAAGATGAGGTGAAGTTGTGGGGCAGCCATAGTGCACTGTACGGTCTCTGGAAAAGAGAGAGAGAGGTGGGCCGAGCAGGGCCTAAGTGAGATCTCCCAACATGTCAGCACAGCACATTGGACAACACAGCCCTGCCCTCTGCACCCAATCACAAGATCAACAAGGACAAAGCTGTTTTCTCTCTGCCCCCAATGCCAACCTGTTGTCCCTCAAGGAAAGTATCTACCCTGGATAGGGTGGAACGGTTTTCATGTGTCCTCTTCTGAGGATCCAACTGTCTCTCCATACTTGATACTCAAATCTTTGGATCCCGTTCTTGGGCTTAACCATGACCGCTTCAGTTTTCTCCAGACTCGGGCATATCTGCACTCTGAGTGTCCTACTTCTGTTGTCGACTGATCAGAGTCAAAGCAGTCCCATCATGTCTACCGAGAGCCATCACAGGGTATCTCCTGTCAGTGGTGGTGCTCTTGACAACACTCCGTTGGGGCAGAATGATGACTTGGATACACAGGACCTCTTGAGACAGTTTCTGTCCACACTAAACCTCACAGAACAGGGGCCCCGACCTGGGAGCCCCTCTGCCCGCAAGGAACCACCGGAGTACATGCTGGAACTTTACAACCGCTTTGCTCATGACCGCACTGTCGTGCCCTCTGCCAACATTGTGCGCAGTTTCAAGAATGAAGGTACAAACCCATTTCTTTTGCGTAAATGTATAGTTTAATTTGTACAAGAAGTTTGCCATTGATGGAAATATGCAACATCAGTAATAAACTGTTGATAACTTATTTTAAGATAATACTTCACTGACATTATATGGAGAAAGAAATCGAAAGGGAAAACATCTTTATTGCATTGTATTTCTACTGTATAAGTTGCAAGTTTTACAAAACCGCACATTAATCAATTATTCTTTGATCTTTTTGACTTTTTGATTTGGCTTCTTGGATGTACACACTTGCAAATATCAGTATATTTGCAAATGTGCACTTCCAAAAAGCCAAATTGTTGACATTATTGGGCTCATATTTTCCCTAAACGAATACAAAATCCAACTGAGCCACCCGTATTGCTATTTTAATTTCAGATTCCTCCCCCTACAGTATGGCAGCCAGGGGGGTGAGGATACACCCCTTGCTGTTCAACGTCTCCATCCCCCACCACGAACACATAGCGATAGCCGAACTCCGCCTTTACACTTCACTCAAGAAGACCCAAGGACTGTATGCCGGCCTTGACTGCAAGGTTACTATCTACAAAATACATGAGGGTATTCTCTGGACAAATGAGGTGGGGACAGCAAGAAGGAGAAGAACGGATAAGGAAGAGGTGGTGGGGATGAAGGACTTGGAGGAACTGGTGACAAAGCACATCCGTGTCAGAGATAACAGCTGGATCTCATTTGACCTGACTCATGTGATCAAACTCTGGCAAAGAACAGGTTGTACTTCATACAGGTTGGAGGTTCACGTTGCCAGCTGTGGATCAGACGAGGATGGGATCCCATTACAGATTACAGACCGACAGTTGGCTCACGTTGATATTTACAGACTCTTGGAGGGGAAACACAATGCTGTGATGATTGTATTCTCGGATGATCAGAGCAGAGACCATGACCAGGATGAGCGAGAACTCGACCAGATGATTGGAAATGAGAATAACCTTCCTGAGAATCTAGAGCAGAACCAACAGGAGATGGACGAACAGTCTCTCACCCAAATGCAATCCAACCTTATCTTTGGAACACCTCCCCGCATCCGTCGCAATGTTAAGAGTGAGCCATGCAAGAGGACCCCACTCTGGGTGGATTTTAAAGACATTGGCTGGCAGGAATGGATCATCCAGCCTCTGGGTTACGAAGCTTATGAGTGCAATGGTGTGTGCAACCCTCCTTTGACTTCCGAGGTCTCACCTACCAAACATGCCATAGTCCAGACTTTGCTGAGTGTTAAAAGTCCCAAGAGAGCTTCGCGTGCCTGCTGTGTGCCCACTAAATTGGAGCCCATCTCACTCCTTTATCGTGACAATGGAGTGGTCACTTTCAACCATAAGTATGAGGGTATGGTGGTAGCAGAATGTGGCTGTCGATAAAACACTGTGGACTGATTGTCAAATTGTTTATTGCTGGTATTTCAAACAACGCCACTGGGAGGACAATTATAATACTAATAACATACCAATCAATAACATAATCCTGTGCTTAATCATTTACATAGTCTATTCTAAATCAAACAGACCATCAATCATCAATCAATCCAGCAGGAGTACATTGTTGTATAGAAAGAATATCTCTTTTGCATTTTGGTAATGGCTATGCTACATTATAAAAGTGATTATTCAGCAGAATTCAAGAATGAACTAAATGTATTTTTCTAAATGTAGAGTAGTGTAGTGTAAATGTGATCATTTTTAAGGTCTTTTTTTATTAATAGATTGGAAGTTATCTGACAGGAAATGGGGGAAGACGTGGAAAATTCCACCAGGATCAGGAGTTGAACCCACAAGACGCCGTCGGGTTGGCCCAGCAGCCAATGTGCCCAGACAGTTGGGAGTACGATGAGAAATGTGATATCTACAGTATATCAAATCTTGAAATACAAATCAGATAGCACATGATTACAGGACTGATTGGTCTTGTAGTGTGTAGTACTATACTGTATAGGCTGTTACATCCTTATGCAATGTTCAATATAAATAGGGATGAGGTAAGGTACCCAGAGGAAGGGCAAATTGGCCACAGGAAGGGCAAATCAACTTGCAATCGTGACGAATGGCCACGACTGATGAATAATAATAAATGAGTTGCAGCTCAAGGTACATGAGTCGTGACTGACCATTTTCGGTCATGGCAGATATCCCATCCGTTGCAACAGGTATCCTATCCGTCACGTCAAAGCAAATGGAAAAAATACAAGGAAACAAAGTCAGTTTAATCTTGTCCAATTTTACAGATGACATCTTTACTCTAGTTCCCCCTCCGACAAGTCCCACCGCTTGTGAGCCAAACTTAAAAACGGCTCCCTGACAGCACAATTCACCAAACTCCATTGGGATATACTGTATTTGTGTTTTGTATCAATAGTGTCTTGGTTGATTTGTAAATCGTGTGCCGTGTAAGAGATTTATTTTCGTATTACAGTAAATAAGGGATAATCACAATGTTCCCCACCAATGAAATGCCCACCTCACATGTCCACCCTCATCTTCCTATCGTCACATGCCAGGCGAGCCACGCTCTGTACCCGTCCATGCCGTGGTGATAGCAAGGTGTCGGGAGCCTGGAGTCTTGTAGACCATCACTCAGAATGAGACGCCACTCCAAGTGGGCAACAGTCGAGAGAGGGTGGTGTCAGATTCCTGCTCTCCAACGCAAACCAGCTGTTAGCTTACTTGCTGCCACTGGATCCCTCCCACTTCCTTTTTCTAACATAGGCACACTCCAGACCCTTATCAAGGCCATAGCAACAGAGCAAATGGAAAAGAAAATCATGTCACATCATCACCTAACGTCTGCTGTCAACAGTGGGAAGTAGATAACAGTAACGTTGTGAAACCTCCTAAGTCCTCTCATTGGAGGTCATTCACAGATATTTGATGAGACCAATCCACTCTTTGCAAATTCAAGGATAACTATATATATTTAATTCAACAACACAAGTATGCATATTGTGTAATAAAAAAGTTCAGGTAATTTATGGCCAGTAACATTTTGTGCCTTATACTTAAAGCCTGAGGTTGTGTGCCTTATATTAAGTCTGAGGTTATCCATATTACAGTATATCTGAAATTTGACAGATTTTAATAAACAGCAATCCACAAAATCGGTTATCCAGCGCACCTTGATCTGAGAATAATCAATCTGCTTAAACTGCATTATGTACTATTAAATCGAGTGTAGGAGAAGGGGTGTGCAATGTGCATTATCCTTTATCTGTAGGAGAGGTGTTCATTATGTTGTATACTGTATGTAGGATGATAGGTGTTAATTATGTTGCTTCTGTAGAAGGAGAGGTGTTTACTATATTATTGTATATGTAGGAGGAGAGGTGTTCATTGACTGTGAAATTAGTAAATGATTAATAAGAGATAAATACGTTTCAAGTGTGCAAGGTTTTAAGAACTATAGACAGATGATCCTTGTAGTTTTGATTGATTTATTAATTGATTGATTATTCTAGTCAGTGTACAACAATTTATATTTGTGTTATCCTTGGTCAATCTTTTTGACTTGTTATTTAGAAATTCAATTTTTTATATAAATCCTCATTCAGGTCCTCTTTCTGAGGAATTCCTGCTGTAATTCATTTAATACCGATTCACAGTATGTGCCGTGTACTGTGCGGTATTGTTTATATCATATATCATTCTTAGTGTGGCAGGATCGTGATTTATATTTGAGATGAGCAGGAAGTAGAAAATATTACAGAATATTAAAGAAGAATAAAGATACATTAAGAAAGCATTTCTCGTAAATCACGTACAGAACAGTTAAGGAAATGGGGATTGATCAGACTGAAGACATTACTATGCTGGTACAGTAGTTTCCAGCAATTCAGTCTGTAAAGATATCAGTTAAAGAATTGTGTTTTAGTTTAGAATAGATGAACAATGTTGATGATTGATGTTAACACAAAGATGTGTTAGATAGTGTAAAAATGGGCTTATACAAGTTACACAGGGCATTGTTGTATGATCAATATGGTTTGGCAATATTTGCTACACCAAAATGTTATGTCCTATAATCTGATTCTATAGAGTTTATGTTCATTTTTGTGTAAAGACTACACAAACATATGTATTGTTTTTTGCATTTCAGTGTCTACCGTGAAAATAGTTACACATTAGAGTTCTCAACGGGCCTGAAAATGAAGACCCGGCCCTAACTGGGCACTAACTGATCAGGCCCAAAGCCCGCCCCGGCCCGACTAATCAGCATAGTTTTTAAGCCCCGGCCCTAAAATGTCGGGTCAGGTCGGGCCTGGTCGGGTTTGGGGAGAATTTTAGGTCTACACAGAGTAAAAGTGAAATGCCAGTCAGCACCATCTTCATAATAGATAAATACACAGGCAGACAGAACAGAACTATTATTTTTAACAAAATAAAATAATTCAATAAATATATTTTTTTCATGGCGAGCCCTAAGCCCGACCCGGCCCTACTGATTAGCATAAATTTTAGGCCCGAGCCCGATCCTAAAATGTCGGGTCGGGCCGGGCCTGGTCGGGTTCGGGCAGAGTTTGAGAACTCTATATTACACATAAGATCAGAGACAAATTTAGAGTGATTAATTCAATGCTTCTTTGGATTAATAAATGGATTATGGTCAGCAAATAACTACAGGCTATTATTTCTGTTTGTTGTGGTTGTATAGGCAATTTGTCTTTATAAATAGCATGACTTGACTATTAATAATACAGCTGTTTTGTAGCATTGGGCAGAAGTGGAGATTGAACTATGTGCTGTGACTCATCAGACCAGCGTGCAATCCACCGCACCAACAGGGCTGAGCCCGATTGGTAGGGCTGTTGGGGGGCTGGGTCTTGGCTGGGGGGTACACCACCCCCGTGATTAGTACTCATGTCCTTCACTCAGTCATAAGAAATAAGTCAGTTTTGATTTTTGTAATCAAAGTATCGGCTCATAATGAGGGGAAAAGAGTTCCCAACATCACTGACGAAGACCATTAGAACCTTAACCATGGTTGCAAGGAAAAGAAAACTAACTACGTGGGAGAATAGAGAGTAATGCTGTGACAGCTGAGGGAATGCACATGGATTGGCAGTTTTCTCTCCATACATTGTTGAGGCACTGGTTTTCATTCACTTTAAACACGGTTAAAACTGCTTTTAAATGACATCTTCTTTAAACCAAGGTTTATTTTTTTTATTATTATGTTCTGTTCTTTAGCTTTAAAGATTTTCTGTTTTTGACAGCGGGGAAGGGCAATTGAACTTGGGGCTATTTATCTATTTAATTTTACAAAATATTATAGATTTTTATTATTCACTATAGTCCTACTAGACCTACTACTCTACACTTGTAGATGATATAGTAATTCTTCAACACAACAAACTCCTTTCTGAGACCAATGTAATGACAGATGTGTTGATAATTAAAATTAATTAGAAGCACTATGACAACATAAAAAAGCTCACTCAGGGGGAAACAAATTGGTAAATAAATAATGGCATTGTTACAGAATGCATTATAACCACTAGGGGGAGACAACACAACATAGAAGATACGTTGTCCTTGGAGGAAAACGTTTTACTTCCTTCAAAAAAGATGCATTTGCAACATTTTCATGCCACTTACATCATAATGCCACAACAAAGGTTATGTCTGACATAACTATTTATTCTACATGGAGGGGCTATTTAATATTTCATCAATTTCTTCTTTGTGGATAAGATTCTACAGAAGTGGAGAATGGGAATAATATACTGCAGTGCAGTCCCTGAACAACTAATGTCAAGGCCAATATCACAATCCATCTGTGGAACTGAATCATACTACAGTGAATTGAATGCCTCAACTCTATGTTCCAAGTGCTACTGCTCATCAGTTCAATATAAATACGGTATGATTATATTGGGCACCACGGCCTGAAAAGGTTGAGAACCTTCCCACTGCACTAACAAATCCCAAGTGGCACAAGCTAGCACAAAAACATGATAGTTGTAAATTGGACAAAGCTGTGCATTGGAGAGACTGCACCCTATGCTTGCCCCACTCAAAAAGGAAGTGCCCAGATTGCCATGAGAAGCAAATTAATGAATTGAATAACTCGTGCCACAATAAAACATACTATATATGGTAGGACAATGTCAAATATGATTGATGAAACTGAAAACATGAAAAGCCAGTTCCAAAGTTGTGAAAAGCCAGTTCCAAATCAATATAAGAATCAAATGTGTGTTGAGAGACTAAAAATCTTCAGTTTGCCAAATTGTAATAGATCATTATTCACTACAGTATAAAATAAGTATAGTGATTGATACACAGAATACACAAAAGAAACAGATCATATACAACTGGAGTCTGAAATTGCCATTGGAATCCTCAGATTAATTAAATTCAAAGAGAGTAAACTTACTGTACTGTGCAATGTCAAAACGAGGGCCATGCTCAAGGACAAATCAGATCAGAAATGGACTCCTTTCTGAACATAAAATAATAAGACATAGTATGCTGTGCATTAGTCAAAGCTTCTCTTGCTTCACTTCGCTCATATACATCTGTGATAAAGTAATGAAGGTTGATATGCAGTGCTATGTTCACAATATACAGTACATTGGTATGGCATAAAATAGGACTTCTAATAAACACACACTCACACTCACACTCACACTCACACACACACACACACACACACACACACACACACACACACACACACACACACACACACACACACATGCATTGTTTGTTTACTAACCTTTCCCAAGTCACTCCTCTATACAGGTACATGCCTCCAGTGTGAGCAGAATGCACCTGCTAGATAGATAGACCTTTAACAAACACATATAGGTCACATTAAACCTGATGCCTTACACATGGCTACAATTGACTCTAGAATTGTTTGTATCGATTATAAATCTCTTCATGGGCTGGGCCCGATTTATTCAACTGAATTGGTGCGCCCTATGTCTTCTTGTACCTACACTTTATGACTTATGAAATTGTGGGTGGTTCAGAAATGTTTCTTATTTCTTTGCTGCTAAGTCTGATGTACTGTATATTTTGGGTTACAATTGACCTTATTTTACTGTCATTTCATAATCTTTGAGATATAGCCTAATTAAATTAATTTCTGAGTGTTTTGTTCGTGTTTTATTCTATTGTTTTATTGTACAGCACAATTGTAACAGCTGTTTTGAAAGGCGCTTCATATTTAATTATAAATAAATTGCCTTACCTTATTCATTTTAAGCACATTGTAGACTTTAGATACAGAAGGCCAAGAAAATAAACCATTTAATAAATAAACTCCATAAACTATAGTGTAATTAAGATGATGAACTGTTATCTTTCATGTCAGAATGAATAGCTGGCATAAACAGGCGAACTAAAAAGGAAAGTCATTAGTCACTTCTGACAGGCATGGATGGTGGCCGAAGATGTCGTTTGTGATCAGCATCAGCGATGACTTTTCCAAATCTGACATGATACGCCTGTACAATAGAAGGGTAGGCTAAGCTTACAGTACACTTTACAGTACAGTACAGTACAGGGCAGTGACTTCTTCCAACACAATAAATTATACTATTTTGGCAAGGATGAGAAAATAAAACAACTAATTCTCAACAAACACAGGCCACTTAAAACACCACAGTCAGAGAGACAGAGACCATGAATGGAATTAAATTTCACGCGCACATGCGCAGTGGTCGCGCTCAACAGTACGCTCCGTCGCGGGACGGTGTCGCGCGGCGGGAAAGAGCAGATGTACAAGCTCACGGTGCGTCGCGGACGGTACGCCTCGTGAGCTTGCAGATCTGCTGTTTGTCGTCCGACACCACTATCACAGTACGGCGATGTATAGTACTACTCACCCACCACCCTTC
This sequence comes from Benthosema pterotum, assembly GCA_039105355.1. Lineage (NCBI taxonomy): Eukaryota > Metazoa > Chordata > Actinopteri > Myctophiformes > Myctophidae > Benthosema > Benthosema pterotum. Next base: position 27,570,438 of record CM076985.1, read on the forward strand.
AGATTTAACGCAGTACATGAAGACGAGTAGTACAGGCTGTTATGGTTATTTCCTTGGCCAACTATAGACCGATAATCTGCGTGGTTATGTTGTTTCTTTTTGCAGAATAACCTATTCGAGCAAAAAGCGTTGAAATGTGTTTTGTATTTCGTGTAATTGGCAAGACAACTGGCACGTCGCCTAATGAGGAAGACTGTCTGTAGGCTGGAGAAGTTGCTGCTGCATGTCTTCTTGCTGTTAGCGTGTTATGCTAGCTAGCTAAAGCTATCGAGATTTTTCTTTGTTTTATTTCATTTTTACGCACCCGTGATGATAAACACAAGAAAAATTCTGCTACTGACCTGGAGGCGTTAGTGTAAGTCTCAAACGGACGCGATGGAGGCGTTTCATTTAACATAAACGCCAGCTACATGAGTGTGTGGGTTACGTAGGCTATGCATGGACAGCAGATGTGTATGTCATTAACTTAGAGCTAATTAGAGAAATGTGCAAGTACGTTTTAAAGTCGTGATGTTGTCTCATAGATGTAGGTACATCACACAGCATGGCTCCTGACAGCTGTGCACGATTAACCCTCCTTGCCTTAATTGCATCGATGTGATTTTGAATCGATTTGCCCAAAATGGTGTCATTTTATTTGAGATATCGCACAAATAAGCCAAGTTTCACATAATCTTGACCAAATTAGAATATAATAAAACGGATAGCAAGTAACTACAAAAAATAAATAAATAAACGGAATGTGAAATCTGTAGGGAGTCACATTTTGTTGACTTCCAATAAATTGCTGAGCTTGTCTTCCCTGTCTACCACATAGTATGTGTCTGGCCATTTATAACAAAATGTGACCGATAAAATCTATAATGCATCAACCACTGGCCAATCATCATGATTGCATTTTACAGGGTTTGTTTACTTTTTTCCCCCCATGATCCTCAAATTGTATTTTGTAGCTGCAGACGCAATTCGTTTTTTGTAGTTATTTCCCAAGCTCACAATATGTAGATCAGACATTTTTAAAATAGCCTATGCAGATGGGTTACTGTGGTGAACTGATTTTTATACTAGCGTATTTTAGCCGCGGACCCCCCTGAAACCCCCTCATGGTAACCTTTTTTTCCTGTGTTTCAGATTGCAAAGTCCAGGGTAATACCATTCCTACCCTAGTTTCATCTCAACATCTGACCTGGCAAAGGGCCGGGACACACAGATACAAGTGAAGGTCCTCCCTAGGATTGCAACTTTTAAGGAGCTATAATGTCAATCACAAACACCCCCACGAGTAACGATGCCTGCTTGAGCATCGTGCACAGCCTCATGTGCCATAGGCAGGGAGGAGAGAGTGAAAGCTTTGCCAAGCGAGCCATCGAAAGCCTGGTCAAGAAACTGAAGGAGAAAAAAGACGAGTTGGATTCCCTGATCACTGCCATCACTACCAACGGAGCTCATCCTAGCAAGTGTGTGACCATTCAGCGCACCCTGGACGGACGACTACAGGTATATCTTTAGTGGTATGTTAAAGCAGGGGTTTTCAACCAGTGGTCCGGGCAGGCGGGCAAACAGTGGTCCTTCAGAGAGTTCCAAGTGGTCCCCTGGCTAAATGGGGAAAAAAATTTGGTTAACCAGATGTAACTCTTAGAGAGTGTAAAAATGAAACACACTCTCAAGAGTTAAAATATTCATCCTCGCCCAAGTCCACGCAACTAGAGAGTGTAGAAGATTAATCTGTATGATTGCTTGTTTTGTTTCCAAAATCCAGCCTGGAATTGTGGACAAAAGCAAAAATAAATCTTTAGTTTTGGGTCTGTGGGGCTAAAATGTCAAATGGTCGTCTGTGGCTCAAATTCTGAATAAATAGTGGGCCCCGGTATCAAAAAGGTTGAAAGCCATTGTGTTAAAGCACATGGGGTAAATGAGCACTAAATCGTTTACATCTTACATCACTTTAAAGAAAAGCATTCTTTCAAATTTTGAGACTTTGCTGTCTGTCTGCGCATCAGATTGCCGGGCGTAAAGGCTTCCCCCACGTTGTATACGCTCGACTTTGGCGATGGCCTGATCTACACAAGAACGAGCTGAAGAATGTGAAATACTGCCAGTATGCCTTTGACCTGAAATGTGACAATGTTTGCGTCAACCCATACCACTACGAGAGAGTTGTTTCTCCAGGAATCGGTGAGTAGGAAACCATCATTGTGGCATTGTTCACATAGGACTTTGGTAAAAACGTGTACTAAAAAAAGCACAGAGATGCAACCAAGAGTAACACAAATACTTAACATATTTTTTCTTACTCACACAGACCTATCAGGACTGACCCTCTCAGGCTCAGGTAAGGAAGTACCTGGTCAGGCATTATTCACCATTGTATTATAATTATGAGGAATGGTAATTCTATATGAAATAACCTAATTTACACTTTCTGTCCTGCTAGGGCCCCTCATGGTTAAGGATGAATATGACTTTGACAACCAGCAATCTCACTCCAGCGCTGAGAGTCACCTACAGACCATCCAGCATCCTCCGACAAGGCCTGGTCCCCAGGATGGCTTTGGCAGCCCAACTTTGCTCCCCCCACCTGAAGGCAGCAGCTCGGCCTCCAACTTGGCTTTTTCCACCATCACAGCTGGACCCTCAAGTAAGACACGACATGATTAGGCTTATGAGCAGGGATTAGTCTACAGCAGTGGGTTTTTTTTTTTTTAATTTTTGATACCGGGGCCAAATATTTAATCAGAATTTGAATCACGGACCACCATTTGATGACATTTTAGCCCCACAGACCCCTAAACTAAAGATTTAGTTTGTTTTTGTCCCCAATACCAGGCTGGATTTGGGAAACAAAACAGTCAAACATACAGATCAAAATTAGCATTAATCTTCTACATTCTCTAGCTGTGTAGACTTGGGCTAATTCACATGATCCTTGCGGGTCCATTTGGTTTCATTTTTACACTCTCAAAGAGTTACATCTGGTTAACCAACATCCCATCATTTACCCTGGGGACCACCTGGAACCCTGTCAAGGACCACTGGTTGAAAAACACTGCTCTACAGTCTACAACATGTGGTCTCTACTCTGGAGAACAAGTTATTATTGCTATTGTTATCGTAATTATTCCCGATTCGCGTTTGCCCTTTGGGCTGTGATGTCATCTGGGTCAAACAATAGGAAGACATTGAGGGGAGTTGTAATGCCACATGGCACATCATTGAGTATAGCTACTCAAGCCCAGTTTCTTCAGGGACAGTATTAGTCCATAATTCCATTTCCATAATTCCATTTCAGATTCCAACCCCAACTGGCCCAGAAATGGTAGTTTCACTCCTACTGTTCCTCAGCACCAGAATGGGCATCTTCAGCACCACCAACCCATGCCTCACACGGGACATTACTGTGAGTGTCCTTACTCCTAATATGACTTTTGCAACTGTAAAGTCCTCACACAGTGTATTTGTTTTTGTGAGCCTTAACAACTGTATGTCAGCCTTTTTGTCATGTGGCCTTTTATTGCTTACTTTCATAGAACTGGTCCATTTCAACTCGCGTCAAGTAGCTAGGTTTTCACTGAAGATGGGACAAACTCAATGTTGTCTAATGCCACAATTTCTTACACACACATGCCAGTAATATGGGATATATTTCGATATGGTATATTTAGTTTAGAGTGACAACAGGAGGAGTCCATTATAAAACTGAGGGATTAAGTGATTTATGAATGTGCTATTGTATATTTTCAGGGCCAGTTGCCAATGAGCTTGCATTTCAACCTCCCATATCGAATCACCCAGGTATGAACGCTACTGACTGATCTCTAGATACCGTATAATGCATACATGTTCTCTTTATAAACTAGAATGATGCTACATTGTCAAGGTTGATTCTAAAGGGTTTCGTTTCTTTGCTGTATACAGCTCCTGATTACTGGTGCTCAATTGCTTACTTTGAGATGGATGTCCAAGTAGGAGAAACATTCAAGGTGCCTGCCACCTGCCCAATAGTGACAGTGGACGGCTACGTGGACCCTTCAGGAGGGGATCGATTCTGCTTGGGCCAGCTGAGCAATGTTCACAGGACAGAGAATATTGAGAGAGCCAGGTACTCGACCTCATTCTGTTAGAAGGGTCTGATATATGTGCATTTGTCTCCTTAAAGAACATGATTTTATATAGATCATTGCCATGTGTTTTTGTTTCCTTCACTGCCACATTTGTCTTCCCAGGCTTCACATTGGGAAAGGTGTGCAGCTGGAGTGCAAAGGAGAGGGAGATGTTTGGGTTCGCTGCCTGAGCGATCATGCAGTGTTTGTGCAGAGTTATTACTTGGATCGAGAAGCTGGACGTGCCCCTGGTGATGCTGTTCACAAGATCTATCCTAGTGCTTACATTAAGGTGAAGATTAATACATCCTGACCTATGGTAAAGTACAGTATGTGTGGGACTGTGAGAACCCGGGAAGCCCTCCTTGTGGACGTGCAGGACTCTTAAGTAGTCTGTGCTGTACTACTAACTGCTTCAGCCAGCGTAATGTCCTCAGCTGACGACAGTACCGTCATCAGTTCTTGTTCCGTCTTTTGTCTTTCCACCAGTCCTAAGCTTTCTTTTCCTGTGTTGTAGGTATTTGACTTGCGTCAGTGCCACAGGCAGATGCAGCAGCAGGCAGCAACAGCCCAGGCAGCAGCTGCAGCCCAGGCAGCAGCAGTGGCTGGGAACATTCCAGGGCCAGGCTCCGTGGGAGGCATCGCCCCAGCTATCAGTGAGTGTACCAGAACCACTTAAGCCCTATTATTCACCCTGTTATGCCCTATTATTTACCCAGGGGGGGCCAGGGTAGAAATTAAATCAGTCCCGTTTGACTAAAATTCTATAGCTTTTCTTCTTCTACCATGTCGAATCGATGTCAGAGGATCTGTCGGACACATACCATTAGGCAGGCACAATGATACATATTAATGGAAATGTGCGTTCCAAGAAGTATAACCATGGTTTTCTAGATAGGAACGCTATAGTCCCAATAAATATTACTATTATGCCTCAAGACTGACAAAATCAATTCTTGCTCTTTAGTCATCACAGGGATTATTTTGTTATAGTTCAGTGTTTTTCAACCATTTTCATACCAGGCCCACTATTTATTTTGCATTTTAGCCACGGACCCCCATCTGATGTTGAGTTTAGCCTCTCAAAATAACAATTCTTGTACTTTTTCTAATTGTAATAATAATTCAGATGTTTAAATATATGGTCCATTTAGCTGGGGACCACCTAGAATCTTCTCAGAGACCACTGGTGGCCCCTGAACCACTGGCTGAAAACCACTGTGATAGATGAATGAGTGACTTGTAGATATGTGTAAGCAACAATCTACACCACTGTTGTTGGCCTTGCAGTACTAAACCAATACTGTAACTTTGTTCTAGGTTTGTCTGCAGCTGCAGGTATCGGCGTGGACGACCTGCGCAGGCTGTGTATTCTGCGGATGAGCTTTGTGAAAGGTTGGGGCCCGGACTACCCACGGCAAAGCATCAAAGAGACCCCATGCTGGATTGAAATCCATTTACATCGAGCTCTGCAGCTTCTGGATGAAGTTCTGCATACCATGCCCATAGCTGACCCGCAACCTCTTGACTGAGGTACTGTACAAGACAACTGTAGACATTAAGACGATGTACAGTGCCTGCAGGAACGGGTGTTATTACAGAGCACTGCAACCATAGGACTGCATGAGGGGATTTGGACGTTGGAAAGGAACATGGGGGGTGGGGGATATTAATCGTCACTCATTGGCGATGATACAAGTATGACTTTGTGAGAGTTGAATTTTGTTTTTCTTCACATAAAATCATGTAATCTCCATGTTATTGTAAAAATGTACCGCAGCTACTTTATTACCATTAAATAATTTGTCAATTTGTCAGTTTTTATTTGTACTTTGTCTTAAATAAATGGTTCAAGAAAATGTTAACTGTTAAGTGAATTGCGGAGCAATTCCCAATTCTAATTCCAGCTTGTCTTCCAATTCCACAAGGAACAGTTTAATTTAATAACAATCAGCCAAAGCTGTTTGAATTCAGTATTGTGATGTTGGCCCAAATTATAAATGAAAACATTTCCCCGTTTAGTGTATTAGTAATAGTGATCATATAACACATCAACTGCCATGTTTTAGATTTTTTTTAGCACTTTATATGCTCCATCTTTTCCCCATTAGTATGTTGTCATAGTCTTTTGTGGGTGTTTATTATTCTTATGTTATCTGATAGTGTTAAGATTGTGTTGGCAGTGTCCTTGGTGAGATGCCTCAGTTATCCATTTAACTTTTGAGTATAGTGGTTTGAATAATTTTTTACTGTTCCAGTTCTTGTGGATTCCATAAATGGGAAGAATTGAAAGCCATATTAATGTTATGAAAAGTGAATACAATTTATCAGATTGCAGTCTTTATCACTTTGTGCTCCTTGTTCGGAAAAATATTCATATTTGGGACTTTTATATTTGTTTTTGCTACCTTTTCATTGATGAACCCAATGGGTGATATTTCAAACTTTAAAGTTCTGTAAAGATTTAAGGAAATAAAATGCTTAATCTATCTTAATTATACAATGTTATACTTTCTGAATATATACTGTTTTAATGTTCATTATTTATGAATGTTTGAATAAAACTTAGTTGGTTTACACTACAATGGACTCCAGTGTTGGCCAGACCAAGTTGAAATTATGTTTATTAACATTTAGTTAGTTTTGCAATGTATGGCTGAGTAAAGAAAATTGGAAGGGAACATTGGCAATGTGCATTTTTTGGGGAGGGAGGGTTGGTTGCTCGTGTGCCATACACATTAACTTTAAGGGCCCTGATACACCTAGCAATGTTTTGATCAACATCAACAAGCAACATCAACGTTGACTTTCACTTTTCTATACAAAATGATCAACTCCTGGTTGTTCAGAAAAGTCAGATCATTAGCCCACTCTACTGGTCAACATTTCGGAAAATGGGTGGAATTCCCCCTTTAATGTTGCCTGTTACTGTATGTGTCTCATCATGTTGCCTGTTGATGTTGACATTGTTAGTTGATCAAAATATTGCTAGTGTATCAGGGCCTTTAGATGAGGACAAACCAAAGCCATGAGCCAGTTTAATTATGTGGAGAAACAGTTTGCCTCTGTACAAACCATGCTAACAAAAGCTCATAAAATGGGCACATTTCAGTTTTTTAGGTAATCTGGACAATGGGTTAATGAACCCATTACCATGCTTGCTTTTATAAGTGCCTGTCAAGTTGTTTGCAATGCTGCTGCAAGATTAATGAGGTGGGAGGGCACTCGACATCAAACAAAACGTTTAACAGACTGACATGTCATTTTAATAATGATAGTTAAATTACTATTATTTGTCAAATGTTCTTCATAAGGGCCACAGGTGTTGGGCCTAACTTTTGTTTTTGGGGCAAAAGGACAGGTGCTCAAGCACCCAAATCCCCCTGCCCTAGGACTTAGTGTATAGTGTTGGACAAGGTGTTCAATAGATATAATTTAACATTCATGAGAAACATTTCTTTTCAACAAGAAAAAAAGTTTATTACTGGAAAGACAAGCCACAAATTTTAAGAAAACAACACTAATAAGCTAGCCTGAGCTGAAGTCTGAAATATTCAGAAAACCAAACTACATGTGTCTTTAATAGTTTCTATATTCATCAATACGACACACTAAATGATAATGTCTTTATAAATATAAAAGTTCCCCAGTTTTCCTCATTTTTATGTAAAATACACAATACAAATCACCCTACACGCATTGGTTTTCTCTTGCCAATTTGAAAGATACAGCATACTAAGAACCTGAAACAGCACACAAAAAGAAAGTCACATGAAATGTGTATATATATTAGATACTATACATCATCAAAAGAGGGAAATCACAAAAGCACTTTTGCCAAACATATCTGATGTAATCCATCACTAAAATAAACCAAATAGTTAAGACACAAATAAATATACTTTTCCATTTTAGTTTATATACAATGGTTTTAGTCTAGAGTGAATTAAACTAAAAACCTTCCCCAAATGCCACTGCCAAATGCTTGTGCTTGCATTAGAGCGTGCTACAGATGGCCACAACTCAGTAGACAATCAAATGGCACTTAAAACATCCAAACAGAAATCTCAAACTGACCACAGCATTCAGAAAATATTTTGAGTAAAGATAAAGAAAGGTGATACAATGAATGTAGTGTTAGAAATCATTTAACGCTCGTTGTTCATCAAGGGATTTAAGATTTGAGACCGATTTTTGCTTCGTTGCAATGACAGTGTCACACGCTAGAAATACATTTCCGACGCACTACGCAGCCATGCGCCAAAGTACTCAACAGGCCTTATACAGTATAACCTCAATCCATCTGGAGGTAAAAATCAATCGTGTAAACTAGGAGTGAGTGTGTGGTCACATTGATTAGAGGATCCAGTCCAGCCTGAAGAGAGATCTTTACAAATCCTCAACCAAGGTATCCTCTTAGTAGCAGCACTTCAGCATTGAAATGTTATGCACTGCACAGCCACTATCTGGAGCTCACCAGAGGCCAATAGTCACCAAAGCAATCTGCTCTGGCCGAGGTGAATTCAAAGGCACTGGAGTCTTATCATGGGTCAGTGAAGCCGCCACATTATCCGGGTGGAGAGGCATTTCCTAGCTTCATCTTCTGTTAAGACGTTAACCACTTTCAACCTGACATTCCTATATTGCAGTGGTTTTCAACCTTTTTGATCCCAGGACCCACCATTTATTCAGAATTTGAGCCACGGACCACCATTTGATGACATTTTAGCCCCACAGACCCCAAAACTAAAGATTTATTTTTGCGTTTGTCCAAAATTCCAGCCTGGATTTGGGGAAGCAAAACAGTCAAACATACAGATCAAAATGACCATTAATCTTCTACATTAATCTTCTAGTTGTGTAGACTTGGGCTAATTCACATGATTACGCGCTCAAGAGTTACACCTGGTTAACCAACTTTTCACCTGGTTAACCAACTTAGCTGGGGACCACTGGTGGTCCCCTGACTACTGGTTGAAAACCCATGCTATATTGGAAAAGTCATTATAGGTGAAATCTTGCAACAAAACCACGAAAACGGAAGACCGACAATCTCTCAAAGCCTCACGTCGTGACATGTTGTAAGCTTGTGGATCGTCTGGTTTTCGCCATTCTTCATACAAAATAAGTAATAAGTATAAGGGCCCTTGAGATAGGGCCTGAGTGGTTAAGGAATAGCTTATCTTTGTAATGTCTAGTTGGAAATGGGCAGCTGTTACAAAAGACTATTTTTATTTTATTTCTTTTTTTTAAATAATGAAGAACACAAGTACAATTTGTGTTGGCAGCATTAGATTGAGTCCAGTGTTTACTAGCCAGGCTTTGAGATGTAGAAAGGAGTTTCAATGTCTGGCACATATTCTATGTGTAAAAAAACAAACAAACAAAAACAAAACAAAAACGTACAGAAAACACTAGAAAAATAGATTCTAGCAGCACATACAGTAGTAGATGTGCATGTATTATCCCAAAGCACGTAGAGTTAAATGAAAATGCACTTAGGCACAGAATAACACATCTATAGCATTTTCTCATTTGACAAATTCATCAATTTAAAATCCCTTTATGGTTGGCGTCATGGCATGGAAAACTGCCATGGGCAAAAAATGATTTATTTTTTATGAAGAGGTACATACTACGACTTCTAACATTTTCAACAATAATGGAGAAAGCCGTATTTCTTTGTAATGATTACTTGAGTTGATCATGCAAGATTATAGTTATTTTGGTTTGTGATTTATACCAACTTGGTTTTAGAATAGTTCAGAGTTCTCAATTTGTTCAGCAAACCTGCCAGTGGCAGTCTGTATCATACAGGTGAAGGGAATATCCTTTATCTTTTCAAAGGGTCAGAGGAAATTCATTAGGCCAACAACTACAAGCTACTGTAAAGACAACGACTCTTGCGTGCTAAAGAATCCCGAAAGTGATTCAGAAGAAAACCTATTTTGACAAATTGTTAATATATTTTCTTCCAATCACAGAATTAATGTGTGTGTGTGTGGGGGAGGGGGTCAAATGGTTTAAAACAAATGTTATAACTTAAGGTCCCAATAGTAGTTATATTTAACATTCATCATCATATTTGTCGTTGATTAACATGATTCTACATTTTGGAACAGATAACCGCAGCTTTTGGTGCAATGTGGTTTCTTGTTTGGTAAACGAGCCACTGTACGCCAGCAGGATGTAGTTGTAATGCCATTGAATTACCTGTGATGATACAATTCACACCTGCCAAACATTCAGGAGACATTTTTCAACATAGGCACTCGTCCTAGGTTAGTACCATACAGGATAGTTACAGCAAATCCTGTTAATGGATAAATGTGACTATGGTACGGTGCAAATAATGTACGACATTTATGACAAACCCAATAAAGATCATACAGAATCTCTCAAAATAAAAACACACCAAAAACATGCATGTGTGTGTATATATACATACACACATACCCTCCCACACACACACCCACAAAAAAAAAGTATTTGTTGAGCATTCCGAGATGAATGAGATCAGATTCACAACATTTCCTTAGATGAATTGTAAACTATGAAAGGATCCAGTATTTAGTATTCAGAACATTGTTTTGAGTTTCAATTGCTTTCACTGGCTGACTATTTAGATTTAAAACTATTTAGTGTCTATGGACATTTACGAATATACAGTACTAGTCACCATTCGGCCTCCCATTGATCAACTTCGAAAAAATGCTTAAATGTTCAAAATGGAGTGTCAGGTGAGCTCAGCAGGTTCAATCACGCCCTGAGCAATTAGCTAAAAGGTCAAAGGCCATGGCCACCAGAAATAACATTCCAATTAAGCATATTATGTAACAATTCTAACAGGCTTTTGCTGAATCAAAAACTACTGTACTGCTTTTGTAGGTATCCTTATCAAGCATCAAATCTTTAACAATTCAATCTGTTAAAATGTGTTTTTGCAAAACATTCTGAATGTCAGGAACGTTTTATTGGCAGTGCTTAGTGGGAAGATTCTTATGTCGTAGAGCAGGGGTTTTCAACCTTTTTCATCTCAGGGCCCACCATTTATTCAGGATTTGAGCCACGGACCACCATTTGAGGATATTTTAGCTCCACAGACCCGAAATCTAAAGATTTATTTTGCTTTTGTCCACAATTCCAGGCTGGATTTGGGAAACAAAACAAGCAAAACATACATTCCAAAATGGCTAATTCAGATGATGAATATTTTAACTCTTGAGAGTGTAAAAATGAAACCAAATGGACCCGCAAGGGTCCATTTGGTTTCATTTTTACGTTCTCAAGAGTTACATCTGGTTAACCAACTTAGCTGGGGACCACCTGGAATCCTCTCAGGGACCACTGGTGGTCCCCGGACCACCTGTTGAAAAGCCCTGTCGTAGAGCATACTGTATATGCCAGAATATGCGTACCAAGTTTAGTTTCAAACGCAGTTACGTTCTAGATTAGATACCTGTATGGCCTAAAAGGGGAATTCCACCCATTTTTATTTTTTTTCTGAAGAGTGTAGAAATGCAACCAAATGAACCCTAACAGGTTCATTTGGTTCCATTTGTACGCTCTCATAAAAAAGAAGCATCTAAAGAAATCAATTAACATGGTGAAAATACATCTTGATGATGTCATCCAGATGTTTTACCATGTTAGTGGGTTTCTTCAGACCTCCATTTCTTGGGAACACAGAATGGGGGAACTTTTTTATCATGTCCAGTGTCCACCCACCCAACACCTTGAAGGTAAATCAATGGTATAGTAAAATGTTGAAAATGGGTGGAATTACCCTTTAAAATGTTACTAATCCTGAAAGTTTCATCATTTCTGTAGAATTTGCAAAAAGCTGAGGGAGCAGGAAATAACCATAATAATGATAAACAAAAGGGAAAAACACAGTTTCAGGCCTTCTGGCTTAAAACCTTAACCACTTTCACCATGGAATCCCCATTTTGAGCATGTCATCCTAGTCGATCTAAAAGCTCATGGTGTGTGTTGGGAGGACTGTAGATGGGATATTTAATGGTTAAGTGGCTCAGTGATTAAAGAATAATCTCAATCTTCTGTAAACTCTCCAGTCGGTCTGTACATTAAGTCTGTCTATTTGTCAGTGGTAGGACTCATTAACCATCAATAAATAAATACACTATGAAGAATTGGTAGAACAAGTCTCCTCAAGAATGTAAAACATAAAATGAAACAAGAAAAGAATATTTTCAGCAATAACGTTTCTAATAATGTTTCTCATCTGAGAAAGTATTAATCTTTTAAATTCTCCACAACATAAATGAATATTAAATAACAGTTCAAGTACAGATTTAGTTTTTCCAGTGATGTCCCCTTCCTTTTTCACAGTCTATAAAGCAATTACAGAAAAGCTACCAAAAGAAACAATCACAGATAAACAATCAGATTCAGCCACATGAAAAGAATCAAACCGATGTAGTCTCTCCTTGTATATACAATATCTTTGAATATCAGAAAATATCTACTTTTGGTCCACTGTACAAAGATGACCATCAAATGGGTGTGACGTGTTTAGTTAGTTATACATGCCAACAGTAAGACACCCTCCCCAAACCCTATTCTCACAGGTGATTTTTAACCCGCAGCATGGATTCGTTTTAACCCGCCACACATGTCGAGAGCTGGACTGTTGGTGTATTTAACCAACATATGCACCCCTCCATTGAATTGCCAGGGGATGAATAATGCATGGACTAAAAACGGTAATGTATTAGAAATGAGATGAAATAAGCAATGCACGTTATATCTCCTGTATGTGTGGGGATGTTGAGATTTATGCAGTACAGTGGTGTGTGTGCAATAAGGTTTGGTGACTGCACTGCACGAAGTCACAGGGCTGGCACCACTGGTTTGAGGTAGGGTGATTGATGGATGTGTTCCACTTCCAACACACATTCATGCACAGGGCGCGCGCACACACACACGCTCGTAAACAAAGACACACATCGCCACACTCATGCAGGTACATGTGCACACCCATGCACCCATGTGCACAAACACACAGGCAAAAACACACCTCACCCAATAGCAGAGGCTAATGCAAGAATAGCCCTCAAGTTGACAGAGTGAGAGAAAGAGAAAGGCTAAGGACCATGATTCAGGAGCTTAAAGCAGCTACAGTCAACATTTTTTTACATAATTAAAATGGAATGTATTTCTTAAATGCATGGTGTAATGGCTTTGTGAGAATGACACCATCGCCATTCAACTCGGTTCCGTAGGTTCTAGGGAAGGTGGAGACTCTGCCTTCACTGTGCATTATCATCTGCATGATGATATGAACTCACAGGAACTGTGAGATCGATTGATCAGCACAAAGGGTGTGCCTCAGCAAAAGAATATACAGTAAAAAAGTATGGCAATTCAAATTGACCTTTTCTGTACTCAGCTTTGTAAACAAATGTACGTGTCATATGGCTGGGCCTTGAGAGAGAAAAAAATAAATAAAACTAACAAAAATAATGACACCAAGAAACTCAAGGCCTCACCAAAACCAAAGTTTCACAAAGTTGACTGTAGCCACTTTAAAATAAGCACTAACTTTGTATAAGCTTAACAGAACTGATCCAGAGAGATGGACAGGCATCTCTGAGCCCGTGTCCCCAAAGCCTCCACATTGATGAACCAGCCCAAATCTAGCCACAAGTTACCAGGGAGCTTGAACTGTGGCTGGGGGATAACAAAGAGGCCCTGTGGTCTCTGAACCACACAGTCAGGATTACATGGACAGCTGCATTTAGGATAAGGCACTATGATAAAGCCGAGGTACATAAAATCCCTGACATTCCTTCTGCTCTTGCAACGCGGCACTGTAGGACAGGAAGCCTAGCATATGCAGTGGCCAAAGATGGCTCTCATCGCCAGCTTCCTCTTGTTGTTGTTTTTTTGGTCCATGCCCGGTAAGAAAACAAAAAACAAAACAAAAAAGTCAAAATCTCATCACATTCAGGCTACTACACTAAAGAGCATCTAAAAATGACAATATCAACATAAAACCCACTTGTATAAATAGCGCCAGTGACATACGCCTGTTCAGACAGCATCATTTGGGTCAAATTAACACCCATTCCCTCGGGTTCCCTCCTCTGGCTGTTGCATCGTAAAGGGCTTTATATACTTTGTTGCGCGTGGCGCCGCACAACTAAGTATGAATCAGCTTAACAGAGCACAGACTCTTGGGAGAAGATTTAGCAGTCAGATGATGCTGACGGCACATCTTATCCCAAGTATCCGACATTATTTCAACACTCCTCCCACGGATGAGGGTGAAGGAGGCAGAAGAGACTGCGACCAGCCACGTCGGTGCAGACAGACAAAGCGCACAAGAACAGGGAGGGAAATATCCAAGACACACAGAGAGAACGATATGTACTGTAGATAGAGAGAAAGTGAGAGAGAGAAAAGACAGAGCCACAGAGGGGCCCGGGCCGCCGTTACCCCCTCAGACGGAGGCGTACGTGTTGCCCGTGGCGCTGCAGTGGCGGATGGTCGGGGTGCCGGCCGAGGGCGTCAGGATGTGCTCGGTGTGGTCCTCGGGGGGCTGCGGCAGGGAGTGGAGGACACTCTGATGGACCACCCCTCCAGGGATGGGACCCCCCACAGGATGGGCGATGTCCTCCGGAGCGACCACCTGGATGACCTGGATCACCTCCGTCTTCTCCCGTTTGGCAGGAGGCTCTCCTCCGGACTCCTCCATGTCCTCCTCCAGGTCGCTGTCCAGGTCACTGATGTCGTCTGTTAAAACACAGGACACACAGTGCAGGTCACAATCCAACTCGTTTAAGAGGTACAACACTTCATCCGTTTTATAGTTTAAAATTGATGATCAGTTTTCTTTCAGACTTTTGACAATAGCAGATCTACGCAGTGATTTGCACTGCTGTGGAAAGAGGAACCATATCCAAAATGTTCATTTATGCAGATTAAGCACTCGGCTGATATGAACACTTTCATAATAAAACTCAACCACATACCTTTGTCAAGGTTAGCCGGAGACAGGGTGTTGAGGCTGTCAAACTAGGTGACAAAAAGAAAAATTGTTGATGTTACAAATCATTACATTTCCTGTACCTTGCAAAAAAACAGGACACTCTCATTCGATAATTGAAGCCAGAAATGTCTATGGTGTCTGTCATCCATGACATCAGTGCTACCTTGTCTCAGGATGCCAAAGAGAGTGGGAGAATATTGGAGGGATTTACAGTTCTGCACATTTGGAACTCTTCGGTCTAGTGGTTTGCAAGATTAGTCCCAGACACACAGACAGACAGACTTCTGGACAGTATAGGAGCGAGATGCAACAGGCATACACACCTCCCCCATGACTCCAATGGGTGTCTCTCCGGTGGCCTGAGCCACGCGGTGCTCCACCAGGTAGAACATGTACTCATCGTACAGCAGGCGGATGAGGTGGAAGGAGCCGAAGCTGGCAGCACTGCGCAGGGTCAGGTCTCTGATCACCATGGAGCTGAGAGAGAGAGAGAAAACACAACACCATCACATCACTTTATTCTGATCTACCAGTAGATCACACAGGCCATGCAGGTAGATCACATGACAGTCCCCCAGCACTTGGACTCTTATAGATCTGTAACTCTTGAGAGCGTTAAAATGAAAGCAAATGGACCCTTACGGGTCCATTTGGTTTCATTTTACACTCTCAAGAGTTAAATTATATTTAAACATCTGAATTACATAATTTTCAAGGGTCCACACAACTAGAAAATGGAGAATAATTGTTATTTTGACCAACGTTTTGCTAGTTCTCTTTCCCAATTGTGGACAAAAACATGAAAGTTCTTAGTTTTGGGTGCAAGAAACTAAAGTCAAGATCACAAACTGTCAACTCAAACATCAAATACTGTTTTCAAACATCATTAATAGCATATACAGGAAAACCTTCCAATTCTCCCCCTCTATTTTTCATTATAAATGCATTATTCTTAAACACTATCACTAAGTAACACCATCACCACGATTTCAAAGCTCAAACTTTCTAGGGGGCCTTGAAATGGATTTTCAGTAATGGAACAATTTTTCACATGTTTGATGTGTAGATCTTGTTGAGCTCTCAAGTCAAAAAGGTGTGGCAGCCCTGTTCTACACCGTAGGTTACCAAACAGTACCACTGGCTTGGGACTCATTTGTTTATGGGTCACGGATACATTGTCATGGGTCCCTTGTTATTTGGGGGGAGTTTCTGTTAGTGTTCTGCAACACTCTGATCTATGTGATTTCCATGGCCACTAGAAGATAAGCATAATGTGTTTGATACATCTTTAGGACCCCAATCTACAGAGGGACGGATTAAAGTGAAAAGGGGCCATGTGCAGTGCACAACTCGCCAAGGTCTCCCTTTGCAATGTTTTTTCTAATGATTTTGGTACATTTTCTTTTACTGTTATTACTGTCCCTAGTAGCAAAACAGTAAGACTGGCAGAAATAGATGTGAATATGTTGAATGAGGTTCAAATTGAACATTACTCAGGTATCCTCTTTGAATCCATCCGACCTTCTTACTCTGTGTTATTAAAGGAAAGGGTGCATTTTTATATAGTTTACTCTGCTCAGTTCAAAGCATGTTGGAAAGTGTTGGACTTTGAGGACATTCTGAAACCAAACATAAAACCAAATGGTTTCCTGTTTACGATCTCAAAGAGTTGCATCTGGTTGAACCAACTTTCCATCACTAAGTTGGGGACCACCTCGAACCCTCTCAAGGACCACTGGTGGTCCCCGGGCCACTGGTTGAAAACCACTGATCTACACACAAAAGAATAAATAAACAAACAAAAATTAACATTTTACAGGTCAGTCAGAAACAGACCTGTAGAAGGACCACTTGAGCAGAAACTGGCGAGCTGCAGTAGGGAAGCTGGGCCGGTGCTCATATGGCCTGAGGACCTGCGTGACCACGTTGTCCAGCCAGGCGGCCCACTGCTCCAGGGAGCTCTGCTGTTGTAACGTGGCCTTGAAGTCCTGCTCCAAGCGTTGCACCACACCCTCCTCACACTGGCACACCCACGATGCTTGCTCCTATTGACATGGACAATATTAGCTCAGAGCTGAAACAATGCATAAGAGGGTAGGATCCAGGCTAAGGTACAGTATAATATAAAACAGGGGTTTTCAAGCTTTTTGATTACAGGGCCCACTATTTATTCAGCATTTGAGCCATTTGAGCCACGGACTACCATTTGAGGACATTTTAGCACCACAAACCCCAAAACTAACGTAAGCAAAACAGGCAAACATACA
This sequence comes from Benthosema pterotum, assembly GCA_039105355.1. NCBI lineage: Eukaryota > Metazoa > Chordata > Actinopteri > Myctophiformes > Myctophidae > Benthosema > Benthosema pterotum. The sequence goes on from CM076985.1 coordinate 27,587,819, forward strand.
GATCAAAATGATCACTCTTCTACATTCTCTAGTTTTGTAAACTTCTTAATAAAGTGGGGCTAATTCAGTTGATGAATATTTTAACTCTTGAGAGTGTAATGTTTCATTTTTACACTCTCAGGAGTTACATCTGGCTAACCAACTTTTCATCTGGTTAACCAACTTAGCTGGGGAACCACCTGGAACCCTCTCAAGAACTACTTGTGGTCCTCGGACCACTGCTTGAAAACCACTGATCTAAAATAAAGAGAACTTTCTACTTCTAGCTTTACGGTTGCAGTGGAGGAACAGGGGTGCCAACATTATTACAACTTTTTGAGATGAAATGTCTGCATTTGGAATTTTGCTAATTTGTGGCCCATTAGATTCATTTGAATGCAAGATTTTGGCTTATGGGTAGCACTAAAGAACAGGCCACGGTGTGAGCAAAATCAATATTGTTCATGCTCCGGGAAGCACAAATGTGCAATTTAGCCTATAGCCCAAGTAAACATTTGTGGCTAAGGGTGGTGCTAGAGATAAAACTGACAACACCAACATAATGGGACTAATAGACTACAGAGCCTAAACTGCCCTTTGGGATGGAAAAAGAGTGGACAGGAGATTTATACATGCAGGAAGGTTTAGAAAAATCCCTAAATCAGAGCACATCCCTTCACTAAGTCCCTCCCCAATCCGGCATTGTCCAAGAAGAGGAGAGCTTGGCCTGGATAGCAATAGTTGCTAAAGTATTTGGATTGGCATTGGTCAGTGAACAAACCCCACCCTAAAGGATGGGGTTTTGAGAAGGGCTCATTAACAGACCTGGACATTAGCAAAGTCCACACGGTTGAGGTCACTCAGCATCTGGTTGATCTGTGAAGTGTTCTGCAGGACAGCGCGTGCTGCCTGAGCCAGGTGGTTCAGAGAGGTGTATCTGCGCAGTGTTTGCGCAAAGGCACTAACAGCAGCAACCTGAACAAGAGGCATGCATAGAAACCAGAATTGTTAGATTATGTCAATATTTAGAAGTACAAAAGATTATTAAACATAAATTATCTACAAGAACTGAACATACTGTATGTTCAATGACAGAAAGCATGGTGGAGATAAAATACAGTGCAGAATGTACTGTGTACCTTGGTCTGAATCATTCTCTGTGGAATGGCATTCATGGCATTGTTCAGCCAACCTTCCAGGCTTTTGGCAAAGTTGCGGATGGCTTGAGTCAAGGCACCTACGGATAGAGATAAAAAATAAACAAAAACAGTGAATAAGGACAGAATAATGCAAAGACATCTTCAAAATGGAGAATTCAAGTCACAGCCTTAAGACAATATTTGACATGCAACATTGATGTGGAACCATGCGTAAATGAGACTTTACTGGGAATGGGTCTGAGGACATCGGGGATGAGGATCTCCACGAGGGCCTGGTACATCAGGTGGTCACATGTGCTCATCCATTTGAGCACAGCCTCGTTCTTGCACAGCTCCAGCAGCTGTGTGCGGGGTAGTCGGTCTTCAATCTCACTCACGTTGCTGTGCCATCAAGAAACCCAATGTTACATACTTACAGGTCTATTCAAATGGCCCATCATAAATTATCATAGATGTCGGACAGGAAATGGAAAAAGAAGAAATTTAATATAAAACCCACCAAAAGACTCAATCTGCCATCCTTATTTTGGACAACTTTGAAAATAGCAGAGAACTACAAGCTCACAACACATCGCAATACAATGTAGACTGATTTCTCCCCATACAGCAATAAAAGTTTTTTTTTTTCTCCGACAACAATGATATTATTTCACAGGTGAATGTGTACAAGGTGAAGTACTTCCAGGTTAATAAACCTTGTATCATAGTTTTCCAGTTAAAACCTGTCATTAGAATTTTGCTGAATGGAGCTGACCTGTTTTCTGTAATGGTGGTGCCCTCTACTGAGTCAGAGGGTGAATAACGCCAGAATGTCTGCCACAGCTTCTCTATGAGACTAAACTGGAGGTTTACAACCACGTCAAGGATAGCCTGAAACAAAAAAAGCATTTAACATTCAATGACACGTTAACCGTCATGAGCTCCACTAAGATCACCCATTCGACTTTTTTTGTATGTCTCTCATTAACAAACAAAAAAGAATTATGCTGTTTTGAAAGCTGCACTCTGCAGTAGAGCACAAATTTCAGCCATGCCCTAATTCCTTCAATCATTGAGGAATGATGTCTGGAGCATGTGTTGTTTCGGAGTCCAGTCGGAGGAGGGCTCCTTGAAACATCATGGTGCATTGGGGGACGGAATACAATAAATAAAAGGGCTGTCATTACATCATTAGTGCAACCAGAGGGAGATTGTACAGAGATAAATCTTTGGACAGTGTAAAAGTAATGTGTCATATTGTCATCACTAGGACAAACGTGATGTTATAGCCTAAATCCAAATCATAGTCCAGGCACAGGCTAAATCAGAGTACTGGTAGTAATGGATATTGGCAAACTGTTCTAGGGTTGTATGCGGCTAGAGCAAATAGGTTTGTATAGAAAGAAATAAGTGTCTTTGTTTTGTTTTTCTTCTGAAAAATGATTATGTGGGATGGTTAATATAATATAGCCTTGGAGTGCTATAGTATGGAACTGTTTGGAGCCAGGATACCGATGATATCATAATAGCCTGTGGATGCCTTGTTAGTATGTGTTTGTATATTGTATCATATTGTATTATATAGGGATATCCCAGTCACATTATTTTGCACCAGATCCGATTCTGATAATTGGATTTTGAGTACCCGCCGATTTATACAGATTTTTCCTGAATCAATATTTATATTTTTATAAAATACATTTATGTCATATCACAATAGTACAATATCCAGTCTAATATCATGTTAAAAATGGGGTGATCGCCCATTTGCGATCATGCGATCGGACCGGGACAATCCTAGTCCTATACATTAAACAAACCACAACAACTCTTGGTAAAAAATGGTAAAATAAGTAGTTCTGATGATCTGACCTCACAGTGCTCTCTGTAAAGACACTGAAGGGCTTTCACGTCCTCTGGGCTGATGTTGATGTCTGCTTTGCTCTCTCCCAGATCCAGCTCCACAAAGTCAGGCAGCGCTCGTGATGCATCTGTTGAAGAGTAACAGAATGAAGAGTACAGAAAATGAATTTAATTTTCTCTAAACCAATCGGATACCTGATGAATCTAATGAGCTTAATCTCAAACTTAGCATTTAAATATTTGATCCTGCAGTTTTATTTATTTTGTTAAGTCAAAACTCAAAAGTCAGAGCCATTCAGAGGGGTCTCTGTCATAAAGGAGGACATGAAGACAAACAGGAAGCATGAGAATATGGTACAAACACACAAACAAACAAAGAGAAGGGCTGCTGACCTAGGAACTGCTGGTGGTGCTGGCTCTGTGCGATAATGACCTGTTCTGCTGCGCTGGAAGGATGCTGGCCTTCACCTGAGTAGTTCTCCCCAGAGCCACTGGGGAGCACCTTCTGCACCGGTTTGAACCTGAAACCACACAATCACAACTTAGTACACAGCTACACAACGCGGGGGTCTGGAGTGGGGCACCGCGCAGGGGTACTTGCTGGAAAGGGTCCCCTGATGAGTGATATTTAGGAGTGATGTTCCGAGCAGATTTTTTTGGGCCGATCCCGATCCCCGATTTTTTTTTTTTTGTATCTGCCGATACCGATACCGATACCGATTTATTGTTAAATTCAAATATTCACCCTTTTCTACTGCAGCACGTCTCTTTGAATGGTCTTACCATACCTTATTGATGAAGCCTTTGTTTTGTATTTTAGTTTGCCATTTATTTAACAGTGAACGGTCTCTGAACAGTCTCTGAAAACACAAATAACGTAAAATAAATATCTGTACAGTATACAGTAAATCCAAAATCTTGTAGAATAAATAAATAAAATAATTATTCTACTTCTTATAGGCAGCTAAAGCTTATATTTCTACTTTTCAAAACGATCATAATTCATAACTCATATTTTGTGTCATTTAGAACCAATGGAATGTAATCAGCTCATGTGTTAAAGCCAATTCCCCAGTGCAGTAGCAGGTGCTCATGGTAATTTTAACCTTTTAAGTCAGCACACTATAGGGAGGATTATTTTAAAAAAAGATATATAAAAACGTAGTAAAAATCACTGTATATACCTGAAGAATAAAAGGAAATCCCTAATCGGACACGTTCCAGAGCAGTCTTCTTCATTTTAAATATTTACAGAAGAAAAAATTATATTGCCTGATAATTATTTTCAAGGGGAAAAAATACCCTATGCAGTGTGCTGCCGCTCCGTGCAGGCACTATATGCAGAAGCATTGGGAGAGAGACAAAGTTAGACTAAAGTTTAGTTTACAAGAAGACTTTCTGCTTTATGCTATGAGGATACTACAATTATTCTAAGAGAAGAGTTCCTACAACATCTAAAGCCATGGAGTATGTGTTGCTTTTTCGTTTGGAGCGTGGGACTTTCACTTTTCACTTTTCTGACGGAATTACTTTTAACAGCTACACATAACAGACACAGTGGATATCACAACGTAAGGTAGGTGATTAATCAATATGCGAATGCCGCGGTGAAAGGAACATGCAACAAGAGCAGATTTGAGACTCTACGACTCCGTCTCTCTTTCAATGTGAAGAGAAGCGCAGCGCTGTCGGATCATATTACAACTGTGTGTGTGTGTGGGGGGGGGGGGGGGGTGCAGACGGAGAGAGACAGAGAGAGAAAGAGAGAGAGAGAGAGAGAGACAGAGAGAGAAAGAGACAGAGAGTGTGGTGGTCCGTGCACGACTGCAACATAGAGCTCCTTTTTCCTCTCTCCTGCTATATTGCTATGTATGCTGTGTGCGTTTGTGTGGTGATTGTGATTGTGAAGAGGGAGCGTTCACTGCTGGCGACATTGAGGGGTCAGAAACGGAGCGCTCCGAACATGCACTAGGTGCCAAAAACAGCGAGTCAAAACCAATACAGATCGGTTTTCCGGATCGGAGCTTTTGGTGATGGCCGATTGAGTCATTTATTTATGAAATCGGCCGATTTAAATCGGCGCCGATCGATCGAGAACACCACTATATTTAGGAGTCAAATGTGGACGCTTACAGGTCTGTAACACTGAAGAGGGTAGACATTATTTGAAGACATGAGGTCGATTCCACAAATGCCTTCTTAATTAGTAGTTCTCAAAGTCTAAGCAATTCAAAATGACATTTTTCGAACACTCACATGTGACTCAATCAAGACTCGCCGTGTGTGTGTGTGTGTGTGTGTGTGCGTGCGTGCGTGCGTGCGTGCGTGCGTGCGTGCGTGTGTGTGTACCTTTGTTTCTGCTGAACAGGTTGCTGTCTGAGGGCCATGTACTGGATGTCCTCCTGTAATCTGCTGAGGGGGGAGTCTGGTTTCACCCGGATGCCATAATAATGGTATTTGGAGTTCCCTCTGTAAGCACAGGCATGGGTGAGATCTCACTATAAGAGATGACATTATCCTCCACAGACACTCAAAATGTTTGTTACGTTTTTGTAATTGTAAGGCATCATTTTGAAATGTACTATGTAAATTCAGGATATTATTCAAGGACCACATCACCGGTTGACAGGTTTCTGAACTGCCCACAGCCCTTCTATGAGACACAGACTGAGTAGGGAAAACTCTGTGGTATTTTATCATGAACATTAGTGAGGACCAATTATATGAAGATGAAAAGTGGTCAAGTGGTCCTTTAGCTATTCAACAACTGGGTTAGACTAAAATCTAGGTCCAGTCAAAGAAAAATAATCACAAGGATGGAAAGCTTGCCTCAATAGCAGAAGGAATAGAAGAGAAGAACAGAGGAAAAGTAACAGATGTTTCGGCGTGTATTCTCACCTGGTGCCAAGGCGGCGTGTACGGAGCCCCATGAAAATGGAACGGATGAGTTTGCCAAAGGAGGCTGCATTGACGGGGTCTAGTTTCTGCTCCTGGCAGTGGCGCAGGTAGTGGCAGTACAGAGTGGACCGTGGCAGACTCACTCCCTCAGCCGTCTCGTAGTTGTCCAGCAGCCACTGAAGCTGGAAGACAATGTTAAAACCCTCCGATCTTAGTGAAGCAAACCAGAGCTGCAACTATAACCAAAAATAGCAAATCTACAAGCTCAAAACGTGTCACATTATGAGGTTGTACATCTGCTGTTTTTGGGGTGAATACCTACCACCTCTCCCCGAATAGGGATGTTGTGGTTCAAGTGATTACAGCCTATATATTTCATTGACTGGGGATCCACCTGTTGTCTGTTCACCGTTACATAACAGCAAGTTTAAGATCGCTCGACCGTCCAACATCACCGGTGAATGGCTCAGTGCTCGACATGCATGCGTATGCCTTGCGGCCATCTGAGCCCGTCCTCCAAATGGCAGAAAACAGCTTTTGGCATCTTGTTAACAACGTCGGTGACAGGGGAGTGAGTTGTATGCGTCACCATGGAAACCAGAGACGACCCATGGGGTGGGGTCCTGTCAGCGTTGGTATAATTTCTTAACTATTTGGGCTTCTTGGCGACAGGATTGGAGCAGCAGTACTTCCCCGGCAGTTGCAGGGTCGGCGATCTTAAACTCACCAATAACTGATTCTACACCAGTGTTTTGCAAGTGTTTTTTTTTTTTTTTTTTTTTTAACGAAATCACTAGGGTTCATGTGGTTAATTCACTCTACCCCAAATCCAATAGCCCTTTTCCTATCCGATGCAGACAAAAAGAAGCACCCCTAGAACAGCATCCCATTTCAACAAATAGTAATGTTGGGGGGGGGGGGGTGCAGCAGGAACCATACAAGCTAAAAGAAGATCATCCAGCTGAGAGAAGGAGACAGCAAGCTTCGCAAAGTTACGACTAGGCAAGGTGAAGCACTCATATGGCGACTTACATGGCTGTTGAGCAGCGAGCTTCTCTGACCGGATAAACCCTCCGACTTTTGGAGCGTCTCAATCGCCATTTCAATCTGATAGACCAAGCAAAGAATAACAAAACAGAAAGAGGGAAAACGAAAACAAAGGAAGAAAAAATAATAATAATAAGCAGTTGCTGTGGAAATACATAACTGCTAACTACTAAAAAATAAAAATAAATAAGGATAACCTAGGATAGGCCCCAAAGCAAGCACAGCTAAACCCAAGCATAGCAGAACCCTAACCTCTTAGATTTCAACAAATCCCTAAAATAAAAATAGAAGAGAAGATGTTTAAAAAGCAGACTTTCACCAGCAAAAAATAAATAAAACACATCAACAACAAATGCAATGTTTTTCTAATAAATATGTTTTTCTTTGATTGGCAAAGATCATTATGAGTTATCACACTATTAATACTATTAACTATTAAAATGAATAGTTATAATATATATTTTAATGGTGTTATTCAGCAATGAATAACGGCAAGTTAAGTGACCAAAAACTGCAACATGATATCACATCGCAGTGATAACCGACTCACCGCTCAGCACTCGCCTAAAGACACTCTCTTGTTTTTACTACCAGTCACCTTATCAATTATAACTGGAGTATGATTGGGGTTTACTCCCCGATGGGTTCAACTGACTGTTGCACGCCTACTGTATATTCAACAAATGAAATGGGATAGAATAAGGCAGAAAGGCATTTACCGTACTCACAGTGGCCGGGGACGCTCGTGTGGTCTGGGGGGCCGGGTGGGGGACAGAGTTGTCCATGAGGTAGGCCTAGGGTCGTCAAAATAACATTTTACTTGACCATCCGTCAATTGTCACACAAATTATAGATATTAAGATAGCAGGTGAACCCCGACTTTGGCACTGAACATCAGAATACAATTATGCAATATGTGTTAATAAAAAATAACACACATATTGCATAACTTTTTTCCATTTTAAAATAAAAATGGTGTAAAGCTGATGTACACGGGCACACCGAGGCATTCATGTAGATCTGCCATTTCTGCAATTTTGTGAACCGTGTGAACATTTACCAACATGGGAACGATTATGACGGTTACCGCATGTAAAGATAACTGTGATAAGGTCAATGCATTGCGATTCGGCTATAATGTAATAATCAATAATAGTAATAGTTGTGACAGTCCTAGGGTATTACCTGCCCCGCCACCAGGCCCATGCCCATGCCTCCGTTGCCCCCTCCTCCATTGTTGGTCATGCCATGAGAGGTCACCACGGTGGACACCTGTGATGAGCTGCCCTGTGTGTCAAAGTAGCTTCCCCCGCTGTTCTGGCTGTACAGCTGAGGCTCCGAATACGAATAGGTCCTTCTGTTCAAAGGAATGATGTCAAGTTAGGGTAATGTTCCTGCACCCCTTTTGTCTTTTACAATCCATTTGGCCACCAATACACAATGCGGTTATATATATACACTGTATATAATACACATCATTGATGTCAAATTGACATCAATATCAGCAATCATGTGATGCATCTTGATTTTGTACCAATTTAATATTCATACCAACTACCAATGTACCATTTAGATTTTGGGGGTTTAGATTTTGAGGGTGGAAGATACATCATCATTTTTAATACAAAGAAAAACTTGTTTTTTGGATCTAGGACTCTGGCACCAGACAGGCTCAACTTAACTTGAGGAGTTTCAATGGCACTTTGATTGCTACTTTGTGCAAATTAGCTGTGCTATTTTCTGGCCTCTTGGAATGCAGGTTTTCACTGTTTAGTGGACGTATCGTTTCCATGACAATGCAAATCACCTGTGGTGTCTGTATTAAAGCCATAATGGACTGGCCAACATAGCTGGGCAATGTTCCCAGCAACGGAAAATGAAATGAGGCACAGGGCAAACTAGACATTTCAATATAAGCTAGACTTGCTGAATTAATAAAGTTTTATCTAAAGCACTTGTTGAAATGTACTATACAAAACTGGCCGCATCGTACTGTAGACATGGCCAGTCTCCAAATCTAAACCAGTGGTTTCCAACCTTGTCCATTATTTATTCATCATATGAGCCACAAATGAGATCCTCTCAGACCGAAAACTAATGTCCACATTTCCATACACATAATGTACATTGACGTTGGTGACAAAAGAGATAACAGGCAAAATAACAATTCTTCTAATTTCTCTAATTGTGTATTTATTGTGTATTTACTGTTTGTAAATTAACTTAAACTAATGCATATAATTAACAAAATTGTAACTCTTGGCCGTATAAAATGAATCACTCAAGGGTTAAAGGTCTATAAGGGTCAATTTTGGCAACCAACTGGAACTCCTTCAAGGACCCCTGGTGGTCCCCAGACCGCTGGTTGAAAAACAAAGGTCTAAACGTCAGAGAGTGGTGTACTGAGCTCCCTTTGTGGCATTTTGGCGTGAAGCATTATAGATTACAGCCTTGACTAATTAATTCAAAATCAAGAGTCACACCCATGTCAATGAAAGACATGTACTGTACACAACTGTGTTTCAAAATTGACCATTTCTGGTTGTGCTTCATTGCAAGAGGCTGCCAACACAACAGTGCATTTCTAAGATAACAGATCGGAGACAGGAATGATTGTTTTAGTCAAACGGTGAATGCCTTGCAAGTTGCTTTTATTTCTCAAGCAGCGTTTAGTTAGACGTGTGCCAATGTGACGCTACTCTGGGATTCCTCACTACAGGGACAGCCAATCTCTTAACTACATACTGTGCCAGATCGTGACATTTTCAGTTTACAGCAGACAAGCAGGCCCACATAGAAGAGGACTTGTGTGTGCATTTCATTTCCTTGGGGTTATACCGTAGGTGCAGTGCAGTTGACTCTCTTTTGTTCTCCCCATCATTCTGAATTATTTCCAGGGGCAAAGGGGCAATATAGGCCCTTCCCACTGATTTTGCTAGCCCAATTACAATCTCAAGTCCCCCCAAAAAAGCATGTTTTGCTTTCTAAGGCTCAATGCAAGTGTGGAGATTCAGAGCAGCCGAATAGTACAGCAAGTGAGGAGTAGCATCAGATACTTCTGATCATCCTCAAATGACTGATCATATTCGGGTGACCGAGCAGTAGCGCACGCGCACACGCACACGCACACGCACACGCACACGCACACGCACACGCACACACACACACGACACTTCTGATCATCCTCCTCGGATGACTGATCACCTTCAGGTGACCGATCACAACCATACACACAAACCCAAAATACCTCGACTCACTCCCACTTCTACCATGAGTGGGAGGCTGCCATGAACGGCACAGAATGTTGTTTAGAAATGAGAGACATAGCTTCTTCTAGATTGACTCACATGGTGCCGTTAGTGTAGACGCCACTGTTCTCCTCCACATACTGCACTTGCGTTGGGTAAACGTGCTGAACCTGTTGAACAGTCTGGGTCTGCCAAAAAAGAATACACTAATATTAGGACTGACCAATTAGCCAAAACATGTATATATATATATATATATATTTAGAACCATTAAGCGACTTAAGCTAAATAACAAGTTTTACTCTTAATGTATGTGTGTGTGTGGAAGATGTTACAAATAATGTACAACTATGATCTTGTTCATATAGATTAATTAATTAATTGAATAATTGTGAAACAAGCTTCCCTTAACCCTCAAAGGTTTGAAATAACAATATGGATTTGAAGTCATAGCACACTCCCAGGCTACTGAATAGTATTCAAGTCTGGACAGCACACAAACTGTTACACATGTAATACAATGCATTTACACTGACACATGCACTCACACACTCACACACACAGTCACACACACTACCTGCTGCTGCACAGGCACCTGCTGGGTGGAGCCAGTGGACTGGACAGGCACAGTGGTCTGAAGGGGGACAGTGGATGTGGAGTCAGCGCCTGCCTCTGGTGTCTGCATGGCGCCTGAATCAATGACATAGAAAACAACACACTAGCCTTAAAAGATGGCCTGGAACCCACAGAAGAGGTCAAGTACATGTATATGTTCATTTTTTCCCCAATAAGTATACCAGTGCTTGATGGTATATTATTGCCTCAATTGGAAAAAGGTATTCCAACTGATTTAGGAAGGCCAGAGATGTGCTCACATGTGCAATGTGAGCATGCATTTATATTCTTTGTCGTGGTACAAAATTTAGATTCCAATGACAGGCTATGTTTTATCAAAAGGCAATATACTGGAGGCCAAATTGAGCTTCGAAAAAGCAGAGTCTCTGTATCGATTTGGTTGTATCTGTACAGCTGATGTTTGAAACTGATTGTGTATGCAGTAGTGTCAAATTATTATTATTACACTCATAATTAATAGCCTATGATTTGGTTAGGTCAAGACAGGGAACTGCCTTAATGCCTCAATGAGCACAAAATACTGCTATAATAAAAAATACACAATCTTTTTTGCAAAGACTTGTCTGCTTTCTCCAACTCAATGTCACTAAAGCTGTTACTATCCCAGCCCACACTTCTGCCTTGGTACTCGATGTACTGAGAGCCTTATGCATCAGTGGCACACGCTCTTGTTTCCATGTTCACAGCTATAAAACAAGTTAATATTTAACCTCAAACTCCAAATAGCTTCTCTTTTTTGTTCACTCTGCCAAAGTCACCCTGTGGCCCCTTTTAGTTGTCTGAATTTTGTTTTAAGATCACATGGTTTTCCCAACAGTAATTTGCCAACATTATGTAAAAGAAGTAAATCATTACTACAGAATCATTGTTTTTGTAGTAAAATCATTGTTTACTTTGTACAACACAGCAGGTTGTGTTGTCTATCAGTAACTTCATCAACTGCGATGCTCTAAGAATGATGTTTTGAGCTAATAATGTATAACCCAAAGTCCCCATCTACCTTTCCTGCTCCGCAAAGTTAAGTGTCCCCTCCCCATCACGGTTTCCATGACCAAACCTCTCTTGGTTAATTAACCTGGGTCTCATAACAGCCCCGGCAACTCACCAGGGACCGCCTGCCTCCTATCTTAATCTTCAATATCATAAAGATGTGTTGTCGAACTCATTCCAAACAGACCTAGCCTGCATAACCCCGTCAAATCAGAGTCAGACTACAAAGACAGGTCTGATCACTCTGGTTGAAGGCATCTTAATGTGCAGGACGGCGGCATAATCAGGAAATACGAGCACTGATGTTCATTATTCCCAATTTATTTTAGTTTTCTAATTTCCATAAATTACAATCGCAGAAAATAATTAGTGAATGGGCTGTCTTAACCATATTCAAATGTTTAAAATGAGAGGAGGCTGCGGTGTGTAGACAGTAGACACCTTATTCTATCTGTTCTGACAGCTTTAACAGTACCATTTTTCCACTAACAGAATGTGTAGATGTCATTTTTCCTTTTTTGATTTAAATTTATTTTAACAATGATGACATTTCCAACAAAGGTATGCCAAATTGAAAGTTGCACATGCTTCATAAGAACCAAGTTAATCCATGGACTACTGTTCCAATGGAAGAAAAGCGTGACTTCCTGGGTATACAAAAATAAGCCAGTGCATCATAACATACCCTCCACCCCACCTCACGCCTCCCCAAAACACACAACACTGAGGCACTCGGCACTCCCTTGTGGCCCACTTAAGCATGGTGCTTCACTGAACAAATGCTCAAAGACACAGAGGAACAAAAGCCATGGAGAGGGCAACATTTTGCCCCGCATTTCCTCTCCTTAATCACTTTTTGGTTAAAATTAGTTAGACATTATTTAGTCATCCAAAGCTAATTAAAATTAGCAACAAAGCAGAACAAAAAGACAACATGAATTCCTGAATTGTAACATTTATGAGCAACATAGATGCTAGGTAAAAATAATTTACTTTATCCTTTTCATATGAACAAGACAGAAGACAGAAGTATGAGCAGGTGCAGTGTCAAATGGTTGTCCAATTTTACTGTTCAATTAAGACGTTTTACAATGTAATGAAGGACACCGGGAAACGAGTTGTACAGTATTTTTGAGTGGGGGAGAAAAGCAAGAGAGGCTTATGTTGCTTTTCATATAAAGAAAACAACAACAAAACATTCTCAGTAGCCCAGTGCATGATTGAAAAACCCAAGAATAGCTCTTCTCCACAGAGTATTGTAACAATAATCTCCACTGCCAGTAGTACAGTAATACTGGAATGAGTAATGCCCGGCCCTGAATTACACTTTGTTGCATGCCAGTGTCTTTTTAAAAACTAGACAATGCACAAGACCACAGACTGTGCATCACGTTGCAACACATGGTGAGCTTGTACATCTATTATAGTAATTACGTGTCGCCAAAATGAAGTAGCTTTTTAGGTACGGCCATGATAGCAATGAAAAAAGATATACAATTAACCATATTCAATATTCGACCAACTGTTTCCTGTATTGGATGTATCTATCATGCTTGGCAAAACATGACAAGCGTATGAATTATGTTTTAAAGGCAGTGGATTGTACACTACTCACTACTCTCAGTTACAATTCAAAAAACACAAATAACCATAATTACAATAACCAATGACTAAAGCTTATTCTGACAATCACAAAACTCAGTCTAGCATTTACCATGTTCACCTCCAGTTGTTCAAGCAACAAAATCAACATTGAGTTGAAATGTTTCTTTTTAATTGACAGATGCACATCTGTTTTGTTTGCGCTCGTGATTGTCTGTGTTTGCTACATTTACATGCAATGTAAATTTATGTTGTCATCAGACATCAGACATTATTCATTTATAATCATGGCACAATGGAACAAATATGCCACCAGTCACTTGTTGGACTAGTTGTGACATGGTAAACTACACAGCCCAAACCTCTGCAAAAGTGTCAAAGTGGTTTTAGAGAGGTGCACATCAATCAAGGAAATATTGTTCTAATAGTCGTCCTACCTTTTAGGGGTCGATTTGGTTCCATAGTTACAGACTATTGTTAAAGCACTGCTAAATAGTAGTACCGTTTTGCAACATCAGCTGAAGCATTCAAAATACTATTGAAATGAAATATCATGTAACAAATTACAGAGATCGTCACTGAGCGGCATACTCGCTGACACCGATACCAGCATTTTGGCCCTCATAAATTTGCCAGGTTTTCCGATACAGGTATCATACTAACGACTCTCTGCGACTGACATCACTGTCTGGCTCAGCCGTAAACATCCCCTAATGAATATATAGCAGTGGCTTTCAACCTTTATGATACCAGGGCCCACTATTTATTCATAATTTGAGCCACGGACCACCATTTGACATTTTAGCCCCACAGACCCAAAACTAAAGATTTATTTTGCTTTTGTTGACAATTCCAGGCTGGATTTGGGAAACAAAACAGCCAAATATACAAAACAGTCAAAAATCACATGATGAATAATAAAAACCAAATGGACCCTTGCGGGTCCACCTGGAATCCTATCAGGGAGCACAGGTGGTCCCTGGACCACCGGTTGAAAACCACTGATATAGCATCACTGCACACATCACTTCTAAGTTTCTACCACAGTAGTTGTATTGGGCCTTAAGCAAAAATGAGATATGCAAGGTTTTACTCAACACGCTCTGCAGTGTCTGGTTTCATCAACAATACACATCATGGCTGGCAGGATGAAGCACATAACTAACCAAGCATGTTGTTTTCTGCCAACTAAGCCATGAAAATGGATGAATGAATAATTTAATTAATCAGCCTGCCTCTCTTTTAAGTGATTGGAAATGGAACAGGATCCAGGGAGCAGGTGGCATGGTACTATTTCTGAACTACCTGACCTCAGGTAAGTGGTAACATGAGCTGATAACTAGCAGTTCCTAACATCCTGCAGTGTGTGTGTGTGTGTGTGTGTGTGTGTGTGTGTGTGTGTGTGTGTGTGTGTGTGTGTGTGTGTGTGTGTGTGTGTGTTTTTACGGATGAAATACACAACAGGTTGTACATAATTATAAACATTTTTTCTATGTACCCTAGGGGTGCAATAGTGAGTGAATCAAACAATGTTTTAATCAGTTATAAAACAAAAGATATGGTGTTGATTATCATCATGTGACAGGTGTAAGCTGTAGCTGAATGCGTAGATTTGATAGGTTTGCATAACACCATTGAAGTATAAGGCTATCAGGTTGGTCAGACTAATCAATTCATTTTTGAGAATTGCTTATATCATTATATATATATATATATATATATATATATATATATATATATATATATATATATATATATATATATATATATATATAATGATTATTAAGACGCCTCAATAAATCAGTGAAGTGATCAATCTAATAATGTCTTTATCAATAGTTGCAGACCTATTCCTGTCTGCTCTGCAGTGTGCACAAAAAGAAAACATGTGGGCAGTGACAGTTTTTTTTTTTATTAGGCAGTGTAAATGGTTGCTACAGAAAGCACAGCTGCCAGCACCACAGGCCTAATTTATAATTCCAAATGATTTAGGGAACTACCCTTTATCGCACTGCATAATCCACCTCTAGCCGACGGTCTAAGATCTAAACAGAAAAGCTAACCTAGACCTGACTACAAGCTGCAAATCATAACACAAAAAAACAACATGACGGAAAGGCGAATCTTGTATTTTAAAATGAAAATAACTTTCCCTCTCTCTCTCTACATACAGCAAATCCAGCACCTACCAGCTCTGCATTGTGAAATACTAGTACGCCTTGTTCATTTAGGTTATGCCATTACGCGCGCGCACACACACACAGACACACAGACACACACACAGACACACACACACACACACACACACACACACACACACACACACACACCTATGCAACCAAAGTTTAATTTGCTGAAAATGGAAAAGGCTTATTATAGAAGCGAACCAACACTGCAGAGCAGTTTTAATCCTACTGCTAAAGGAATTAAAAGGTGAAACCGCAAAAAGGCTTATTGTCTCTGGACTCTAGATAATGGTAGAGAAGCTTCTTTATTTGTTTTAATAGTTGTTACACAGGATTAACTCATGGAGGTGGTGGTGCTTGAGGAGGGGTCCCGGCACACAGCTCACTGTGCACCTGTCTCTGTCGTCCCCCATCTCCTCTGGTAAAGACACCTGTTCTCTGCTCTCCCCTAATGGGAATAGAAGACTGCAAACTGCACAAGGAGACCCAGTGGGACCACAGAATCATTATGATGCAACATTAAGAAACCTGAGGGCTTCAAGGCAGTTTAAATAGGGCTATATCAGTCCATCAGGCGACACTGAAGCCTTATTTTTGCCAAAACGAGGTCCACAGACATTCAAAACAATTGGTCCCATATATAAAATCTTTAGATGTTGGCATGTGTGTAAGTAATTTGCAATGGGAAAAATAACTGCCCTTCTTCGGGCCATTGTCGCATAAGGACACATAACATCAACAATGCAATAGATTCAGTCAAATTACTCAGTTTAATTCATCCTGGGGAGACCTTGTGTTAGAGCTGGATGCAACAGTACAGTAGGTGGTTAGCCCTACTCGGGATTCATCATTTTGCCATCATCACAATGCTAACATAATATATAGACGATATTAAATTAAATATTACGTATCCAAACAAGTTAACCAACCAGCCAGCCAGGGAGCAGAACTGCTGCATACAAGCTTGCGTTTACATTGGATACCTAATGCCATAATAAAACAGTGGTTTTCAACCAGTGGTCCGGGTACCACCAGTGGTCCTTGATAGGGCTCCAGGTGGTCCCCGGCAAAATGATGGAAAGTTGCTAAACCAGATGTTTTTAACTCTTTGAGAGCGTAAAAATGAAACCAAATGGACTCTTGCGGGTCCATTTGGTTTCATGTTTACACTCAAGAGTTAAAATATTCATCATCTGAATTAGCCCAAGTCTGCACAACTCGAGAATGTAGAAGATTAATGGTAATTTTGTTCTGTATGTTTGACTGTTTTGTTTCCCCAAATACAGCCTGGCATTGTGGACAAAAGCAAAATAAATCTCTAGTTTTGGGGTCTGTGGGGCTAAAATGCCATAAAATTGTTGTCCGTGGCTCAAATTCTGTATAGTGGTATGAAAAGGGTTGAAAACCACTGCCATAAAAGGGTGAATGGGGTAGCTAGCAAGCTGTCCTGCTTCATAAGACAAAAGAGAAAGTAATGGTCAGGCTATCCGCACATCTTGGCTTGGGGAGGAGGCTAGCGTCCGCTTATAAGACCACTTTCCATTGTTGGCCCAGGATAAATGTGATCGTTTCGCGTATGATCAATCTGAAACGCATACTGAATCCCTCCAGAAAACTTCCATTACTTGCGTTAACATGCGCTAAAAATGAGACACCAACAACACCCATTCTTGTAACAAGGCAATATTAGCAGTGTAGGCTGTAGAGCCACAACAGACACCTGCTTCTCCATCTGAGCTGCATCAAATGGCTAGTAGCGATAAGCAGACCTGTGCAAGTCAACACCATCAAGTTTTAATTTAATACGTCTAACAAATCAATCAACCCATCCCGCCTTGCTTTTGGTCGGGAAAATCCTCAGAATGCACACTATAATAACGCCATTGCATACGAAAACTTGGACCATTTTTTACTATTGTGGTGATGTGGGGCTAGCGCTATAGCTTGCTAGCCTGTACAAAGAAACACCCCCCACCTATCTATCTATGGTCGCTAGCCAGCTCTTAGCACTTAGCTTAGCAATCTAGAGCTAACTAACTAGCTTATTCGCCCCCCTCCTAGTCTTGCTTCGGTTAACAGGCAAAACTTACGCATTTTCGTGAGAATCTCCGCGCGAGAGGTGACCTGTGTGCAAACGTGTTAGGAAAAAAAATCAAAGAAGCAAGAGGTTATGATCCAAACCTGGCTGAGGGCTGGTTGATGAGGATGAGGATGGTGGTGGTGGAGGAGGAGGTGGTAATGATGGAACGAGAGGTTGTTGTTGTTGGTGGGTTACAGTCGCCAGGACTACGGTGACTATGGCGCTGCGCTGCCTCACCGCCGGGCAACAGTTGCTAGAAAACTCACTCACCGAGTAGAGCGCTGCGCTGCGCGCGGCGCTGCCTCCTCTGTCTGCCTGCCTGCCTGCCGATGGCAGTGGGTGGAGACCTGACAGGCTGACACACAACTACCACCACAACCCACAGCAGGCTGCATTCAAAATAATCATAAATATGAATGAATCAGCGACAAGACACATATTTATTTTTTATTTCATTATACACATACAAAAAAGTAGCTTATTGCAGGGCCGAATCTAGGCATGGACATGGGGTTTGGGCTAAATGCCCAAACTGCACCATCATGATGGCATGCAAAACAACCCTAATTTCAAAGATATTCCAAATTAAAGTGCTTATATTTAAAATGATTTGAAACACGACTACTGCTACTAACTACAATTGTGGCACCACTAAACCAACAGCATTTCATCATTCAAAACAGTCAGACTGGGTGCCTGTTACAACTTCAACAGCAACTGATGTTATTATTGATGCTTATACTTGCCTAATATAAGTCCTGACTGCTGGCCCACTGAGCGAGTAATTTGCACTTAGGCCTACTCCTTTTCAATGGAGGGGGGGGGGGTCAGATCAACATATGGAATGAATTCTGTACTGGCCAAAGCCAGTGTGATTGAGTGTGATTGAGTGTGATTAGTGCAGCTGCTGGGTGCAGCTGCACTAATAACTTTGTAGATAGACCGGGTCTATCTATGGAATGTCAGAACTGGTCAGACCTAAGGAT
The DNA here is from genome assembly GCA_039105355.1 of Benthosema pterotum. NCBI lineage: Eukaryota > Metazoa > Chordata > Actinopteri > Myctophiformes > Myctophidae > Benthosema > Benthosema pterotum. Next base: position 27,606,473 of record CM076985.1, read on the forward strand.
GAGGTGAGGTGAAATGTGGAGTTGCTGCAGCTGGACATTCTGTGGGCTTAATTGCGAAAGCAGTGAGCTGTGTACTATAAAAGCCAGGCAGAAATGTCTGTGAGTGAGTGAGTGAGTGAGTGAGTGAGTGAGTGAGTGAGTGAGTGAGTGAGTGAGTGAGTGAGTGAGTGAGTGAGTGACCCACCACATATTTGGGCATGCCGAAAACTCCAGACAGAAATGTCTGTGTGTGTCTGTGAGTGTGTGTGTGAGTGTCTGCGTCACAAACTCAGGGATGCGTCACAAACTTTGGGAATGCCCAAATATGACATCAGGGATAGTGAGTGAGGAGTGACTGACTGACCCAGCCAGTCAGTCAGTTAGCTCGTAAGTCACCAAATAAGCACCTTGAAAATAAACAGAGGCTGGCTATAGCGAGAACTCCATCCCTCTCTCATGAGTCATTCATTCTGCATTCTCCTTGCTCATCAGTGGCTTTCCACTACGCTACTGACTGAGTGAGTTTAAAAGTGTCCTATTCTACACCGATAGAGGGTGCTGCAGCCTTTGACATTAACATCTAAGCTGTCTAATACCTAAGCAAGCTAGTATGTGAGTAATTAAGTGCAATTCCTTAGCACCATACTGTATGTAGCCTACTGTACAACAGATCTCTCCTAGGAGGGGCAAAATCCTTTTTCAACCGCAATGGTAAACTGAGTGGTCTGATGAAGCATGCCGGGATTGAGGTGACATACTGAATACCCAAGGGCCACACATTTGCACCCCTGGATGGCACAGCATCTGACAAAGCTGCTACCAAACCATTTTGGCACCAGCATCGAACATTGTGGCCACCTTCTTCATCATCCCTTAGTTAAATGAATGGAGGTATATGATCAAAGTGTAAAGATGGAGAACAACACAACAATAGTAATGCCCTTTGTGTGCTCTAATCAAAGGCCATCCATTATTGTCATGACCTGACGTTTGAAACCAAAGTGAGGGAACAACAATACTGACAAAAAGGAGATAAATTATTTTTGCCATATAAATTATTCCATTATCAGATTATTTGACCACCCTTGAGATACTAGGGGGGGATTTCTGTTATAACTGCTGTTATAACTCCTGTTGCTAAGCGACTATTGAAAGCCCATTTGGAGTGAGGCACTTTATTTCTTAATGCTGAATTATTTTTTAACACTTGCTACACTGACAAAAGCATGCACCTGGGCCTTAACATCTGTTGAAATTAACGAGATAATTAAAGATCACTTGTAGACACGAGACACTAAAGCCAACATAACCAATGGGGTGAGGGCTGCGCTTTGCAAGCAGTCACTGTTAACAATGCACAACCTGGAAGACAGTAGTCTCAACTGACACGTCCCAAAGGAAAAATATCACATAGCATTCCTATTAATGTCTCTCCAGTAAACGGCGACTTCAGGGGTGAAAAACAACAACAGCAGCAACATCAGCAGCAACAAAACAAAAGTAAAATAAGTAAAAAACTACAAGTTTGGTGAGGAGGGCGAAACACTATGACTGAGCATGTACGATATGTATATTTGCATAAAATACTGTATTTGTGTTTTCATAAATTGTCATCAGTCTTTGCTTTGATAGCACAGTGCTTTTAATGGAGGTTAGTAATAGATGTTAGTTTCCTGACTGTGTGACCTTCTATGGAAAATGGTAGTAATAATGTAATGTAGCGGCTTTAATCAATGTGCTTTACAAATGTGTAATACACTTCGGTCAATGTGCTGGTGTGTTGATCAAAGTTTTCCAGCCAAATGAGGAGCACTACTGATGCGTATATGTATGTCTCTAAATATTTTAATCAAATGACAATGGTGGGCTATTGTAAACAAAATGCACTTCATGCAATCATCCACTTAAGAAATTAATATTGATTCATGCTTGAAATGTACTGTAAACTAATGTAATTCTGCAAACTGTTAATAAACAGTTCAATCAATCAATCAATCAAACTGATGCATTTCTGGGCCCCTATTTGAGACACTATTTGCCATCCTGCTATGAACAGTTCTGAGGTTTCAGATAACCGGTTGCTTGCAACAGTTATGCCACGTAAAATTTGCATGGCTTGGTTTACCCATAGAACGGTTACAGATCTACATTAATCAACTTCTTATTCAGAGATAGCCTATTTCACAAAGCGCTGACGTCTAATGTACAGCAAAAGCTAAATGAAACATAAGCTTGGACAAGAGTTTTGTTTTTGTTTATTTATATATGCAAAATACAATATAAATCTTAAAATAATCAATATGTATGCATGTAATAGGATCGTCTTCCTAGGTTATATTAAGTATGGCATTGTTGTCTTGTCACTATAGTTAGATGATATTAGTCTAAAGGTGCATTCAGACCTGGAGGGTTAAAGCAGTGATATTACATACAAAGATGAGAAGTTGCGCAAACAGGCGTGGTGTGAACAGGGGAAACAGAGCAATCTTGGGTGAACGAGCAGGTCCATTTCGTTACACTCCCAATGTTAAATTACTTTGTTTACAGCCAATTTGTATATGACCTGAGCAAAGGGACCTTCTTTTCTTACCAACGTTGACAAGCACAACCAAAATGAAGCGACTGGAAATGTGTAAAATGTACATATTCAAGAGTGTACGCACCTTTATAAAAGCATAGCCAATTATCTCTGACTTTCTTTCATTGATTGCATAGTTAACATTTTATGCAAAACAGCACAAGAAACTGTATAGTTAAAATATAGGAATTCAAGTCAGCATCAATGTACTTTTGATTAATCTCTTAAAGATCCAAAACACAAGGTTTGGATTAAGAAAGAGTGTATATATATTATGTAGCATGTTAGATTTTGCACACTGATCTTTCAGCTGTTTAATGTCTATTGAATTTCCATGCCTCAATATGAAATCAGTTTGCTTAATTTGGTTTGGCAGACAAAATGGGACAGAAAGTACCCTATACCGGTATATACAGCAACATGGCAAAGTAGATTGACTAGTTGAACTATCCAAAAAAGTGTCAAAATAGCAAAAAAAAAAAAAAAAAAAAAAAAAAAGTTTACGGTTAATGGGTTTAGCATGTGGCAAAAATATCTACCCAATGTATCGTCATTCAGCATGGGAATCTGGCTTGGGTATTGTTCCACTCTTATTGTCTGTGAAAGTCAAATTACAAAGAGACACACAATTGCCTGTAGACACACGTGCATGCACATATGCACTTTACACATATTTTACACATACATATCCCATTACTTTGAAATGCATCCAAATAAAGTGCAGTTCCTAGAACAGTTATTTTAGTTTTCATCACTATTCACCTGTAATACTGTACCAGACATTGCTCTTTGTGAGGTATTTTCCCTGTTCTGATTACTGGATACTGGATCTAGGGAGGCAGTCATCAAATGCTGGAATTGGCCCCAGGTTATGTGAACTGGTACATGATGTACTCCCACTGCATGATGGAGCCCAATACAGCATCTTGATTTCTTCTGAAAGCTCTACAGGTCAGAGGAATAGATGAAAACATTTGACGTTATTTAGTGCAACAAATAAGACAGAGTTTTGAACAAGGTTTGTACCATTGCTTTGCCTTACTGTATGTGTCATGTCATCTTCAGGGAGACCTTCTACAAAGTGATAACTTTAAATAATGAAACAAATCTCAAGTTGAATCACTTCCAAAGGTGTCCTTATCAACACACTAAAAGTCAAATTATGCCTTTGTGATCTCTGTGTCAACCTCACTGCGGATTTCAAGTCTCGAGGGAAAAGTGTGATATCTATTTAAAGCAGCACTGAATGGAGCTGCACGCTTGAGACAACCAAGAAAAACATCAGCCACCTGCTACACAAAAGAAAAAGAAAGGCAAGGAACACTGCACAGACTGTCAAACCACCCACACGTTTACTAAAAGTCTACTTCAGACATGAAACCTGTTCCATAAACCAGTGGTTTTCAAACGTGTTCATGTCACGGATCCCAAATTCCTATGTGTTGTCATCATTTAGCTGCCGACGAGGCAACTCAATAATTCAAAAGTAGATAATAGACCTGCTGAACAATTTGGTGTGTCAAAGGTTACCTGGCAGCCCTATTTTGGCCATAGCATCATAGCTGAAATTTATATTAAAAAATACCAGTGAAGTACAGTATATAAATCTGTGAGCTCCTAAATCGGTCATTTTATCTATTCACTATACGACTACGGATGTTCTTGGTACCTGTGTACTGTTGGGGTTGTGCAGAGTGCTGACTGGTTTGTCTCAGGTGTTGGGTATTCAGTAGGGTTGCAGCAGTGGGAGAATGGGGGAGGTAAGTAGAGGAGCAAGGTCCATGTTGGTCCCCATGGACGAGCTGGCTGGATGATGCATCAATGAACCTGAAACATGTCAGACTAAAATAAACATTCCGCTTGATGAGCAGATTGTTTATTCCTCATCAATGAATTAGCCGTCCTGGTGTTCAAGCACAGTTAATTTAATCTGTTCTGTCATAACATAAATGGTTCAGACAAAAATAAATCAGAAGTAGAATTTTCCCAGTACCTTTGCACACTGGTGGTAAATGGTTAACATGTTTTTAAATCAAAAGTTCCCTAGGTTTGCCATGTGGCTTTATTTTTGCAAGCAACCAGATCAGGCTTCGTGCATTCAGATTCATGCATAATGACATAGGTGTGAGTAATGATTAATTCATACTTTCACGGGACCCCATTGCAGGAGAGAGTATAAATTAGGCCTCTTTGTGTCAGTATTGTGACAACACAAGACGCATCTTTAGAAATCTTTTGACTGGCATCTTCAACCACATGGGAACATGGTTCAAATCTAAATTGCTATTGTGGAGACTAGATTTGGAAACAATCTGATTCCAAACTGGATGGATCAAACATGGTATTTGTGCTGTCATCCTGTACATGAGCCTATGGGCCCAGATGAACACACTGTAGGTACCAGAGTATGGCTCATGGGAGACACAGGACGGGTCTAAGGCGCTGTCAATCATCTCCAGAGGGGAATGGCCTGGTTGCAGGGGATGGATGGTCAAGCAGTCTGTCAGCGTTTCCTGGGTCACATCAACCGCAGATCGAAGCTAGACACCCAGCATAAAAAGAGTTATTATCTAAACATGTGCATATTCATTCACACGGACAAACACCACGTACGTGTGTGTATGTATGTATGTATGTGTGTGTGTGTGTGTGTGTGTGTGTGTGTGTGTGTGTGTGTGCGTGTGTGTGTGTGTGTGTGTGTGTGTGTGTGTGTGTGTGTGTGTGTGTGTGTGTGTGTGTGTGTGTGCGCGTGTGCACGTGTGCGTGTGTGTGTGTGTACACACTACATCATATCTCCCATCTACTCTGACCTTTCCTACCCATTGGTACACAATACAACACATATAGTAATAATATAGCAATAATAAATTACAGTACTTTAAATACCTGATCTATTTCTGTTTTAATCATATTAGGTTGCATTATCTGACTGTGCCTGTGCCTGTTATGACTTGTTCTGAGTTTTGTGTTCCTTTTTTTATTTATTCTCTATTCCTTATTGTAACTCTTCCTGAAATTGCAAATGACACTTGATTGACAATTTCTGGACTGTAATGGCTGGACTAGCCTTGTGATATACTGACTATATTTCATGTGGGGAGTTAATGAACTGTACAATTGCAAGAGGAAAGAGGATGGACATTTTTACATCAGTCAAGCTGATGGAAATGCATAGACCTTCTATTAAAGCCATCTTAGTTGTTAAAATCTTGATTGAAACTTGGTGGTGTGGCTGCCGTTTTGCTTACATTTGGATATGAGCCTTTAAGATGAATGAAAGATCTGATATTGAGAAGAGACAGCTCCATTATGAAGTAAAGATGGGGACAGGGACTTCTAATCTTTCAGATTATTAAAATTCCGGCATGATATTAACATTGCATTTGGTCAGGCAAAGTATTACTTTCAAAGTAAAAGGTCAAAATTAAAGCCCATGAAGGGTATTCCTCAAATATCAGTTCCCTGGTTTCTTTGATATTGCTGCGTGAAGCTATACAGAATATTGTTCCAGTATTTTATGCAGGCATAAAAATAGTATGAACACAAATATGCTTGCAAAACCAATTTGCATGGCCTAGTATAAGAAATGATTCTAAATTGCATCAGAGCGCTCAGACCATGATAGAATTAGTAATGTAATACACTATGAAAAAGTAAGAAGAGCAAGTCTGAAGAACATGTTACGGAAAGAAGCTGTGCAAGTGGGAGACTTTATCAAATGTTACTGTTTTTAGTAACAATCTCTCCACCTTCTGTGACTGTATCTATGGCGACATAACCTTCACTGAAACGAGAGCTAACACACTTTCTTCTCACGCAACAATCTCTTAACTTCATTGTGCTACACTAACCAAATACTGTGGCAATAGCAGATGGCAGAGGCAGTTTAACTTCATCAAGAACAGCAGATCTACAAGCTCACACCGCATCACATTGCAACACATTGTGAGCTAGGAGATGTGATATTTATTAAAATTGTTGAATTGTCCATTTTCCATATTATTGTAAAATGCAATACCCCATTAAATACAACTATGTTGGTGTTATAAAGGATATATTTGGAGAAGAAATGTGGGTAGAAGACAGTAGAGCAGTAGGATGGTCTGTCTCTGGGAACCCAAAACCAGGGATAAGTAAACATTTTGTGTACATAAAAATTTAGTGTAGTTAGAATAAGCCTTACCTTCTTGCGCAGCTGCTTCTCTTTGGAAGAGTGGGATTTCACATGTTTCCTCAAGGAGCTGGGGTCAGTGTAACGCTTTACACAGCCCGGGACCTGGCATGCATAAGGCTTCTAAACCACCACAGGCATAACATGCACAGTATTGTGCACGCACACACGCACACGCACACACGCACGCACGCACGCACACACACACACACACACACACACACACACACACACACACACACACACACACACACACACACACACACACACACACACACACACACACACACACACACACACACACACACACACATTTTCTTTCAGTGACCACTCATATATTCATAGATATGAGAGAAGGGTTGTAAAAGATAAAAATGTTCAATATGTACTTTACTCAGCCAATCACATCACCGCTACGGGTTGATCAGCCAATCACAAGTGACCAGCTCGTCACAAGCCAATGTTTGTGTTCACACAAACACTCAAATCTGAGCATAGGGCCCCACAAAAATGGTATTGTGGTCCTGTGATACCTGTACATCTCGTAAAGGCTTCATTTTCGAGATCCAAAGGGCAGCTGGTGCCACTACACTGTATATATAACATTGATACAAATGATTCTTCACTTGATTGATTCACTTTCACTTGATTGATGATTTTTCACTTAATCAATCTGTCGCGGCAGATTGAGTAACTGCCGCAGCAGATTGAGTACCTGCCTCGGCATATGCCTCTGTCACAAATTGATTTCGTCCCTCCTGTTTCTATTCTATTTTGGTAGACTTTTAGTATGTTATTTAGCATGCCCAACACTTTCAGAAACCATTGAAAAACATTTGTATACATTTTTTTGGCAGTAAAACCTTATATTGATTCACCTACGGTGCTGACCTCAGAACTAATAAGCTGTCATATTATCTCTCCTGAATAAGAAACATATCAGAGGAGATCAAACAGATCACAGGTTTCATTTCACACCTGTGAAATGAAAGAATGACCAAAGAACCGGCATGCATGAACTGAACTCCCATCCTCCACAGCATGCATTTGGGGGAGGTGTGAGATGCCAGACTGATGCTTACTGTGTCCAGGTGGGTGCGCTGGTGTTTAGCTCTATCACTGGAGTTGCTGAAAGCCTTGTGGCAGGCAGGGTGTTGACACACATATGGCTTCTCCCCTGTATGGCTACGCAGGTGGATTTTCAGGTTTTCTAGCCGAGAAAAAGCCTTTTTACAGCCCTCAAACTGCAAAGACACAAGCAATGCACATGCAAAACGTCACTTTTTACACAAGGGCAGTACGACGGTACATTAAATTTAACTACATATAGGCTTTTTATGTTTTTTTTTCTACAGGGAAGAACAGGCAGGATGACTCTGTAGTGTTCCGTTGTCTTAAAAGGCCTTTTTTCAGCTTCACATTCAAACATAAGCATTATTTAATAAAATAAATGTCTGCAAGAGACAGTGGGATTATTTTGCTAGTACATTGTAGGCATTTCTGGCTGTGTCCATGCAACCAGCAGGGGTCAGTGTTTATACATAGGGAAATAATTTGCTTCCTAATTCATTGAGCATCACCTGTACTTGACAGCTGCTGTTGATCTAACCAAACAAATGGATGGAACACATTTTATGAATACATTAATGATAAACAGACAGACAATAGGATCTCTGTAGGATAGATTAGAACATGCCTAAAAGAGACACGGTGCAGGCCTCATTTCTTTTCCTTTTTTAAATGTACTTTTCTCACTATTGTTTCTTTCTCTATTCTCTTATGACTGTATTTTATAACTACATTGTAGTGAGCTTGTTCAAAAAGTAATTATACACTCTCTTTTACACCTGGCTGCAACCTTGTGAAGTGACAATTAAACTTAAAGTTGAAGAATAACTACCATATAGTTATAAATATAACACACATTTACTGGCCTTACACATATTTCTGGGGGTATGCAAGTCAGCAGAACAGCCCACCTTTCATTACGGTGACCTCATATTTAAAATATGTGAATCATCATCATGCTTTCCTACTGTACAGCCAGCATTTTTCTCTCTCCCTCTCTCTGGTCATGGGAGGTTGGAATGTCCTAAACTTCATAGGGGATAGTCATAGGTCATAGACCATGACAGGTTTTGTTATTCTTCCTTCAGAACTGGATTCTTTGCATACCACTACCTCTTCATTAACCACTAAAAATGCCCAAACTAAAATTAAGCTTCCTTTAATATCTTACTACTTGAATTCCAATGACAAATGCCTGTCATTCTTTCCAATTTAATTAGCGGGCTTAAGCTATTTCTTGGGAACGTCTGTGTTGAAAAAGGATGATAAGCCAGACCTGTTTCGAAGCTCAAACAGAATAGGAAAAACAACCATGCTGTGTAGAGCATGTGGATCATAACGAGGGGCTCAAGGGACCCCTGGCATCTTGGTGAGGGTTTCAAGGGGTCCATATCTAAATATTTCATCATGAATACATCACGCTACATAATGTACGCTATCCAGCCTTCCTCATACTGATGAAGGCTGAATGGCCGAAACGTCTGTCCATTAAGATTAAAGCACTGAAATGCGGTCTTGATGTGTGCGACTGTCACGTGAGCAAGGACACTAGCGTGAGTGGCGCGGGCGCAAGGTAAGTGATCGGTGGGCGTTTGGTCGGTGATCCCTGAAGGTTTAGGTGATGGCCTACATGTGCGCAACGCGCAAGTTTGCACTCTACCGGGTGCTGATCTAGCTTTCTATTTAGGATTTGTAAGGCATAAATTGAGCATGACAAGCCTGTGTATTTGTCTGTTGTATGTTCTTTGGCACACAAAGTAAACAACTGCAAAACATGGTGGAATGAAACGGATAAGCAACAGTTCCTTTAAACTGGTTCTCACTGCCCAGGGCAGCACATGTCACATATAGGCTCTGGCCTGACAGTGTTTCACGTGTTCAAGTGCCGTTCATGACGACCTTTGCTGCAAGTCTCTCCTCTTCTCTCTGTCCTTCTTTCTTGTCTGTTTTCACTATAACTAGCAATAAAGGCACAAAGATCAAAAAATAAATGTAAAAAGTATAGCAAAAGTTAAAAATAAATAAATAGACAGGCAGAGGGAACTTTACAAATAATCATTCTGAATCAAAGTACGACTTGGAGCCAGCCTAAAACTAAAGTGGAGCACAACAGCGGCCAGGCTTTGGCTGTATGTCAGCACTCTCTCTGTCTCACCAAGCTCTCATGAAGTTCTCATAAAGCATAGACTAGAGGCTTTTTAGATGTTGCGAGGGGCATTGTCCTAAAAAGGCAGCAACATGTCTACTCAGTGAAGTTCAATGCCACAGCCGGCCCCTGACAGCTCTTGGCAAGCGTCCATGCATGTTCCTCGGTAAACAGGGACTGATCCAGTCAGCGCCAGCAGTCAGTCTGCATGGTGCCCAAGCGGCCCACTGTCTTGCTCTGAGTTCAGATCTTTCTCATGTTATCTCTCTTTTCCTCTTCTATCCCTACCGTCATTTTTATTTACTTATTTATTTTTAATTTTCATTTTAAATTGCCAAGGAAGGCACTATAAGGCAGAATTGCTGCAGCTAAATTTGTGGAAAAATAATGATTTCTCCTTGTATAAGCACATATGCATTCTTTGGACAAGGTCCAAAGCATGTGAAAAAAGTAGTGGCTTATAGTCCGAAAATTATGGTACATACATATACATTTGTTTTGTGTGTGTGTGTGTGTGTGTGTGTGTGTGTGTGTGTGTGTGTGTGTGTGCGTGCGTGCGTGCGTGCGTGTGTGTGTGTGTGTGTGTGTGTGTGTGTGGGGTGTGTGTGTGTGTGTGCGTGCGTGTGTGCGTGCGTGTGTGCGTGCGTTAATCAGGATGAGTGCGCGTGCGTGTGCCTATTTTGGCTCAGCTGTAAGTTGAAAATATATCTCATACATCAAAACTATGGTAGAGATTCATTTCCATGGCAAACATCAACTCTTCTTGGCACAAGCAGGACTTGAATATCTGGTTCCTAATTGTGGAACTAAGCAGATAAAAAATATCACTATATATCCTTGAATGAAAAATCAATCCTAAATGATCAAGTTTGCATATTCAACTTAGCTCATCTACCAAACCAGCATCCCAGTACTTACTTATTCACAAGGTTTAAATACCACTAAGTACCACTCAGTATTACTGTGTACTGTATGTCTCCTTAACTACTAACAGTTTTTAACAGGTATTTTTTACAATAGTGGAGATAAAACACTCCAGATGTGACTGTGTGTTTCTTTAGTAAGTGAATTGTGAAGTACTGTGTATAGACAGACAGACAGACAGACAGACAGACAGACAGACAGACAGACAGACAGACAGACAGACAGACAGACAGACAGACAGACAGACAGACAGACAGACAGACAGACGATACTTTGAGTGAAATTGTTATAACACATATAAGGCAGTCTATATGACACCATAGGAGTCAAGTATGTGTTAATAAATTGTCCGATCATCATTAAACAGATGCACAAATGACAGGTGCAAGTCTGTGCGTGCCCTGCATGTTTGCTGTGTAACCAAAGCCTCGTCATTGTTCCCGAAACTGGCTCATGGATCATTAGCCATTCATCATGCTCTTGTACCTGCCAATCCTGCATTCCAAAAGCTGGACTCTACCTCTACAATAATTATATAGCTTTTATTCAAGCTGCCTGTATAACTGTAGCTACACGTTATGCTTGTCTTGATTTCTGATATTCTGATGGTTTTCCATCAGGGATTCTATGACCTGTGTCAAATTTCATTTAAGTGAATATTTGCCAATTTTTAACCACTATAATATCTCATTTGGTAAAAAAAAAAAAAAAAAAAAAAAAAAGATAAGGTCTAATAACGTTGTGGCTTCCATGTGAATCTTATATGCCATTTGACTAATCTATGACATAAATCTGTACATCAGTATTGTGACAGTATAGTATCATATTGTTCTATTTCACAATATGTGAAAAATATTCTGTAAATTATACTTCCTTGGCACACTGGTAGTGTGCACAAGAAACGTGGAGCTGATCGGTCCAATCAGCGGTGAGTGCATGCACACACACACACACACGCACGCACGCACACACTCACACACTCACGCACTCACTTGCTAGAATAAAATATAATAAAGATGAAACAAATACCGGTACACTACCAAATGTTACTTTCCATCAATTTTATGTTTAGCAAAGGATGGTGAAAATAAGCTTGAATGGTTTTCGTGTCAGTGCATGATTCATAATAAACAGGCTCATCCAATGACTGAGGGCCATAGCAACAGTGCTGGGTCCAACTAATAAGTTAGTATTTTGGTATGAAAGGTCGACTGCAGGGTGTGAGTGCAGTTAATATTTGACTGGTGAATGAAGAATGGTTGGTCTTACTCATCTAAGAATAAATTGTGTTCCCTGTGGACCCAAGGAACACAAAGAGTGCTCTCTTTTACCAAAATGTAATTTGTATATTCTGACATCATCAGCTCACTTTCCAGGAGCAGTTTACTTTCCATGAGCATGCCTCCATTTTGATGACTTCTGCACACCCGATTTAATTTTGAGCAGGTGCGTCTGAAGAAAGCCTTGAGGCCGAACATTGCTCCTGACTCTTTAAATAAATGCTCTTGTTGTGCGGGTCTCCTGCCTTCTAAAAGTGAATAGAAATGAGAAAAATATGTGTTACTCAAATCCGTGTTACCTCACAAACACTTTGCCACATATCAACACAACTAATGATTGCATACTGTCAATTACTGGGGATAACTGGGTTTACTGCATCACCTTCCCAGACAGATATTAAAAGCTTTCAATTAATTTAACCAATTTGGCTACAGAACCAGACCAGAGTAACGTCCAGTGTAGGGGGCATCACCTTCCCAGAAGAAGGGCCAAGTTTGTCAGAGGATGACCTGGCAGACACTCTCCTTCTGACAGGCCGAGGGGCAGCTGGACGACTCTCGGCGAGACGGGAAACCAACTGGGGCCCTGCCAGATCTGAAGCACCGGGCTGCCTTTGTGCTGATTTAATAACTACATAATTGAGTCAACTGCCATGTCAGTTTCACAGTTACACTAATTTAGCCCCATTGCTATGGCTGGGAGAAAGGACAAGTCATATTTTTAGGATGCAGGTTTCACTGAGACATATAACCCTGTGCAAACATGTCCACACACACACTGGTCATCCATGCTGCTGCCGCCTAACACCCTGCGAGCTTCTATGTTGTCAAAATCTTTCCTGATTCTGAGTTTCAGCCTCCCCAGTCCCCACGCTTCTGCCAGATCTGTCAAAACAGAAACACCAAAACAGGCACCCCCATGCTCTTTAGAATCTTCCCATCTTCCTCTACTGCAGTGGTTTTCAACCAGTGGTCCGGGGACCACCAGTGGTCCTTGAGAGAGTCCTTCCAGGTGGTCCCCAGGCTAAATGATTAACCAGATGTAACTCTAACTCTCAAGAGTTAATTAATGGTCATTTTGATCTGTACAGGTATGTTTTCCTGTTTTGTTTCCCAAATCCAGCTTGGAATTGTAAACAAAACGAACATAAATCTTTAGTTTGGGCCCTGTGGGGCTAAAATGTCATCAAATAGTGGTCTGAGTTTTAAATTCTGAATAAATAGTGGGCCCTGGGATCAAAAAGGTTGGAAACCACTGCACTACTGTGTTATGGCAGATTTTCCAGCTCGAGATGACTTCCAGGTGACGCTTCAGCTGAATGGCCGTTATAAAGTGTGTACATGAACGTGCTGAACAAACCATTATGTAGATATATTTAAACAAACTGCATCTTTACTCAGCATGAGAATAACTAAACATGATAATAACTAAACTGAAAATGAGAGCAGGTGGAACATGTTTTGACAAGGGATGGGGAGTCTGCGGGAGGCACTGGTGGGAGGAGGAGAGCTGGCTTGTTTCTGTCATTCCCCTGGTTTATCAGTAGCTTCATTGCTGTGTATTCAATAATTATTGCATACTGCAGCCTTGTCTAGAGATGCAGTGAACACAAACTGGATACACCTTTGGATACACCAGTATTTTAAATTTTGTCTACAGTGAGAGGTTCACAGACTGAGCTGTATAAGAAACAATATAAACTAGATCAGCACTCAGTAGAGTGCAAACTTGCATGTTGCGCACAAGTAGGCCATTGCCTACTCATGCATGAGCGGGATAATACTTGTAACATTAATTATAAAGGTCTCTTACTCACATCATCATTGTGCTATCACCTAAACCAGCCAATCGACTCGCATCCAAGGGATCGACCCCTGCCAAACAAACACAAACACTGAGAACACAGAGAACGCTGAGAAACGAATGCCGCGCACCGATCGCCTTACTCCACTCACGCAAGTACCTATACTCAAGCTGTTGTGAATCTCTCTATAGTATATCCATCTAGTGTGTCAGATAACTGTGTGAAAAGACACAGTGAATGGATAATGATGGGTACCGTGCACTTGTTGGGTTTCTCTCCCGAATGGACCCTCATGTGGATGAGAAGCTTGTAGCGTGCGTTGAAAGGCTTGAACCTGCGTGGACACCCCACCCAGAAGCACGTGAAGTCCTCACCATTGCGCTGGTCCACATGCATCTTCTCTATGTGCCTTACCAACTCCTCCTTTTGGTCACAGACAGCACTGCAGTCCAGCCATCTACAGCCATGCCCTCCATAGTCCTCCAGCTCCCCTTCCTCTTCCTCCAGCATTGGAATCTGAGGTAAGACGCTGACCCCGTGTCTGAGGACTTGGGAAACAGGGTTATGGGATGGGGTCTGTATCTGTCTGTGATGCCTGTTGAAGTGAATGTTTTGGTGGGGGGCGTGGTAGGGCGGTGGTGGGCCCTGGGGCGGAGGAGGTGATGATCGTATAACCGCTGACAGTGCTGGTTGTAACTGTAGCAAAGGCTGCAGGTTGTTGTTGGTAGGCTCTGTGTGATGCACTGAGGTCTTGCCCAACACTACACCTTCCTCTCGCAGACACTGATGTTCCACCAACATGTTAGCCATCTGACTCTCCAGAGCGCTGCCTTCCTCCAGCCTCTGCATGCGGTCGCACTCGGCCCCAGACCGGTCCTCTGTCAGCGTCGCCAGGGCCATCAAAGAGCCTGGCAGGCCACGGGTGTTGACGTGGGGAATGCAACGGCCTCTCACACCCAGGAAGTGACCGTAGACCTCGGGTTGCACCGGTGAGCTGGTGGGGTGTGAGGCCGGAGAGCTCCGGGAGCCGTTAATGTAAGCCACCAGCGAGGTAGGTGAGGTCCGTATGATGGAGTTGAAATCGATGCCCATGACGTCTGATAAAGGCGACGACGAGAGGGCTCGCTTCTTGCAACGTGCAGCTTGCTTGGGGCTGCCTGAATCACCCGTAAAGAGGTAGGAAGGCAGAGAGGCTGAGTTGCTGGTGCCGCCTGATACAGTTGTACCAGACATGGCAGTGCCTGGGGAATGGCTGAAATGTTCTCCGCCCTCACTGGCCTGGGTAGAGGCTTGGGGTGGCCCCAGCGGAGGAAGGATACGATAGCCATGTGTCCAGTCCTGTCTGCCGCTCAACATCGACTGTGTTTCAGCTATACTGAGTGTAGTGGAGGCTAGAGATTCTCTGGACATCAATGATCTGAAATACAGGCAGTTTCAGAGTTTAATGACAGCATCAAATACACTGCAGTTGAGTGTGCAATGGTAATTAGCAATTAACAACACAGTGCCTGATTTTTAGACTTGAGTATGTATGGATCAGTCTTACCAACCTGGCATCGGTGTGTGGTAGAGGACCACCTTGTGGATGTGTGGTGGTGTGTGTCACTGGCGGACCCGATGTAAAATGATGGCCTGTCACCCGTGATGCTGGACCCATACTCTGGACAACCATGGGACTACTGGACACCCTCAAGTTAGCACTGGCTGGCTGGCCACACACCTTCATGGAAGGCCCTGACCGACAATTACCTGATGGATACAAAGGTAAAAAGTTGTCACTAACTCAACTTTCACAGAAGAGCTTAGGCAGAGTAGTAAGAGTGATGCTAGTAACATGTGGAGATTGTTACGACCTCCCATTACTGTAGTCTAATGCAGGGGTGCCCAATCTTTTTTGACCCAAGATCTACTTTTCAGCAGCCAACCCCTCCGGGATCTACCAGTCCAATATCAACATTTAAAACCACACGCATCGTTGCCAGCCTGCAGTAACTTCACAACAACACAACACTACTTTGTTTTACCACTTTACTTTATGTCCATATAAGCATAAAGTACAACGGACTTGTCATAAGTAGGCCTACATTACAACAGTACAACATAAGTACAACAGACTTGGTCAAACACTGCCATTGCAAATGCAATCATAATAAGAACAGTCCAGATACACACACACACACACACACACACACACACACACACACACACACACACACACACACACACACACACACACACACACACACACACACACACACACGAAAATCGCTCTTTTTTTCTTTTCCACCCCATTTTTTTTCTTTCCCCCCCACATCTCCCGAGATCTACTTGTGATCAGGCCGAGATCTACCGGTAGATCCCGATCTACTGGTTGGGCTCCCCTGGTCTAATGGGACTACCGTAATGGGCCCCATACCCGGGCAGAATCCACCCCTAACCTTAAGCAGCCACGTAGGTCGCTCTCACCCAGTGACCATGTAGGATGGACTAACACGATGTCAGACGTATGATCAGATCCCCTGCCTCTGTGTTTTAAATTTTAGCGTTGCCTATTCCAAAATAGCACATAAACAAGTGGCTATGCCTTATAGGGCGAGAAGTGTCCACAGACTTTTAAAAATAGTCAGTGTGTAAATCTGGCAATTCTGTGTTTGACAGAACTGCCTTTGGTTTAAAAGGAAGTGTATCTCGCCAAATTGGTGAGAATTATCACTAGGCGTCATGTTGTCAAGTCTTGATGAATATATAATCAACAACTGGGAATTAACAGTCCAAGATGTTGTGATAGAACTAAACACTTTTTTATGTATTGATTTATTTATTTTCAGATTTTACACAGAAACCCTGGTTACATAACAATGACCTTACAAGGGGACACATCATAATAGAAACCACAACAAATGCAGCAGATTCTGTGTGGTTGACCAGAGGCTTGCAGACTGTTGAAATCCTTGTGCAGAGTAGACCTGAGCAGGCCAGAGAAGCTTTCTGCTCTGTTAATCACTAATGAGCTTTTCTCCTCTTTCTGCTTCTCTCCTCTGTTGAATTTAGGCACAAACTTTATGCTTGGTTAATTATCTATAAATAAGAGGACAAGTAGTTTAGGGAGGAGACTGTAGGCATGGGAGGGCCACATTGAGAGGAAGTGAAGTATGAAGATGTGCATGTAAATCAGCCCAGGCACATTCTGATTATTAATTAAGTTACAACTAAAGTTACATTAACATTCAGGACTTTATTGTGAGTTGTACTTCTCGGAAGATGTCTTCTAATACACCACAATGTTGGGCAGTACCTAATTTTAGATTACATATTACTGTAATATTATTACTTTTGCTTCAAAAAGTAAAGTAACGAGATTACTCTGCAAAAATGGGTAATAAGTAACGCTTTACTTTGCAAGTAACGCCAAGTTACTTTTTTAAAATGAGTTTGTTGTTGCATGCAAAAATAGAACAGATAAAACAGAACAGATTTACAAGCTATTGACAGGTACTGTAACAACAGAGATGTGCAGTAGATTGTAGATCCAGTCCACACGCTGCATCCTGCGCACAGTTATGTACACTACAAATCGCTTGCTGCTTTATTTTGTATTTTATTTCTAAATACAAGACCTCAACTCTCTTTGAAAACAATTGTGAAAAAGTTTAAAAAGTCAAAGAGACAGATTTTGTTGGCTTTATTTTTAGGTGCAGTTTGTGGGATTGTAGCCTATTATTATTCCAATAAATTGGATTCAGTTCTAAAAAGAGCTCGCTAAACAGATTATGTTGTACATCTCTATTTTTTCAAAGGCGGTGTTGAGAACTCGGGAAAGTAATAACGTAATATGTAATATATTACTCTTCGATTCCAGTAATAAGTAAAGTAATGATATTACTTTGTCTAAGGGGTAATGAGTAAAGTAAAGAAGTTACTTTCCTAAGTAATATCGACCAACACTGCTTCTAATACACCACAATGTCAGCTTGAGAAACGTAGCAATATCTGGTTTACTTAGAAATCAGAGTCAAATTTCAGGAAATCTCAGTAGAGATGTTTCATTAAGGTGACAAGTTTGTTTCAACCTGTGTGTGTCTTTGTCACTCAGAGGACTGATAACGGTACTGACGGTATTCACTTAACCAGAGCCCTACAGCGTATACCTGTCTGTAGTATAATGTGCCGTACAACAACAGAGAAAGTAACAGATGATCAAAAGATCTACAATGTCCTCTATGTTAATTATGTCCACAAAGATCGATCATCGACATTATGCACATATCATACCATGCGCATAATGTTCATGTCCAAATGCTGAAATAACAAATAGACAAATGTTTACCACATTCTGTTATTAAACAATGACTCATCTCTTGGCCAGTATAATGGCAGCAAAGAGGATGCTAGTAATGAGATGGAAACCTCCTCATAACCTCAGTATCCATCATTAGAAATTGCCCATATGATCGATGAGGTTCTGAGATTGGAGGCCTCTAGTGCTCAAGCACAGGGAGCAAGGACAAATTTGATCCAAACATGACTTATTGTAGTGGCTGCCCAGAAGGTTAAAACAGTACTTCACTAGGTTAAACATGTGTAGTTCCACATCAGAGATTGAGATTAATTTGTTTTGTTTTTGTCTCCCTCCTTCTGAGTTTGATCCACAAGCTCCCAACTGGAGCTTGTAGCTCATGTCTACAAGCTCACATATTCTGGCTTGCAGTGTGTTGTGAGTTGGTACATTTGTTAACTTAACTTGGCTATAACTGTCCCAACCATGTTTCTGTACTTCTGTCTGTATGTACGTCTGTAATGCATGTAACATGAGAACCGTTCGCTCCACAGCCTTCAAATTAGACCGATCCACACCCCCACAGAGAGTGCAGGGAGTTGGCCTGAGCCACAGTTGTCCAGAACTGACGCAAAAGGCATCTGAGGCCAAAAGACACAGAGACTCAGATAAAGAAATTTCCATATATGGGCGAAAAAGGGACGCAGACAGTTGGGTGAACAGGTACTCTGACAGGGGTACAACGGGCATTGCATAGCCGGGTGGAGCATGGATCTTCAGTGATCCGATGCATCTAAACCTAACCATCGGGCGATGCCTAACCATAACCCCCACAAACATCCTAACCTCTCACAGCGTTGATGCCTGAACCTAACCGTCATAACCGTATGCTATGTTGGACAGCCATCTGCCTCCCATCTCCATGACCGTTACTGACTGCAGCCAGACTAGTTACATATGATTATGAGACTGATATGAGATTGAAGCTTTACCTTTGAAACTATCAGAGACGCCCAGTCTTGTCTGGATGGCAGTTGCCGCTGTGTTGGAGGGAGGCTGAAGAGTAGACAGTTGGTGGCAAGGTGAGGCACTTGACAAATATGGCTGTTTCCCTGTACTCAACAACTGCCTGCGGAGGCTCAGTGCTGGGAAGACGACAGCATTCCCACCCTGCAGCTGTTTCCCGGAGGCAGGGGAGTGGATAGAGATTCCTCTTGCTCTATCCATACCTGTGGAAGAACGAAGGTCGGCCCGTTGGGGAGACAGAGGGCTATGCACAGGCATCCTGATGGATGGAGACTGGTGGCCTGTCATCATGCACAGTGACGGGGGTACACCACAGGGAGACACCAGGAGTTGGCAACCTTTTCCATTCATGGCCACAGGACAGGTCCTCAGAACAGAATAAAGTCCTGACAGACACAAAATGATATATAGATTTATTTATTTTTTTCAATTACAAGTAATGCATTAAATCTAATACTTTAGTTTCCATAGTATCCAGTCTATTGTATAAAAACTATAGCCTATAATAATGGTTAATTTGAGAAAAAAAGTGCTGCTTAAGGAGTGTACTTGATTGATTGATTGATTGATTGATTGATTGATTGATTGATTGATTGATTGATTGATTGATTGATTGATTGATTGATTGATTGATTGATTGATTGATTGAATGAATACTTGCAAGTGTGCAGAACAGGCACAGGGAGGTACACTTAAATGCAAGGTCTCTCAAGAGGATTTATAACCCAAGAAAGCAGTATGGCTTGTCTGCTTTGGGGTCCTTCATATTCAATTCATCCTAATATACATTATTAATATACAGTAGGCCTACTATGGAAAAAAGAAAAACACACAATACATTGTTCTACATTAGTGTGTCCTAATCTAAACAGTCTTCTGGCCACATGTATGCAACAGTTCTATTCATGGGTGACGGGTCTCATCTATAGTTCTGTGTTTAGGACCTCACAGGTGATTCCAATGTCTGATTAGGCTAACCAGACCAATCAAAAGCCTAATCAGACATTGAATCACCTGTGGGGTCCTAAACATGGCTGGTGGAGGACTACAGGTGAGACCCATGAATACAAGTTCTAAAGGCTAATACTATACTATTGCCAAAATGCTACATTAATGAACAGAGTTTTTTTTTACTCACCTGTAAGTTACCCAGGTCGCAACAACTCTACAAAGCGACATGTCAAAGATGCTGCATTTTGTTTTTGCTCTTTTACTCAGCACACCCGTTGTCTGTCTGTCTGTCTGTCTGTCTGTCTGTCTGTCTGTCTGTGAGAGATAGTTTGTGACACCATGTGAGACCATTGACTGCTTGTTGCACAGACAGTCCGAAGGAGTCACGCCTTTCTGGGATGACGCGACGTGCCCGACCTCTCTCTCTCTCTCTTGGTTCACCCCCGCAGCCAGCCCACTCCCGGACCGAGGTAGCCAAGTATAATATTTTTGTTACTCTGTTTGCTGCAAGCCGATACTGGACTTGTTTTTGGCTGTGCGCACATGGCACGGCATGCGTGCGCAACGCTCACACACGGCACGTACGCGCGCGGCACAAATGAGTGAGTGAATCGGACTTGAGTGGCTCAGTGCGGAATCTGCGGATGGCATAGGCTGGCTGACTGCTGATTGTGAGAATTAAGCGTTAAATACACAGTTTTAACAAACAATAGCCAATTTTACATCCAGTTGGCCACATGTCCTATAATTCCCCACCCCCCAACGTCGTCTATGTAGCCTATATGTACGCCTCACATGCTGGTATCAACCAAAAACACAAGATCCACAAAATGTTCACAGTTCACTTTCTTAAGTTATGGCCTACTTTTCATGCCCTAGTAAACTGACATGAAAAAATGAATTTAATGATATTATGAAAGACAAAACATTGAGCGGCAAGACAAATACTGGAGACACGAAGGGGATAGGTAGAAAAAACGGATAGAAAAGACATACATAGGAAATGGAAATTGGGACCTAATGGGTTTTTCGTTGCCCCCTATAACCTCTCAACCCCATGGCCATGGAGACTTTATTGTCAAGCACTTTTCCTCCTCATTGCTGGAGTGTTTGCTCTCTCCACGTTGGCATGGAAACCAGTCTGTTTGAAGGAGTAGGGGAGGTAGTGCTTGAGTTGGTGGCGGTAACACACAGGGCCATTGGGGGGGGGGGTCTAACGCAGTGATTCTCAAACCTTTTAGTTCCAAGGACACCCATGCCCAGTTTAGTATATATCATTAGGTCCATCACACCACCGGACGGACCTTGTGCTTTATTGTTAAGATGCAAATTAGACCTGTAAGTAGACAGGCAGTAGCCTATTTGGTTCCTAAATGTCAATGTTTTACCTGGGGACTCCCCTTGGATCATATTATTAAAATTGTTCCCAGAATTTGAATGAAGTTGTTGAAATGAAGTAGTCTGTCATTGTTAAGAATTCCTCATTGAGGCATTTATTCTTTTGTAAAATTGACATTGAGACATTTATTATTTTGTTAAATATTTTGGAAACCCAAAATCATAATGTGCCCTTGAACCTTTCTTTGTGTTCAATTATTTTCATAAGAAATGATAGCTGTAGGCCTATTACATTTTTAGGGCTATGTTGTGCATTCGGTTGCAGTCTAATGTAAGAAAGTATTGTAGGTTCCAATCCACAATTACATCTTCAATAGTTTGGGGGCCTCTAGTGGCTTAGATGGGTATTAACACCTAAAGGTAACTTTTTTACTGTATATCTCCAAATTATTCCTAGATTCATTATATAATAAATAATACAGTAATGCATACTGATTAACATACATAATTCTAACATCAATAATAATAATAAGGTTAATAATGAGAATAATTATGATTATTATTCATATATTTAATAATAGGTATTAAACTTATGAAAATGAAATTAAAGTTGAATAATATAGGCCTATAGAGTTGAAAATTATTATTTACCCATTTTCATTGCCATAGGGGGGAAAAAAAGAAAAGAATAGCAAATAAAGAAAAAAAGTTCTCTTTTTTGCCAGCAGGGGTTAGTCTTACTACACCAACCGGACCAAATAGCAAATAGGCATTTGTGATACACTTTCAGGGGCAGAAAAAATAGCATCTAAATAAAGGAGGAGAAATGTGGTGCTTGTTATGAAGGTCATAGAAACGATACAGTTGTTTACGTGGTTGTGGTGTTGTTGTCTGCTCCAAGCTGCAGTCCTGTATATCGCTGGCCCCACTGTGATTTGGCCTCTGCTTCCCCCATGGCTACATGAGTCACCGTGTGTTTCCAAAATGTCACAGCATAGTAGGATTAAATTGTGCTACAGCTGGAGGCGGGACAGCAACACGGGCAGGAGCCATTCCATTCTCCTCTCCCATGTCCAAACAACAAAACACTGACTCCAGGAGCACAGCTTTCACTATTCTGTTCATACTTGATAACAATATTTAGTTTATTGCCCCCTGGGTCAAATACACAGCATGGCCATTTTACTCCTTAAAATATTACCCCTCCACCCCCCACCCCTATACCCTAGTGAGTTTACTGTATATACTCTAGCAGAATTACGTAATGGGGCTTTAGATCAAGGGTTTTCAACAGGTGGTCCCTGAGAGGATTCCAGGTGGTACCCAGCTAAATGATGGACAGTTGGTAACCAAATGGACCCTTATATAGATCTGTAACTCTTGAGAGCATAAAATGAAACCAAATTGACCCTTGCGGTTGCATTTGGTATCAATTTACGCTCTCAAAAGTTAAATTATATGTAAACATCTGAATTACTTAATTTTCAAGACTCTACACATTTAGAAAATGTAGAAGAATTGTTACTTTGACCACCAATTTGCCAGTTATCTCTTAAATTGTGTAGCAAAAAATCCTTATGGTTTTGGGTCAGAGAGACTAAACTAAACATCAAATGGTGGTCCGTAGCTAAAATGCAGAAAAAATATTGGGGCCCTGGTATGAAAAAGGTTGAAATCCTCTGCTTTAGATGAACTGAAGAACAGATTCTGTGTCATGGATTAGATACAGGGAAAGATGGAGAGAGGAAGAGAGAGTTGAAGAGGAGAGAGGGAGAGGTGAGAGAGCAGCTGTGTTAACTCTTCCTGAAGAGCTCCATTTGCGGCAGAATTAATGTTCAAACAGGGCTCTCTAGCACTCAGTGAATCCATTTCCAGGCTTGATGACAGGCCCAGCCCCTCCTTGGAGGTAGTGGAGCATTCGTTCTGGGTGGCAGGATGAGGGATTATTGGTGATTTCTCTTGAAGTTATATTACAATAGTCACTTAAGATAATGCATGCCCTCTGATCCCGCAATTAATTAATCTGCTCCGTATTTGCTAATGACAGTGCAAGTCAAACACAAGGTTAGTGGACGCTGAGTCAACTCTTTTTACCGCAGTAAGAGAGGAGGGTGTAATGATTTAGACTGGTATCAATTTATTGGAATCATCCCTCATTACAACAGCCCCTTTTACACTAAGGCACCGCAGCACAGCAGAGCACATGCTCTCACTCAGCATATTAATAGACAGCACTTGCATACACCAATATCTGGACTTGTGTTTAATCTTGCTGAGTTTCCCCACAATCATTAGAATTATTCATCTTGCAATATAGTCGATGGTGTTACAGTAATGAAATCTGATCTGCTTTCTTAAGTAAAAAGGCAATATTTAATGCACTCTCGGTGGGTGTGCTCAATAGCCTTTGTACTCTGTGACATTCCAGAACTGAATATTTTGTCTGCAGTAGTGAGAGAAGAACAGTCATTGTTCCAGTGTCCTCATTCTCATACTGTTAAGACCACTATACTATAGGGCAGGGGTTTTCAACAGGTGGTCTGGGGACCACCAGTGGTCCCTGAGAGGATTCCAGGTGGTCCCCAGCTAAATTATGGACGGTGATCAAATGGACCCTCTGAATTAATTTTCAAGAATCTACACAATTAAAATTGTAGAAAATCCTTAGTTTTGGGTCCCAGAGACTTAACTCAACATCAAAAGCGGTCCATGGCTAAAATGCTGCATAAATAGTGGGCCCTGTTATGAGAAAGGTTGAAAACCACTGCTATAGAGATATGCAACTGGGGTCTGTTTGCTGGACTGTCTTTCTGTCCGTCCCTTTGTGCATTCTCTGCTTTGGTCCTGAACAACCTGTCTCAGATACTGGCTGGTTTGATTTGTCGCAGAATTTGCTATGCACCTTCATTGTCCCTAGTCAATGATGGCCTATATAACTTTCCTCTGACACTATAACATTTGGCCAAATGTCCTCTCTCTGCTCTTGCACACAATTTACTCGTAAGTATTAAATCTCAAAAACAACCAATGGAATTCGATGTGCACCTCATGCTTTTTCAGATGATGTCCCTTACTGGTTTTGTTGACCCCATAGCATTGATTGAAATTTCCAGTTGTGCAAAAGATATCTTCAAATCGAATTGCCATGACACTGGCTGTGTATATGTACATGATCCTGAGAGCATATAGTCCCTACTGATTTGTGAGACCCCATGGCCTTTCCTGCAGTGCCACCCTTAGTTGTAAAAAATGCATTATGCATTTTGTATTTCAGTGACACAGTGTTCATTGTTTGAACAAAGAATGTAAGGCATTTTAAGTAATTCGATTTTTAAGGGGGGCTTAAACCATTTTGTATGTTCTGTTTTATTTATGGTATGTTTGTTTTTTATTCTGTAGGTGACCATAAATAAGTATAATGATTGAGTGACTTAACTGTGGCTAAATTGTCTTTTTTACCTTGTGTTGCAAACACATAAATACATCCAAATCTTTAGGGACTGCTCGCAGAGAACTCTTGTCTTATTCTAATATCCATCCAAATGCTAATATGAAGGTTAGAGGCGAGCTTCCTTCAAGAATCTCTATCCATTATTCTGTTATGATTCATCTAATAATCTTTGCAGAGAGGTTACCACAGGCTGATGTAAATGGATGAATTGCAGGAATCAGAAAGGCCTCTGTTCTACCCCAGTCTTGTCTTTTTTGGGAGTCATTGGGACTCAAATGAAATACTGCTGATATAACAGTTCCCATGTTAAAAAACTGCATTAGGCCATAGGCTTGTTTTAATTTCTTTCAAACCTGCAGGGGAACGCCAAAGGGTGTGTGTGTGTTTTAAGTTCCTATTCTCCTCTTTAGAATATTAACTGCACAGTTCCAGGCATCTATGGTGAGGTTCAATCGGAGCATCAACTCTAAAGTCACTTTTAAAGTTTGCCACACAATGGCATCGCATATACAAAGTCTGCCAATCTGCAGAAAGCTAGTCTTTGCAGGCTTCACTCTATCTATCCTAACCTGGGACTGCATTATACTTAACCCGTTTATTGAAGTATTGCAAGAAGACCTAGGCTTCTTACTGTACAGTACACTATATTCCCTTACATGTAATACATAGAAAAGCTGAACAAGGGTGTGATGTCAATATGGGGTCATCTGAATTGTCCTTCTACACTAAGGGTTTGGGTTGGGCCACTAGAAGCTACAGTACAAGCAATGTTTAGCATTTGAGGCATAGTTCAGATAAGAAGTTAAGCTGTATGAAATACTTCCTATTAATATAGTGGTGTTACTGTATTAATTGATGTCCATAGTCCCGTGGTGGAAGTTCTGCTCTGGTTTTGCTGAAATTTAAAGTAGTACCGGTCATTTTTGGGGGGTCACTGGGTGGGGGCCACACAGTGAAAGTAGATTAATCCAAAAAAATAATGTCATTTATATTGTTGACCTCTCTCTAAAATATTAGCGCATCCTTCGTTCATTTTTTCATGTATTTTGTGTCCATATCACTATGCCCAAAAAGTAGTTCCTTGTGTAAGGGGGTCAAAAATGAATGAAGGAGGTCCTAATATTTTAGAAATAATTCAACAAGACAAATGACGTTAGTTTTTACTGCCTGGCCCCAGGGCCCCCCACAAAATGACCGGGACTACTTAATATTGACTAAAACCAGAGCAGAACTCCCACCACGAGACTCTTGCAATCAATTAATACAGTTGACACCACTATATTAATGGACAGTATTTCATACAACTTAAGTTCCAAAAATCCGGATTATCCCTTTAAGTTGTGATTGTAAAGTAGGCCTACAAAACAATCAGTTGATACCCAGAGTATAGGCTAAACTCCCCAAAATAAAATTGTTGATGTGATGTACAAATAGATAAGCGTCGTCATTGATATAAAGTGCTTGAATCCCATGTGTGTAAGTGTGTGGGCTTTGATTGCAGCTTTCGATGCGGTAGCGCGGAGCCGATGATGGTGTTCATAGACGCGGGGCAAGCTAGGAGGCCCACACACGTCGGACAGTGTGTCATTAGACCCCTGCTTAGAGCCTCCTGGTCGGACCCATCCAACATCCATCTTCATTAAAAAAGGTGATGCTCGTTCCTCTTTGAGCAGATGGTCGTTAAGAATGCCCACACCCCCCGCCCCTGCATGCGCCACATTCCCTGCAGAACCCTCCCTGTACTAGGGCGCTACCTAGAGGACACCCATCGCTCCTTCCATGCTACATCAGTGTCTCATCAGTTCACCTGAACAAGTGACAGAGGTGTGCATTGGAGATTTTAGGAAGGCGCCAGGGGGGCACTTGCCCTCCCTGATGGCAAAAAAGTTGGAAAAAAGTTATATATAGAAATATATATATTTTTGTCAATTGTAACTTCATTGCCATGTTGTGTCTGTGTACAGTAAATAAATCACATAATGTCTACAAAAACAAGTGCTTGTCTATCATAGTTGCATATATTCTATAGCACTGGTGTCAAACATACGGCCCGCGGGCCGGATGCGGCCCGCGCAATGATTTGCTTGTAGAGCAAAAATGTCTGAGTCTATCAAAAAAAAAAGTAAGTCTCTAGCACGTTCCTATCAAAAGTTATGGTCGTTTAAAGAAATGCTTCTGAGTTCTCTTCTCTGAGCACTAGTCCAGTAGCTTGAGAGTACTTAATTGATTGGAATGTTGACTCGCAGAGAGTGGAGGGGGGAGGGAAGGAGGGGGGGGTGTACTGGCGCTGCAAAGTGAGAACTATACTTCAGCAGTAACCTGACTCCGCCAGATGGGGCAGCAGAGAGAGGAGTATTCCCTCCTCCTCTCTCTGCTGCCCCATCTGGCGGAGTCAGGTTGCTTCACCAGTATAAGGGTCTATAACTGAGGGATCATTCAGTTCACAGCTTGGCTATTTAAATATAAATACATGTAATAATAATAATCCAATTCAGAGTTTAAAAAATATACTGTATTTTAGAAGCATTAGTTATTGTTATTCATCATTATTTTTTAATGTTCAATGATCCATCACTTCAATAAAAAGCAGGTCTGCATAATTCCATGGGTTGTGTAGCCATTTCCAAATTTCAGCTAAGACACTATTTGAAATTTAATTTTTTGTATTTTTGAATGGTTAATTGGTGCACTGTAAATAAAAATAGCATCTCCCATAGCAAATGTCTTAATCTAGGCTACAAGTATAAAACCAATAATGAAAGTCATTAATAACTATTAATAGCTACTCTTAATAATAAACTTGATTGTGTGATATACTGTAGCGGAGAAATTACGGCTGTGTACGTAATGCGTGTGCATGCTTGCAGTCTGTGACTGGCACCGCGGCGCGACTGGCACCGCGGCGCGACTGGCACCGCGGCGCGACTGGCACCGCGGTGCTCCGGCCCCATGAAGTCACATTAAGTCCAATGCGGCCCCCACCCCAAAATGAGTTTGACACCCCTGTTCTATAGCAATAGTTTTCAACCATTTTCCCAATATTTATTTAGCATTTTAGCCACTAAAACTAAGGATTTTCAAGTTTTTTTGTCCACAATTTAGGAGAGATAACTGGTACAACGTTGGTCAAAATAACAATTCTTCTACATTTTCCAATTGCGTAGATTCTTGAAAATTACGTAATTCAGATGTTTAAATATAATTTAACTCTTGAGAGTGAAAAATGAAATAAAATGGACCCGGTCCATTTGGTTCCATTTTAACGCTCAAGAGTTGCAGGTCTATAGAGTGACACTGTTACAGGTTTAGAGTTACAACTCTAACTCTACAAGTTACATACCGCGCTGCTGGGAGAGCCTAAAATCGCCTATGGAGGTATGTGGACCTTTTCCACTTCAGCCCTCCGATGCTGCTTCCAAAAATACGACATCAAGTCTGAAGAGGTTGTGTGTAGCATATGAATCAATAGTTCATTATTTGTATCATGTGTTCACTGACGGTCACAGTCAATACAACAGATTACAAAATATGTCACCGTATCTATTTATCATTTCCTGTTGTCTATACATGCCCTTCACGTTCCTCTTTCCTCCTTGCATGTCCCGGTCACATGTCCTTCTATTCCTCTAGCCTTTTGAGTGGCGTGGCAATAACACATGGAAAAGATTGGACATTCCAACTGTCATACAGGGTCATGTTGATGAGGTGAGGATAGCCCTACGGCCTTACACAGGTCATTGTGTAAGCCTTGCTCTGTAAGTATCTTACCCATAAACCCCAGTGCAAAACCAGTGTCTGACAGCTTATCTAGGTGCAGTTTCTGTAAATCACACAAAGCACGCAATAAGGTAATCGCACTATACACGGCATGCCATTCTGTGAATACAGTATAAAAGACTACTAAACCAGAGGCGGGGTTCACAGCTTTGATTATGAAGTTGTCAGAGGTGATTTGTGAAGTTCCAGCACGCGGGTCCAGTGGGGAGATGAGTAATGTCAATGTTATCTACATTTCTGCCAAGACAGACTCATCACGGAGTGCCTCTGCGAGCGGCAGCCACCATGGATCCCAATTACTGCAGTAATCACTCCCTAGCTGGAAGCAGGGTTCAGACGGGGCAAAGTATTATCCATCTTCATCATATTCATTATCAGCACAGCAGAAGCAGGTGTCCTGGTCTCCCGCTGCTCCACACCATTAGTGACTGATTGACAGTGTACTGATGCCTTTATCCTACACAATTCTCCCACACACTGGGGACCAGCCCTAAATACGAAAAGGATACATTTGTGTGGATCTTGTTAAAAAATGGGCACAGAGTTCTGCGACGTACTGTATGCATGTATCCATGTGGTTTGTTATACTCCCTGTATGGCACAGGAAGCAGGTAAGTGGGCTCCCATGTCCACGGGGCACGCAAGGGTCAAAGTTCATTCTCCGAAGGGGATCCGAGGCAGATCATTTGTTCCCGGTCTTATTAGCCCCTGCTGTCTCCCTAACAAGGAGACTCGGTGTGTGTGTGTGTGTGACAGACAAATAGTGTCTCGGTCCCTAGTACCCTCAGACACTACCATGAGGTGAAAGGGAGAAGTGGCAGACAGCGGTGGGCTGTTGCTCTCCCGTCAATCTGCCTTAAACTGAACACGAAGGGGTGAAAGTTCAGCCTGCTGCCTAACAGAGGAGCGGCCGCCACCAACACCAGCACAGGGACACAGGCCGCCACATGAATAAATATCTGGTGTGTGCAGGGTGGGTGTCCACAGATGGTCTGCTGCTGCTCCATGCATGCATGCATGAGCACATGCATAAGCAGCACACGCATGCATCATGCACAGGCTGCAACAACTATCGATTATTTTCCTCGTGATTTTTCTGTTGATTGTCTTTCTTGATTCATCGATTTTCATTTTATAAGTGGTCATGATTGACCACTTAAGCCCTTTATAGGCTACACAATGAAAATGGCCCATTTACAAACAGGCGTACTACGTACTTGCAACGCATTTAGACGATTATAGATCAGCTAGTTTTTGATTGATTTTTTTGTAATTGTGTAAATCAATTAGTCTGACACATGCACGCACCCATGCAGCAAGCACACACGCACGCACGCACGCACGCACACACACACACACACACACACACACACACACACACACACACACACACACACACACACACACACACACACACACTCACTCACTCACTATCTCTCTTGCTCTGATGTTACACAGACAAACCAAATAGATCACCTCATTAGTCTGCTCTCTAATGGCTTACTGTAATAACAAGCTGACATCCTGTTCCTGTAAAACCTCAGATTCAGCCTGCTTTTGGGGTGGGGATGGTTTTCATACCCTCTGGCACCTGGCGGAGGTCATTCCATTAGGTGGTTTGTGTGCATTTACATATAAATTGAACAAGCAAGTATTAACACACCTCTTTAAACCCTTCTGTTTACGCTACTGTATCCCATTATCTGTCTTTGCATACTTCAACAAGCATTTAATTTCTTCTTTTAGCTTGTCTTTATGTTTCATTATGTTTCAGAGGTGTTTATTAAAATGCACTCCCCTAATCACGCCCACACGGGCAGCCCCCTTTTTTCCACAATGCACCTATTCTAATGCGTTCTGGGCTGCTGTGTATCCTGGGGTAAAATGGGAAATGTGGGAAATTCACTGGAATATGAAAAGCAATCATATTTTCTGTATCAGTAAGCAGGTCTGTGGTAGCTGGGGGTCATTCTTGCTCGTTGCTCTTGCTTGAGGAGGCATTTTGTAAGAGGCCCCAAGGCTAACCTAGTTAATTAAGTTTCAGTGCTGTTGAAATGATGTAACTACTTATTGTACTCTTCCACAAAGCTCATTTTATCTTCTCGTTTGAAAACTGATGAACATTAATCTCCCTTTGAATGGCTGCTTGTTTGTTTAATCTGTTACTGCTGAATTAACACCATAATGTATTTTTTGAATTTTGACATACACCAAAATATTTCCTTAAGCATGTAATTTATAACATACAGAACCGTGGCACAAACAACAACTGAATCGCAATTGAAGATGCTTAAATGAGCATTCAGTGATTTGGGTGATTTGGAAAATCCTGTAGTTCCCCCGGTAACAAGATGTCCACATGCACGCACTCTACAGTGAGGGGCAGTACAGCAGGCCAACAGCACATACACCAAGGCCCACCCCCACTTGATAGTGATTGGAAGAGGGCCTCCTCTCATCCTGATTGGACGAAAGGCTTTTCTCAAAATTGAAACTAGGGTTTTTTGACCCCACATGCTCACTGGGGACAGGGAGGCCACTCTAGTAGGGGAGGATTAGCAAAAAAAAAACATTTTAATTAAGTGAAATCACTTATGATACTATACCTGAGGGCATGATGAAGGACACATTTGAGTTGTCTTGGTGATGGAAAGTTTGAATTATGTGAATAGATGCAGAGAAATATCTGGATATAGCCCTGTGATACTTCATCTACTGTACTATAAGATCCATGAGAAACCAATTAAAATGTGACACTAAGTA
This sequence comes from Benthosema pterotum, assembly GCA_039105355.1. Lineage (NCBI taxonomy): Eukaryota > Metazoa > Chordata > Actinopteri > Myctophiformes > Myctophidae > Benthosema > Benthosema pterotum. The sequence goes on from CM076985.1 coordinate 27,638,006, forward strand.
AGCTATAGGCGGTACAGCAACTATAGTATGGGCAAGATGAATTGACTCCAAACCAGGGATTTTCAAAAAATTTGGTGGAGTCATGGTCTCACACATTGACTTGTCATTAGGCCACTAATGCCATTGCAATTAAGTATGTCATATACTGTAGGCATACTCAGCCATGGTCTGTATCCTACCAACACCTAGCAACACCTACCATCACCTACCTTACTATGCCGTGTTTAGAATTCAGCATTCTCCAGCTCACAGGATAAACCCATTTTAGGTAGGTGCCGCCCCAATGCAATGACTATTGACTGTTTTGGCCAGCGACCGTTTGCCAAACTCCTACAAATGTTTCCTACTAAACCTAACCTAACCTCAGTAAAACCTATGCCTAACCTTAACCCTTGACCGTTATGCCAGCAGTTCTGACAGTCATGGATCTGTCGCAACAGCAAAAACAAAAATGTGTTACGGCCTATTTATAACTGTCGTGATGTTTTGGCCAACGGTCGAGACAGATTTATAACTGCCGCAACGTCTGCTACGACGCCTGCTATGACACCTGCCATGACCGCACATTGATTTTGCTCCTCCTGCCTATTTTTGAACATACAGTATTTGAAAAACCTTGAAAGTTTGAGAACTATTGATTTACACAGTAGAAGGGATTTTATAGAATCAGCCTCAGGCCTTTTGAGAGAAGGTCAACTCTCTCTTCAGCCAGGAAACAGACCGATTTGGCAGTATGAACCCATAACTATGTGTTTAACACCAGACAGACGGTTTAAAGAATAGAGATTGACTGCATAAGGAGAGAGAGTAGAAGATTATGATTACGATATTTTGTATTGTACTGTATGTGGGTGCTATAGCCTAGCCCTAGACTGCAACGAAAACAACAAAAAGGTTCGGGCACACTGCTGCACTGTTGTTGGCTGGATGGATTGGTGGGGTCCCCGATTTCGTCAGAAGATATTTGTTGTGCACACTATTACAGCGCTATATGCCCATTTCCTGTTTGATCTTCTTTCAGTGCAGCAATAAATATATCCTCACACTCACAGAGGTCATTAATTGTCATTGTTTGATGAAATGGGTCCTCAATTGTCCCTCTTCATTTGGTTTTAACTTAGATTATTTTTATACATCTTTATGGATATCTTAGTACTTGAGTACCAAAAATACTTATTGTTGTGAAGCAAAATAAATGACAGACCTGACATGTTATTACTTGAAAATGAAGAAGCTTTAGAGAGTGATGTTTAGACATTGCTCCTAAAATGTTAGAAGTATAAAAACACGTTACCTGGAGGAAGACAAAAAATAAATGCTTCTTTTCCCAGTGTGAAAAGTTTGGGATCTGACATGAAGAAACTTATTGATGTATGTTGCTGGCGACTGGTGAGTCAGAGCCAGAGGCGATTCTACAGTAAACTCTGTCAGTGAGGAACGTCTATGTGACCTCACATTTAAAGAGGGGGACAACCCAAGGAGCACAGTACAGTCCTTTTAGGATGGTGTTACCGCTTTGATCTGGGAGCTGCACACCAGATCCTGGGAGCTGTGAGTGGAGAGCTGATGTGGGCTGTGTGTGATATGTCAAAGGTGTTGACAGTCTCATCCAGGGGAGGAATATCTGTCATCAGCCCATCCATCTCTCTCTCCAGAACTGGAAGGAGCCGCACAACTGTCTGGAACGGGTAATGAGGAACAAGGCTACAGGGCTACTTCCTCTCCCTTCAGTCAGACACGGCTAAAAGTCTGGTTCTCTTGTTCTACAGGAAAAAAGCGCCTTCAGGAAGTTTCAACTCGGAATCCTTAAGCCTGTGACAAGTGTTTAAAAAGTAATGTGCCGAAGGACCGATCCCACAAGATCTGGTGAAGGCAGTAATGCATATACTGTTGCCACTGTCAGATGTCTGGCATTGGAGAGAGACGGGCAACTCCCCTGTGTTTTATCGAACTCGTATATCAAAGGTAATAGATTGTAAAACCAGCCTGGCTTAGCTTGCTGTTTTTCCCGTTTACAAATGAAATTAATAAGCAAAAACAAATGGTGAATGAATAATCAGCCTGGTATCCATCCATCAATCTAAAGCGATGGTCACTTCAGTTTCAGGCATAGGCGATTTTAGGCTCTTCCAGCAGGGGGGCACTTGGACCTTAGATCTGTAACCCTTGAGAGCGTTAAAATGAAACGAAATGGACCTAGTTCATTTTACACTCTCAAGAGTTAAATTATATTTAAACATCTGAATTAAGTAATTCTCAAGAGTCTACATGATTCGAAAATGTCGAATAATTGTTATTTTGACCAACATTTTAATTGTGGATAAAAAAACATGAAAATCCTTACTTTTGGGTGCAAGAGGCTAAACTCACATCATATGGTGGACCTCCATGGCTAAAATGCAGCATAAATAGTGGGCTCTGGTTTGAAAATGGCTGAAAAACACTGCTTTAGAATATAAGCAACTAAATATGCAAGATAAGTACACTATGTGGTTTATTTACACGTTTTGGAACAAGCCAATCAGTCAGTGGGCAAGTGCCCCCTGGACTGGTAGCATCAGGTCTTAGACTACACAAGGAGGGATTTTGTCACACACACACACACACACACACACACACACACACACACACACACACACACACACACACACACACACACACACAGTAGGCATACACACATTTATAGTGTTAGCACAGTGGCAGGTGGAGCTGTTGCTCAGCACCGTGGATAGGAGTAACAGATCCGTTTAGCGTTAATCAATGTCGCTCACAGGCTCATTGAGCAGTGCACTCACCATGGCCGGCATCTTGCCTTTGTGTCTCTGAGCCTTTTAATCTAATTGGACATTAAACTCCTGTCATTATTTCTCAAGCGCTGAGACTTATTTATGGCACTCCTGTTTGCCTGTCTTTACCTTTTCATTACAGCATGCCAGTCTACATCAGCAAACTCATTAAAGGACATGAATCAAAGGAGAAAGCTGATGTGTGGCCGAAAAGTGTAATTTAATAAATGCATGTAAGGCTGCAGAATTCAGAACATCAGTCATGTTGTTTACTGGCTGTAATGTGTTGGTAGGTGAGGGCACTTTGATATTGGCAAACACTAACGCAGGCATTTTAATAGAGCGAAACTTTGGGAAGTCACGCGCACCTTGCAAACACCAGCACCTGCATTTTAATAGAGGGAACTTTGGGGAAGTCGCACACACCTTCAGTGATGTCAGCATTCTCTATTGACCACATTCACACTGAGGCCAAGTACTTCCAAACTCTGATGGCAATATACATCCGGGTTTGGAAGTACAGCAAAGCAACGTCTTGCTGGATGCGCATTATACATTATTTATGTGCACATTCAAAACAAGTGGTATGCATGGGCCTTGAGTGATATCTAATGAGCGCTTCCAAACTTCAACACTTAGAAAAAGAATCATCAGCAAGGACAGAAAGTACAGCAGCTTATAACAAGTCTAAGGTGGAGTTCTATGAAACAAAAAAATAGTACAGTTCAGTTCACATTCTCTCTCACATTCAAGTGCTGTGATTGGTCAGGAAAATACCGTATACAACAGGTGAATGTTCAGACAGACACTTCCATTGATAGACTCTGCCTTGGATTGTGCTCAGGCTTTCCTCGTGGATGTTCAGATGAGTAAGCCTGGGGACCGAGGCTACAATGTTGGTGAGTTTGAGGTTTTTTAAGGCAGTCGGATTGGACTTTTCAGTTTAGATGAATGGGCTCTAATGGTAAGTTGTACCTTTTTAGGACCTTGCCATTAACCTGCATGGTAAGATGGCCGCCGTGTGAATATGGTCCATAAACCCTGATGGTTGCAATCTAACTAGCATTCACTGGGTCCCATTTCGCGGTATAGACATGGCCTGTGTGAATAGCACTATGATTTTTCCGTTTTCACTTTACGCTTGCTATTTAGGCAATCCAGCATATGCTCTTGAGTCTCATCTAGAGTGAAGTGCGAGTTCTGAGTACATTGCATGAACCTAATCAAAGTAGAGTGAAAAGAAAAACAATGTGTGGTCTCAAAGGAACTAAAACACTATTCTTTTGAGACTGCAGGGAGGGAAGGAAGGGGATATGAGGAAGAAAGTGAGGACTGTGTGACTCCATGGTCCTGAGAGACCCCCCAGTCATTACAGTGTGCATGGCAACCAGAGAGCCCTTCTTCATGGATGTTTGAGCATGCACTTTAAATGGAAATGTACTTGACATGGTAAAAGATGTAATCACTTGATATTAGAATTCAGCATGGTCTTCTCTTAATGTCCCTCTTCCTCTCTCTCTCTCTCTCTCTCTCTCTCTCTCTCTCTCTCTCTCTCTCTCTCTCTCTCTCTCTCTCTCTAGTGCCATTGTTATCCATCACATTTATCCTCCTTCTTTCTTCTATACCTCCTATACTCAGTAAAGTTAATTTACAAATGGATTAATTAACATTTCATTGTGTGCACCATTCCTCTTTGAGTTAAGTGTTTGCTTAGCCACATGTCTTGCATATCAAGATTGTTTTGTGTTAATCAATGTTTTTTTACCCCACTCTTTAATTATTCATTATGTTTCCGCGATAAGGTATAGAATGATGCAAATAGGTTCAAGTATTGTCACATGCACGGTGTGGATAACAAACAAATTAAAATTGAATGAGAAGGCTATGAATGAAAATATTTGTGTGGGTTGGCTGCAGAGGTGTTTTTTTTTTTTTTTTTATGTTTTTGGGCCAGGTAAAGCGTAAAGTGTGTAAATAGTATTGTCAGACAGGGCCTTGGATGGCTCAGGTAGGGTCCAGGTACAGCTGGCCTGTTCAGAACTATAGCTCTTAGTCTTAGTCTAAGGGTTTGGGTTTTGAGGTCAGATGTAGAGTTGCTGGCTGGCTACACGATATCCAGATCTAGGTAACAGTAATCAGTCTTCAGGTAACCAGTCTTCTTCATCTCTGGCTCTCCAGGGTTTGATGAAGTGAGTGACATGACCTTAATTTATGGAGATGGCCATATAAGGAGCGTGTCATGGACTGACTGACTGACTGACTGGTTTTGCAGGTTTCCTATAGCCACAATCAATGGCCTATATTATTATAAGAAATGGGCGTGATAGATTTAGTCTGGATTTTTCTATTTGTACACACTCAAAGTTAAATGACCACAGAGGATTTTACTGTGAATGTGCTTTTTTAAGTCCTTCTTTGGGATATTTGCCCTCCCACTATAACAATTATAGCCATGTGCACATTTCATTAACCTAATATGTCTCGACTGGGACACATCACCAGGCTGGAGCCTGCTCTGGTCCCCACGGCACTCACACTCCATTGGGTTTGGAGGCAGACAGCACCCCACAGGTGGGACACGATTAATGCAGGGAGGGGGCGTGTTGCCCTTTTGATAGATAAAGACAGACTGCAAAACACTGGCAGTCCTATAAGATGGAAAAATGGCTAATTTACAATCCATCCAAAGCAATCCATCCATTTGCACTATTATATGTGCCCCGAAAATAGCTTGTAACCTTGCAAAATAAATGGCTAGTGAATACAATAATTTATTTTTGAGGGGAATTTATTTGGTGAACACATGGATGTTGGGCTGGCCTTGCCGAACAGGTAATTCCACAATAATAATATTCAGTGATAAGCATGCATCATACCAACTTATTTTATTTTAATACTATGTTGGTCACACTTAAGTCACTAATGATGGAAGGTGGGGACCAATGCCCCACCTGGCTATGCATTACCCATTGTACCCGTGTCAGAATATCCGTTCCACACATCTGTCTGTGTCCCTTTAATGCCAATACTTGGAGTTCTGCATCAGGCATGTCAGATGGAGTGTCCATTATGGAGCCATTATGACGTGCGAAACTATCCTATCCACACCAGATCTGTAGGAGAGCCCCACCTGATCTGTAGGCTTCACTGTCCTAACTTGGGAGACAATATAAAAATATATACAGTATAACCAATCCTATTTTTAGGGCTTGTGTAGCCGGGGGTTGCGTTATATGTGAATCTGGTGTATCCGGTATCATTGACATGCATAGGATCTTTCGAAACGCACTGTACGCTTGCCGTAAATTCCATGCACATATGTGCACAAATGTGATCGGTGGAGCTTGGCCTGTTCTCCTTTATTATTTGTTTTCTTAAAAACAACTGTTAAAATAAATGAGCAAGGAAGTGATGCTGGACGGAAGTGAAGGGGAAAGAAATATCAGAAATACAGAAATTGTGCACAAAAGTACAAAATGATCTGCTGGTGACGTTAGACATGCGCTCCCTTGCGCTGGATCTGGTATCTTTTATTTCTGTCTTTACAGAGAGTGGCCAGTGATGAGTGGCGTTAACACGCGAGACAATCCTTTGTTCTCTCTCTCTCAGCGACAGCCTGTCATTTAGACATGGCTCGCCGGGAGCAGTCTGTTCCACATTAACTGCATGAGAGGTCAAACAGTTTGATCATTAGCTTTCTGAACAATATACCCTCCTCGCTCTTTAATTCATCGCCAACCCTAAAGCATGTTAAGGGACTTGGTATTGGCTACCAATACGTCTGTTCCAGCTTAAGGTCTTTCCCTCTGTCCCTCTCTGTCCCTAGTAAAAAAAAATCCTATAGGATTCCAATAGAAAAGTCCTATCAGATTTTGGCACAATCCTATTAGATTTCCAATAAGATTTCAATAGAATCCTATAGTATTTTCCCCCAAATCCTATAGGAATCCTATATGAAAAGCCTATAGGATTTTCTTATAGGATTCCTATAAGATCCTATAAGATCCGATAGGATTCCTATAGGAATCCTATTGGAAATGTGTGCCTATAGTACATTGAAAATCCCAACTCCCAATGCGAACTGAGCATTTGTGCGCAGCAAGCATCTGCAAGGGTCAATATGAATATGACATAATATAATATAGTTCCTACTCTAAGGTAAAGACATATTCACAGACTGACATAGCCATTAAAGGAGTGATGCACTACTCAAAAGTGAAGCACTTACAGAGTGAAGAGTCAGTCACACGGTGACTACATTTCTGGTACATTTCAATAGCTATTTGATGCTTCAACTCAAACACGTTGTAGCAGGTTAACTGTACAGGTTGTAGCCTACAGCCACAACAAAACATACAGGATTACAAAGTGCCTGAAATTACTCAATTGGTGATTGCAGAATGGCCCTCCTACCTCCTAAGCCTACACACACTACAACCGCACCCTATCCCTAAGACATAAGAGGAAATTGCACCCTTTTCACTTTGGCCTGCATCACCATGAGGCCACAGCCTGACCTAGTGAGAGTCCCGTGCACGGAAGGGCACTTTTTCAGTTGTGGATGTTGTTGTGGTTGTCATCATCAATACAGGAAGGAAAGCAATGCAAATCTATGTATTGCACAAATCTTACAGTCTAACACTTTCTTTCTCTCTAGTAAATGGAAGCCTGCAGCCTGCACGCCCATTGCATGGTCAATCTCTTATACTTTCCATGGAAAATTAATTCTGTTATCAAACATGCCACACTTCAGAAATTTCAATTACTAGAAGCAGCGCGAGAAGGAAAATAAAGCAATGCACGCCCAGTCATATGCATAAATAATTGATTTTAGGCCAAAAGAAAAAGACAAAGAAAAAAGCTCAATTAAGTGTCCAGGTCCATTCACAAACACAACTTCTGTCTAGAATGGTAGAACACAAGTTCATTTGTGTTTTATGGCATCTATTTATGCAGCCCTGAGCAATAGAAATGTGTCAGTGTGGTCAAGTGTTTGACAACAGATATCTTGAAAACAAAATGGCCACTTTACTTAATGGGGTGTAGGGGCGGTGCCCCGTGCAGTGTGAATGCTGCCGAGGTAGGACGTTTTTTTGCACCTGAATTAACATTGCTGACCTGTCTGCTGGCTACGGCAATAATGGTTGATATACTATACAGTGGGGCAGCATTATGCCTTGGCATTCAGACGCTAGCATGTCTATTATCATTTATAACAGAAACGCAATTTACCTTGAGAAGAGAAAACGTTGAAATAAACGCTCAAGGTTTCTGGAATGTCTTTTGGGAAATTGGCAAAGCATATACCCCGAGGAATTGAGTTGTGAATTTCGCCCCCCATAGAGGACAAACACTTACTGCTGTTAATTTCCTCACTTGCCATTTCCCCGTGTTTTGCGGACTTGAGCACTATTTCCAGTTGGGTAAAATGTCCCTTGCTGCCACTGAGCCAGGAGTCTGCGAGGAAAAAAAGGTCAAAGCAATTTATATTTGACACGTGGAGTTTGATCGCTTTGTCATCGCCTCAGGGGCCAAACCTGCCATTCCCTCTCTGGTCCGCATGCATGCGCACATGCATGCACATGCACACCCTCTGTCACACACACACACACACACACACACACACACACACACACACACACACACACACACACACACACACACACACACACACACACACACCCATGGGAATGTGCAAGGTGTAGGCTACAGTATAGTGTTGGTTGGTTGTATTGCTTGCCATTGTGCGGTGTGCGAAACAAGACTTGAAGTAATGCACGTATTGCTGTAAAGACAGGGACGAACACACTGGATCTAATTGGTTAAAAACGGATGTGTTCTTTTAATGTTGCCGTTACTGAACAATCTTAACAGTTAAGATGACAAGATGCTATAGGGGAGAAGACAGAGCGAGGTTGGGGGTGTGTAGGAGGGGACGGTCGTATAACTGCGTTGTGTCACGCAGGTACACGGTACGGCGTAATGGATGAAATTGTCCTGATGTGTCATTATTTATTGCACACATCTGCTTGGGTTATGGGAGACAAGGAGAAGGTGGGGGAGAAGGGAGGTTCTGGGAGGCGGTGTGCTGCCTCCATGAATACCCATCATGGCAATTCCACAGTGATTTATGGTAAGGCTTGCCAAGCCAGGGGACAAACGACCTTCACACATAGTTATCAGAGGAAGATATCAGTGGACAGTCATCTCTGAAGCACGCGGCTCCCTCCCTGCTCCCCCTAGGATCAACCAGCATGCACGCACAGTCAGTGCACAGTGTTTGCGTGCGTGCCTGGCGTGCGTGTGTGTTGGGTAAAACTGACATTGTGGTGATACTCAGGGGAGAGTAACATCGCTGATGTGCATTCTATCTATTTCTGTCTGTGTGGCTGTGTGCATGCAGCATACATACAACTATATATGTGTGTGTGTGTGTGTGTGTGTGTGTGTGTGTGTGTGTGTGTGTGTGTGTGTGTGTGTGTGTGTGTGTGTGTGTGTGTGTGTGTGTGTGTGAGAGAGAGAGAGAGAGAGAGAGAGAGAGAGAGGGAATGTGTGTAACTGTGTAAATGAGATTGTGCCCATCACAGTCACAGCCACTGGAAAAGAGTGTCCTTAAAATGTGTTGAAATTATATTCTGTGGTATTTTGATCACATTCAGGTCACATTATGGCCGAATTAATCATGCAAAGCACAATCTGTGTCCTAACAGGTTATTATTTAGCCTTGACGGTTAAGCCCTAATTACAGAGTTTGCTTTTAATCTGTCTGAGGTGCCATTAGCTAATGCTGACACTGTTGCACATTCTAATCAGAATACCTCTTATATTTGTGTATTTAATCCGCATGCGTGTGCGTGCATGTTTGCATGCGCCTGCGAGTGAGTATGTGCATGTGCATATGTGTGTGCATGCATGTATACTGCTGGTCCAGGGTGTAGCGGCACATGCGGTCTCCCTTAAGGTTCCAGATGTTGGTGTCAAGCCTCTGACACTGTCCCTTCTGGCTGCTAGTGACTCTTTCATGCCTTTCAGGTAGGCCTATACTCTACATGCTTCTATAGAAACTCTTTCATGAGACAAAATAAAACATGAGCAGATAGCGGTCCGTGACAACAGGCCCCTGGAGCCATGTAGGAGCACTATTTCCCCCATGCTTCACTCCGAAGCTCGCAATTTGTTTTCTGAAGAAATCTTTGGAGGGTTGGAAGAATCATTCACATATGCATGACTGAAAGTTGCATTACATTCACATGTATTGTACTGTAGGTTCCTGGTGCTGCAGAAAAAAAATATATAGAAGGTAAACCAAATGAATAAATATATTTTCAGTTGACATTTTAGGATTTATAGGCCAAGGCTATATGTTTACCATTGTTCAAGGTATGCTGATGGTGCTATGCCAAGCATTACATCACGGCTGCACACAAATAACTTTCCCATTCACCTAACAGAGACACCATCTCCGAGATGTTATCCTATTAGAAGACTACATGTTCTATTTGTTGAGAGTTGAGATATTGCTACCAAAATACTAAGACTTTGAACTCATAACTGCCACTGGGGGCAATGGGGTAGCACATTACTGTATAGCTGTAGCTCTCTGGTGGAGCTGTTGCCCCCTTGACCAGACTACGGGTATGCATAAGCGGTGGAAAATGGCTGCTGTGTGAATTGCATGAAGCTCAAATGGTAATAGCACCTTTCCAATTGTACTTTCTTTTAAAGCTCAATATATAGCTCAATATTAAAAATGGTGCTGAACACCGCATCATTATATTGCTTTAAAAATATTTAGAATGCAAGAAACAAAAATGAAAATCACCAGTTAGCATCGAAAGGACATTAACCGAACATTAACCAAATAGACAATATTCGGGGTGGCTGGTGGTGTGTGTGTGGGGGGGTGCTTATGATTATCACTGATGATTTTACTGTACAAGGTTGGTGTTGACGTCTATGGAGCTGAACTGATGTAAACAAGAGGTCTGTCTCTGCATGTGATGGCTGTATGTATTGCATGGATGACTGCATCACTGGTTCATAATAGCAATCTCTGACAAAGACCTAAAGCTGGTTGTTACGTCCACATAATTAGTATAAATGGTTCCAACTGCTGTCTGAGTGGCTGAGAATTCACCAGGATCAATGCTCACAAACAGGGATACCATTCTTATTTAGTGTAAAATGGACATTAATTCCTGTGGTTGGCGTATCAATATTTGTAATTCTAAAACATGACCACTTTAGAAGACAGAATGGCTATATTAGAATGTGTGTGTGTATGTGTGGGTGGGGGGGGGGGGGCATGTGCACATGTGTGCATGCATGTGTGGTTGTACCGTATGTTTGTGTACTTCTATTGTTATACGTTGTACTTCCAGCTAAATGTCCACAGAAGTTTAGTAGAACTAGTCTACAGAAAATGACAATGCATGACTTTTCAAGATGGCGGCATGCTAGACGGACGTGTGTCTCTCGGCTCCGCAAACTGTTACAAACTACTGAACCAAAGAAACAAATTATGTGATAAAAGTGGGCAGTTTTAATAAGTTGAGCAACCTGCTACATGGATGATGTCCAAACGAGGAGGCAAGAACCAACCTAAACTGAAATTTAGCTCTGTGAAATCCAGGGACGGCGACGAAACTAGCAACATGGCCGAGGCTGGGCCCGACAGCCCTGGGGCTGCGGATGGAGAGAAACGCTGCTCTATTCTCGAAGCTATCAAGGAGATGAGGATTGAGTTCTCACAAAAATTGGACTCCGTCATGACAGCGATTGATGGAGTGAAGAAAGACGTCGGTGAGTGCAGAGAACGCGTCAAGAATGCAGAAACTCGTATTTCTACTGCTGAAGATGCTGTGGTTAGCTTGCAAGCTAAGCTCGAGAAGTTGGAGAAGAAATACAAGGAGATGAAGCAAAAGCTCCTGGACGGGGAGACGAGGTCCAGAAGGTCCAATGTGAGACTGGTCAATTTGCCGGAGAAGGCAGAGGGCAACGATGCTTGTGACTTTCTTGAGAAGTGGCTGGTCGAAGCATTGGGCTTGACATCCAAGCTAACCATTGAGGTTGCCCATAGGATAGGACCAAGTAGAGATGATGATACTCCACCGAGGACCCTCATCATGAAATTCCTGGACAACCGCGACAAGGTGAAGGTGATGAGGGCTGCCCGGGCCAAGGAAAACATCATGTACAAGGATAAGGCTGTCAAGTTGTATCCTGATCTGGCTGCTGATGTGCGAAAGAAACAGAAGAAATTCGACTCGGTCCGCCAGAAACTCCGTGAGATCCCCGGACTTCGTCAAGGAATGCTGTTCCCGGCCAGGCTGTTGGTGACATATAAAAACAAGACACAGTCCTTCAACAAGCCAGAAGACGTGGAGGACTTTGTCCGACGGATAAAGGAGAAGCCTGGAGACGCTGTAATTGAGAGTGATGAAGACTAAGGTACTGGGCTAGCTTGATGGCTGGCCCGTGGGAGCTAAACTATAACAATATAGCCACACGAGGTTATTTTTTTCTATTTTTTTTTTACTATAAATACCTTATTTTTATACTGTAACCCGTGATATAATTTATTTTTGCACAGGTCGTGCTCGGCACGCGATATTTTTTCGATACATATACTATTTATCACTCATGTGAATTATTTTTGTTTTAAAGTTTTGCTTTGGGTTGTTTTGGATCGGGTTGGTTGGGTTCTCCCCCCGTGTTGTTAGCTGAGGCTAACGGCGTGGGGGGGGGGGTATCTTTTTATTTATTTATTTTTTCTCTCGCCGTTTTAACTTGTATGGATCAGGTTGAGGACTTTGTTTTCGTTTTAGTTAGTCGTAATACATCTTACTTATCATCCTATCACAATACGTACGAGTGGTTTGGACTTAGTATAGTTATTTGGGGGATAAATGGTAATGTTGTTATAATCGCATCTCAACATCAGACTCAATTTCCCATGATGCATCTGGGTTCCTGTTTTGTATACTTTACTTCCGGTTCATTGTATAGAGAGTAGACCTCGATGGTATTTTAGTTGTGAGGGAGCGCCACTTGCTGGCGTCTCCCGGTACTACTTCTGATTAGTACAGTACTTGGCGTACTGTCCCTCTCCTCAAAGCACAATTTAGTAGGGGTGGATTGTAGTTCAATGCACCCTTCTGGTGCATTTTTTTTTGTTTGTTTGTTTGTTTTGTTTTGCATTAGGAAAATAATCTGAACTCTTTAAAAAACGAACACTTTTGAATAATATATGTACACATGGGGGTTCATTTGGTACTGTGATGGGGGGGGGGGGGGGGGGGGGGGGTAAATATGATAATAATCCGTTTTTCCTCATTTACTTTTGTTAAAGGTCCAACTTTTAGATTATACAGGTTGTACATTTTTTTTGTTGTTTTTTTATATTCTTACATGCTCAAATTTCGATATTCTGGTTTTACATAGTTTTTTATTTATAAGATGGGAGTGGGGAGTTCACAATGTTGCGAATGGTGATGTTGGGTCATTCCTCACACTGTGTGGAGTGGTCTTTGGCCTTTTTGAAAAGGGAAGCAGGGAGGGGGGAACGGGCCTATTTCGTGGGCTCAGGGGGTTTAACGTTCGTGTTTTTCAGGCTTACTCATGTAGCCTTTGTTTCTATATGTTATATGTTGTATGTGTTTTTGATCGTTGAAGGCACTATTCTAATTCTAAGCGTGGGGAAGACACTTGTGATTTATGAGTATGGCTAGGGAATTGGAGATTAAATTTACATCATGGAATTGTAGGGGTTTACAAAAAATCAAAAAGGTTAAGCAGGTGATGGGGAGACTAAAAGATATCCACTCTAATATTATCTTTCTGCAAGAAACACATTTGGCACCAAATGAAGATATTAAGATCAAGAAAAGATGGCGTGGAGAGGTGTTTTCAGCACCTTTCACGTCGCAGGCAAGAGGGGTCATGTCACTTATACACAAATCTATTCCATTCAATGTTACTAATGTAATCGCTGACAAACTGGGGAGATATTTGATTATTCAAGGGAATCTGTTTGCAGAGTGTCTTATTCTAGTTAATATTTATGCTCCAAATAATGATGACCCAAGGTTTTTTAGTGACCTATTTCTATTATTAACATCTCTTAAGGGTCATTATCTGATCGCAGGGGATTGGAATGTAACTCCTAACCCTATAGAAGATAGATCTACACATTCAGACAAAACCCACTCTAAAAGTAGGGAAGTTATTCGCCAATTTGCTGAAGACTTAAATCTTAGAGATATATGGAGAGATAGAAACCCTGGTATATCTGCATACTCATGCTATTCTAGTACATTCAAAACATACAGCAGAATCGATCTATTTATGGTCTCTGCAAGTCTTGCAAGCAAAATTAAGGACTGTATGTATGATAGTATTTTAATTTCTGATCATGCCCCTAACAGCTTGGTTTATGTAGATCCAGGTCGGATGCGGGATCCTCCTAGGTGGAGATTTGAGCAGCGATGGCTTCAAAACCCTGAGATGGTACAATTTTTGGAAGAACAAATAGACACCTACTTTACCATGAATACAGATGAGACATCGGCAACTATAAGATGGGAAGCATTTAAAGCTTTTATTAGAGGACAGATTATAAACTATACGAGCTCCAAAACCAAACAAAATAAACAAAAAGTATTATTACTTGAATCAAAAATTAAGGCACTGGAGATGTCCTACTTTAAAAAACCTTGTCCTAAATTACACCAGGAAATACTACTATTACGTGCACAATATAATGAAATGACTGCATCCAAAGCAGCTGCTAATTTGTTAAAGCTCAAACAAACTATCTTTGACCAGGGTGAAAAGTCTGGCAAGGTTTTAGCCTGGCGCATTAAACAATTACAAACTGAAAGAGCAATTAATATGTTAACAAATGATGCTGGGGAAACGATAGAGGATCCAATCCAGATCTCTGAGGCATTCAGAGATTATTATGGTAAACTATATACCTCCGAAACGACCCAACAAGATGTGGATGAGAGTTCCTTCTTAGACAACTTAGACAATATGCGTACAATTCAAGAGGAGGACAGTACTATGCTGGGTGCAGATGTGAAATTAGAGGAGATTTTAGAGGCAATAAGCAACATGAAGTCTGCAAAATCTCCAGGTCCAGATGGTCTGCCAATTGATATTTACAAAAAGTTTGCAGACAAACTAGCACAACCCCTCTTGGACATGTATACTGAATCGTTTCAAACAGGAGTTTTGCCTCCAACCCTAAGGGGAGCTCTCATCACACTATTGCCAAAACCTGGTAAACCAAATAATAGATGTGAAAATATGCGTCCAATCAGCCTCCTAAATTCGGACCTTAAAATACTAAGTAAAATTCTAGCAAAGAGACTGGAACGTGTTGTGACGGAGATCATAGATGAGGATCAGAGTGGATTTTTGGTCGGTTATCAGGGTTTTCATAATGTGAGGAGGGTATTGAATTTACTACATGTCCAGAAGGAGGCGCCAGATACAGCCTTTTTATCTCTTGATGGAGAGAAATCTTTTGACAGGGTGGAATGGCCATATTTGTTTGAACTTCTCAATCGATTTGGCCTGGGGGAGAATTTCTCTAGGTGGGTTAGGCTACTGTATAACGATCCATATGCAGAAATACTAACCAATAACATTATATCTAGACCGATCAAGATCAATAGAGGTTGTAGACAGGGATGTCCTTTATCACCTCTCCTATATTTGATCGCAATTGAACCATTTGCTATTGCTGTAAGGGATCATGCACTTATTACTGGTATTAAGGTAAACTATCTAGAACGTCGTATATCATTGTATGCTGATGACGTCATACTATTCCTTCAAAAATTGGAAACTTCCATCCCTGCCGTTCTGGATTTAATTAATACATTTGGTCGTATATCTGGCTATAAAGTAAACAATTCCAAATCGTCCATTATGCTACTAAACTCTGAAGAAAGGTCAGACCCACCAAGTTGGGTTCGTCACTTCAGACCGGTAGATACCTTTACTTATTTGGGAATCCATATCGTTCCAAGGTTGGAGGATGTGGTGGATGCCAATTATAACCCAGCTCTGACGTCAGTCGAGAGCTCCATTAACAGATGGTCTAGTCTTTCAATATCTCTAATCGGCAGAATTAACATACTCAAAATGAATGTACTTCCTAAATTTTTATATTTATTTCAAAATATTCCTTTATCTCCTCCACCAAACTTCTTTTCTAAAATTCGGAAATTATTTTCCAATTTTGTTTGGAATAACAGACGTCCCAGACTCCGATTGTCCCTACTTTATCTACCCTATGATAGGGGAGGGTTGAAATGTCCGAACTTATTATGGTATTTCTGGGCAGCTCAATTGAGAACACTGATGTTCTACTTCACAGCGGATGCGGCACCAGCATGGAGGGACTTTGAGTCAAGTTCTTTAAAGCTTCGTTTCCCCCAGCACATCTACTCGGATACTTATAAAAATCTTAAAAGAACAACAAACAATCCTATAGTTAAAACAATGATTGGAGTCTGGCATGAGGTTAATACATTCTTGGGAGAAATCCCACGTCTCTCTTGCTACAGCCCAATCTGGGGCAACAATCAATTTGTGCCGGGTAGAGATGATGGGGGATTTAAGTTGTGGGCTGATAAGGGGATAGCTCAATTAAAGGATATATTTGAAAAGGAAAAAGGGACTATGCTTTCGTTTGAAGAGCTTGTTTTAAAGTATGATATCCCTCGCAAGCACTTCTTTAAGTACTTGCAATTGAGGAACTTTGTTAGAGCTAATCAGGACCAATCCATGCTGGCCCCATCCATATCCATATTAGAGAAATATTTGGTTAATAACCCATTTGGAAAGGGGATAATATCCAAATTCTATGATTTGTTGGTGTCCCACTCTACAGAATCATCACAAGACAGGCTTATGGCCTGGAAAACAGATATTCAAGAGGATTTAACAGAGGAGCAGTGGAGTACGGCTTGTGAAAATGCCCATTCTCAAACTGGAAATACTCGTCTAAAACTCCTACAGTACAATTGGCTTATGAGGGTGTACATTACACCGGTCAAACTCAATAAATACAACAATAATATTCCAGATACTTGCACCAGATGTGGTGAGGATAGGGGTACACTGCTCCACTGTTTATGGACATGTCCAAGGCTGGTGGAGTTCTGGAGGGAGGTCGGGCAGGAGATGCAAAAGATTTTGTCAATCAACATTGAACCAGAACCAAAGCTGTTCCTGCTCGGTCTCTATCCAGAAGGACACAGGTTTAAGCGTAATCAACAAATATTCATGGATATATGCCTTTTACAGGCCAAAAGAGTAATAGCACTGACGTGGAAGAAAACAGATAAACCAAATATTTCACAATGGTTCCGGGAACTTTCTCTATGCTTACCCTTAGAAAAGATCACATATATTCTCAAGAACAAACAAGAAGTGTTTATGGAGGTATGGGGATGTTTTATACAATATATCAATAACAACAACTTGTCACATTTAATGGAAATCACTGAAGAGGAATAGTGCTGTTTTTGTTTTGTTTTTTGTTTTGTTTTATATTGTCCAGTCTAGTTGCCTTTTTTTTGTTTTGTTTCTTTCTCTTTTCTTTCATACTGTATTTGTATTGTAATGTATTGTCTGTGTGTTTATGTGTAAAAAACTAATAAAAACATTATTGAAAAAAAAAAAAAGAAAATGACAATGATGCAGGAAGTTACGCCTACAATTAGGTCCCATTTAGACTTCAGTCACACCCAGTCATATCTGATTCAAATTTAATTTATTGAAGCTAGATTCAGCCTAAATTTGGCTCAGTGTACTTACACCAATAATAGGTAAAACTGGTGTTTTTAAAAATGGCATCCTAAAATGTGGCTGTCCTCAAAATACATACAGTATAGTAATTCCAACTAAGCATGTGTGTTTGTGCGCACACACACGTGTGTGTGTGTGTGTGTGTGTGTGTGTGTGTGGGGGGGGGGGGGGGGGGGGGGGGGGGGGGGGGTGCGTGTGTGTGTGTGTGTGTGTGTGTGTGTGTGTGTGTGTGTGTGTGTGTGTGTGTGTGCGCGCGTGTGCGTCCATACGTCTTTTTTTGAGTCGTTTCTGTGCATGGTCCAGAGGGTGTCTGTCTCATAAACCAGACAGATCCATTATAGGTCTGCAGAGTGCTCACCGAGTCACCACCCAGGTGATACAAACCCTGGAACTCTATTGCCTTTTACAGACTGACCTAGTATTTCTTTAATCTATATAATAGCATTGACTAGCGCTTGAAATCAGGCTGTGCCATTTGTCAGGCCTTTTTACTGGAGGCTCCTGACACCTGCAGGTCCAACGGATCATGAACCCAATTAAAGCAGACAATTTGTGTTAAATTTATTATGCCAGGGCTGCGCTGCCATTGGCTCAGAGCTCGTCAGGCGCCTCACCTTTATCACTCGGCAGCGCTGCTTAGTCCCTGGTCATTTTTGTTATTGTTTCAATGATTTATTTCCTTCGTAGCACCGAGGACTGGCCCGAGACTTCACTGCACATACTGTCCACTGAGGGTAAAATAAACTACTCCTCCATTATGAGCTCTTTCTTATCCCCTGATGACAGCATTATGAAAGGAGGGGGTGAAATACTGACCTATTCAAGCATCCAGACCTCTGCCACTGACTTCATCATCCCATGGCAAAATTTGGCAATAAAAATTGCCAGCAGGGAACGATACGATATATATATACAGTACGTTCTACTACCCCAATATCTGTTTTTAATATCTTAATCATTAATTATTTATTGCACTATACAAATCCCTCATTTATACCGTGAAATGGATATATTTCTGATGTATGGACTCCTTGGAAATAGTCATTATTTAATGTTTAAGGGGGGAGGTGGCTGGTCTGGAATGAGCGCATTACCAAAGAGAACGTTACTCATTTTTCATGATACCTTTGATTGGGGCGTGGGGTAGATTTTTAGCACCAATACGTGGACACAGTGGCCTCATGAATACTGGACTTATTTAACTGTAATGGAGCTAAGCCCAGGAGGGGAGGGGACCGAGGTATTGTCCCATTTCAAGACTGTCACTCTGACTGATGAATTCTGGGCCACGGCACATCACTCCTGTCCCCCTCTTTGTTCTTTGTAAGATCTGAAGTAGAGGAATTATCACACACAGTATTAATAGGTTCCATTTATTATTCTAAAGTGTCCTTTGACTGGTTCACAACCATTATCACACATTGAGTCATTTCCCTATGGGATGCACGACTGAAAACTACACAAGTGTATTTTTCCCGTATTGCCGTTTTATTGGAATTGCGGGAAATTCTGGAAAAACTAATGTATTATTTCCTAGGGCTGTTCCTGCATAGTTGAAGGATCAGTTATAAGTATGTTCTTAGTGGATGAAAAACGCCAATTGTGAAATCACAATTGGCGTGAAATTGTGAAATCAACAATAATGTCCAGTTCTCAATCTCACAAACCTGACAATGCTGCTCTCTGTATGTCTGCAGCAAACATTGGATTTGTCAAATAATTGAAACATTTAGTAGTCTACAAATTCCTATTGATCTCAGAATTTCTTTAGTCAAGCTTGGTCGAGTTCTGAGACTCAATTAGGCGACACTTGAACTTTACATTATAGGTTTCTAGGCATGAAGACTATACACTCCCACACTACAAAATAATTCACTAGCACTGCTCTGCACTGCTCACTCATATACACGAATGAACATTATTTTCATATACGAATGAACATGATTATATGTAGGCTTAGCTACATGTATCTAATCAAACCACACATATTCTTACAGTGCAGTGTTGTGTTAACTCACTACAGACTTAAAAGAGGACAGATTCTCATGTATGTCATGTTTTATAGTTTGGACTCTCCGTCAATTTGCACCATTATGGAAACATGGGTCATTATCGCCTTGCTTATTAATTTCCCTGATCTGACAGCATAAATAGGATGTGATGGTCCACTGAGCTGTTGTCTTTCTAATCATACTCTGACTGTGCTCACTCTCTGTAAGCTTCCATCAGTGTCATTCATTCATTCATTCTGAAGGGAAGCGTCATTACCTCCATTCAGAGACTGGTGCAAAGGCAAGTGTAATTAAAACACCTTAATCAATTACAGTTAACTATTTATTTACTTTCATAAAATAGCTGATCTGAGCTCACTTTACAAACTTGGTACGTTAAGTGAGGGGTGAGGGCTCTTATTGTTGTTTCATGGAGTAGCTTGTCGATTTGCTTGTCTAAATGTGATATGCATTCTCCAGGACAAAAACTCTGATTTGATGTTATATAGGGCAAATATAGCCAATTTGCTCATTCACACGGTGTAAGTTCTCCATTCGTTGTCAATGCCTTTTGTGTAAGATGAAAATGAACGCTAATGTCTGAATATAGGATATGCGCCACTCAAAAACTGATATGTTTCACATCACAGAGCTGAAAGAATGAGGAAAATATACGCTTGGATAGGCCGGCATGGATGAAAACCCAACATGGCAACCACACGCACAGGTAATCACCGGGCCATCAGGGCAATCACTGAAGTCACTCAGAAGAGCCATGTACTCTATACAGCACTGTCAAATGAATGATCACCCATGAGCACCTGAATTCACTTCCTTTATAAGCAAAGTAAATAGAGGATGTTAAGTCATTCACTTATACGCACACACACACACATCATGCATGCACGCACACATGCACGCATGCATGGCTACATGGAGACATTGCATTAAAGCAGAGACCCATCTGGTATCCGAGCAAGTATAGCACTCAGCGGACCCTGATTTCATTATCTCAGCGTGTTCTCCATGACCCACGGAAAAGTGACATCTGATTTACCTCAAGATCAATTTGTATGTAAATCAGTGAGATACTGGGGAGGGCAATAGAGGGGTTGGCCTAACAAAAGCTGTTTTCAAGACTGCGCGCAGGTTTGTGAGGGCTTGGTTGAAGCTGGCACAGAGAGGTCCCCACAGAGACACTAATGGAGCTGATTTGAAGTAATGGGACCCTCTGGGCCTCCTGGGGCGACTTCCTGAAGAGGCCCCTTGCACAAACCATAGTTAGTTTGACGCCTTATAATGTGACTGGGAAATTACAATGATGGCCCCCGACAACCGTTTTACCGTAACATCGCAGTCACGTTATTTTCCCCGGTACTGTTTAACTTGAGCTCACATGTCCTTCAGGGACTCAATTCACAAAAAGTGGTGGACGTCTATAGATACTGTAAAAAAAATCTTTGACTTTGATTGAGCCGTCTGCTTGGCGTAGGACCCCTTGACCCCTGCTGCTGATTGGGGTCATATTCAGGTGACACACTGTTGAGCAGCCTAAAGGGCCATTCACACCGCAGTGTAACTTGTATAATTGTAAAGGAACTGGTATTCAGGTTTGCTGTATAGTATCCCACAATTTTCTCTAATTATAAAGTCCTGTAGTTTAGTAAGTCCTTTTTAAAACAGAACTTGATAGGCTACCTTTATTATCACGGAGTGATACTGCTTTTGTATGCATGTTTGACTTTACATTGGTGCTATATATAAATCTAGTTTATTAAAAGTGTAACCGCAGCCACCAATCGTGCCATCCATCCACCCCTCCATCCAGCCATCCATTCATCCATCCATCCCTCCATCCATCCATCCATCCATCCATCCATCCATCCATCCATCCATCCATCCATCCATCCATCCATCCATCCATCCATCCATCCATCCATCCATCCAGCCAGCCAGCCAGCCAGCCATCCATCCATCCAGCCAGCCAGCCAGCCAGCCAGGCAGGGTAAATAATTAAACTACTATAGTCTATATTAGCTGAGAGGAAATTCATGAAGAATGTGCACTTGGTGACATGTATATTTTTGAGATTTTTGAGTAAGCCTTTAGTTTAATTTAGCTCCATACAGAGCGGCCAATATACAAAATATAGACATAGGACTAGAGAAGAATGGTGAGAAATGAAACAAAGAAAAAAAACGAAACACAGAAAAAATATATTAATATATCATAAGTCATCAGCAGATATGAGCATGGAATATATCAGACTCTTGTGCTAGGAAAGGACATCAATTAGCAGCAGTTATCGAACATGTGTAATACCAGTGCAGCAATAGAGCGCAGCAATAGAAAACCCTGCATGACCGGCTATGGATTTCTCAGCACAAATGCGGCAATGCCACTGCAGTGTGGCATGTTTGTTTTATGACTTTGTAATAAAATACGTAAGAGATAGTTTAGCTCTTGCTCAATGCGGATGACATCACTATTGAATCTGGCCCGGGTGACATACTGTAGTCGCCAGCCACACCAGCTGGTTTTTTGAAGACATTATACGACGATCAGACATTTGTCAACACCCTGCCAGGCTGTAAAATATTATGGCCATTCAGAGAGATGATCTTTTATCTGCAGATGATGAATGGAGCCTTTGCCTCAGAGATCCTTTCTGGTCAATTTCCTCCTCTTTGATTTGAAATCAAAGCAGAATCTCCTGCACTCTAATGCATCGCACACAGGAAGTGTCACTCTGTGCCTGCCTGGAGGCCTCAACTCACATGCACGCGCGCACACGCATGCATGCACGTCGCACGCACGCACGCACGCACGCACAGCACGCACAGCACACACACACACACACACACACACACACACACACACACACACACACACACACACACACACACACACAGCACAGCAGCATTCTCATTTCTAGTCTGTTTGGCCCAGGGTCAGCCCTCCAGCCAGGTTCCTATACCATGCGTCATTTTTACATTACTTGAGAACAAGGCAGGCGCATTCACTGTTCATTGTGGTGGACAAAATAGTTCAACTTCTTTCAACATACTGTAGCACTTAAGTTGACAATGGTGTGTGAATACATAGCTAGCTCGCTCAATGGCTGTAACACAATAGGAGGGATATACTAGTGTTACCTGAAGATTGAATAAAAAATGTAGCCATTTTTACTTTTCAATGAACCACGCTATATCTGGAAAAAAAAAGTTTTAGTTAGCCAAAACCCTGCGTATCTTCTAGTCAGAACTGCAGTCTCACTGGTCATAATTTTAATAATAGATAGCCATATAGTAACATAAAAAAAATGTATTTCAAGATAACTAGAATGTGTGTGTGTGTGTGTGGGGGGGGGGGGGGGGGGGGGGGGGGTGCACGCACGCTCGCATTTTCCTTATTTTCCTTATTTTTCCTGGGAGCACTTAGCTCTGGTCCAGAGCTCCATTGGTTCTGACTTGCATTGGAGCTCTGTTGGTCTCCGTGCATTCGGCCATTACTGCACCCGACCAGCCTCTCTTCTCTACTGGATATATAAAGAACGTTTTACCTACTCACCAAAATAAACAAGTCTTGTGTCATTAGAAAGCCTACTTACCTTGGTGGTCGCACTCTTAGCCCCCCACCACACGGATAAATTGGACTTTTTGGCCAGAACGCGATCGTTTTTCACCGGAAAAACAACCAGGATTTGCGCCCTCTACCGATATTGCCAATAGAAAAGTTCCATAGGAAATATTTTTCCTTGAGTGAAAAACGATCGCGTTCTGGCCAAAAAGTCCAATTTATCCGTGTGGTGGGAGGCTAAGAGTGCGACCACCAAGGTAAGTAGGCTTTCTAATGACACAAGACGTGTTTATTTTGGTGAGTAGGTAAAACGTTCTTTATATATCCACTAGAGAAGAGAGGCTGGTCGGGTGCAGTAATGGCCGAATGCACGGAGACCAACAGAGCTCCAATGCAAGTCAGACTCAGAAGCAGTGGAGCTCTGGACCAGAGCTAGGGAGCACTATTGATCCATTGTTACTGAGTTAGCTCCTCCCTGTCTCCAGGTGGCGCTGTTTGGTATCCTTTGCTTCTTCTACTTGCTACTAATGTTACAGAAATGCTCTGCACTCCCTTTTCCACAGTAAATTCCATAAAGGTTCATTTGGGGAGTGATACTTGAACCAATGTCATTCCTTTTGCTATGAACCCCTTGAGTGGCAAAAATATGTAAGTGGGGATGTTCCTCAACACTGTGACATGAGTATTTATGTGTATTTAAGCATTTTTCCACATTGTGCAGGTTTGTGCCATGCATAGTTGTAGTGGTAGTGCTGGGGCCTGGGCTGGCTACTTCTGTGGGTGCCCTCTATTACCTACCTTTACCTACTTCAGTACTTCTCACATTCTTTCCTTACATCTTACATTTTTACTTACCTTATTTGTTGCATTTTGTTTCACATTGGTGTGACATTAAGAACAAGTTGTTTTGTGTTTTCTCGATTTGTTTCAGTTTTACACTTTCTTGTAAGAAAATCCTGTTCCCGGTCAGCAACTGCCTGTTCCTTTGGTGTGAATTACAAGGGTGAGTGTATCTGTCTGTGAAGCTCAATTAGAGCAACCTTGAGTCTAGCAGTCCAGTGTCAGATATCTATAACTGCATTCTGGATATCTAGAATGCAGGATTTGCTGCCCGCAGTGCAGCACATTAACATGGTTGTGTGTATAGCATTTAAGGTGCTATACACCTTAAAGAGCAGCATTCAAAAGTTGCCCTCGGAGCAGCAAACGTACATGTTGTAAAGGCATAAAGCTCTGACAGCCATCGTGGATGCCATCTTGGAAATTATGTGTTTCCAAAACTTAGATTTTCCCAAATTGTTATTTAACATACCCAAAAGTAACATTATTCATTGGTATGTATTCAAATTGACCTCACATGTCCCTAAAATGCCACGCCAAAATATAATACTTGTCAACATGAGTGCATAATTTACATCAATTACCTCCCATCCTGGAAACATAATGTAGGCATACTTGACTGTACTGATAGGCTGGCTTGAGGTTATAGTCTACGATGGAAGCCTGGCTAAACACAGGAAATGAATCACCAAAATTCACCATCATCTTAATTTAAACACTTTTATGTTACTTTATTGTGATATTAATTATAGGGCTGTGAGCTTTTATCAGGAACAAGCTTTTATCAGGAACAAGCACGCTGATAGATTATGCAATGTATAAGAAAATATAATACAGGACATGGAAAAACACAGAAGGCTGTTTTGAAACCTGTGGTATTATTGTGTTGTGATTGGCCTTTTATGCTTGATCTACTTCCCAGAAAAATGCCTGTGCACAGCCCTGCCTTAAGGGTCCTTATAGTTTACCGGTCCATTCGGATCAATTACTTTTAACTTTAATTTTGCAGGGAGAGGTTTTGTTATGCACAATCAGATGGTGGCAACCAAGATATTGTAATTAAACAATTATGCAAGCTCACCTCGCACCACTATGTGAGCTTGGTGAGTCCAGCTTGTAGTTGAGAGCCAGGAGACAGCCAGGGGCAGATGTAACATTTCCCAATTGGGGGGGGGGGGGGGGGGGGGGGGGGGGGGGGGGGGGGGGGCAGGAGAAAATGGTATGGGTGCACCCATACCATTTTTCGGTTACAGGACTTTACAGTATATTAGGCAAGTAAAGCATCGATAATATCAGTTGTTGTTGAAGTTACAACAGACACGCAGCATGCATAAAGCTAAAGGTCTGACTCAGAGAGTTTTCTGTTTTCAATGATGAAATGCTGTTGGTTTAGTGGTGCCACGACAGCAGTTAGTTATTAGCAGTATTAGTGTTTCATGTCATTTTACATATAAGCACTTTAATTTGAAATATCTTGTTTTTTTGCATGTTTGGTGGGGCAGACTGGCCCCCCCCATGCCCATGCCTAGATCCGCCCTGGCTTGTAGTTTAGAGCCAGGAGACACTAGTTTGATGTCTGACCTTGAGGAATCATCACTGCAGAGTGTTGACAGGTGACAGGTGATCAATACCCAGCTACACTGCTGCCCCAGTGTGCACATATTGATGTCATCATAGGAGACTGCATGTGACAGATACTAATCATTGGATTGTATTTGACTATTAAATTGTTAGCTCTAAAAAAAAACAATCATTCTGTACTTTCAAAGTCAAATAGTCAGGACTGATCTACAGTATACTGTACAGTATGCACATCCTGCAATATTGCATCAATAAATTACACACTAAAGTAGTCTGATTTTATATATAACTACAATGACTAGACAGTCAAGCAAGGTCGCTTATTTTTTGTGTTATTTACTGGCCGTTTGGTCCTTTTTCTGTTGCTGTTCTTAGTCACGGCTGGCGAGCAATACTGCTACTTACAGTATAGGTATATGTCCATATTTAGACATAACCCAGGCAGGCAAGCAACCAAACAAACCCACAAACCCACTTTGGGTTGTGTTGATTCAAGGACTCCCCGTTCCCAATTGCCTCACACTCAGACTCACTCTCCTCTCTAGTTTCTCCCTTTCTCTCTCTCTCTCTCTCTCTCTCTTTCTCTCTCTCTCTCTCTCTCTCTCTCTCTCTCTCTCTCTCTCTCTCTCTCCCCCTCTCTGAATTATGGGATCTCGTGTGTGGCCAGTATAATCCATTCCAGACACCCAGACAGACAACATTAGGTTTATATACCGTAATATAGCCTACATTTCCGGTAGCTATGCCTAATGCTGATGAAATACTTTTTTAGGCGAATTGACATCACTGCCCATGATGCTCTCTAATGGTTAGATCTGACTAATACTGGTCTTGCAATAAATTAGTGATACTTTCCGTTCTCTGCATTTCACATTACATGGTACGTAGATTTCCATAATTGGCAACATGAACTACACCAACATTATGAAAATGACAACCTGTCAAACAATTCCAAACCCCACAGTGGATCTGTAGATGATGTGTGATAGTGAAATGCATTCAAGACAGATGGGACCTCCATTACAACCTAACAGGTTGTAATTGAGGAGCTGTAAAGGGAATATAACTTAGCCTTAGGCCCTCTGACAGCTTCCCACTCACACCTTTCCATAAACAAAAGCTTTTTGATGATGCCACTGCCGTTTCATTAGCAGGTGTACACACAGCAAACCCTGAGTGTTAGCTTTATTTGGCCCATATCTATACATTCTGAGTGATTTAAATGAACCAATGTGTCATTATTTGTCATTTAAATCAGTGTTTTTCAACCATTTTGATACCAGGGCCCACTATTTATCAGCATTTGAGCCACAGACCACCACTTGAGGACATTTTAGCCCCAACAGACCCCAAAACTAAAGATTTATTTTGCTTTTGTCCACAATACCAGGCCATTCTAGTGACCATTCTTCTACAGTACATTCTCTAATTGTGTAGACTTGGGCTGATTCATATGTAGTGTTGCCACACGTCCAGGATTTTCCTGATTGTCCAGGATTTTCATGGTCTGTCCAGGAAAAAAATAAAATAAATCCTGGACACTGAATGTCCCGGATTTTTATACATGGTCATGTTTTTTTTTTTTTTTTTTTTTTTTTTTACATGGCCAAAACTAGAGACCGCAACTAACCTGACTTGCGTCACTCACAGTCTCAGATGAATATTTTAACCATTTGGTTTCATGTTTACACTCTCAAAGAGTTACATCTGGTTAACCTACTTTCCATAATTTAGATGGGGACCACCTGGAACCCTCTCAAGGACCACTCGTGGTCCAGGACCACTGGTTGAAAACCACTGATTTAAATTAACCTATGTGTCATTATTTGTGATTTAAATGAACCTATGTGTCATTATTTGTGAAAACCTTCCAAAACTTCCAACACTTTCCAGCTACTATTCTCATGGTACGACGAGTGCTTGAAAAAAAGAAATAGGATTTGATTTACTGTCCAGTTTGTGACCCAAACTTCAAGTCATATGTGTCAATTATAGTATCATTCTATTCAGTCCCATTATATACAGTAGTCGCTAAATAAATAATTCACCAGTCGTAATTGAACCTCGCTCCATATTTCCATATTCTATAGACCTTTACAAAATATATAGTGGACAGCGTCTTCCTCAAGATATTAAGCCCTGGGTGATATTCCCTTTCACCTCCCCAGGGATGGCTCTTCTGATGGCTGACATGATGGCTCCTGTCAGCTGAATGGAGCATTATGCAAGCGCGTGTGTCACACACTCACTCACACGCACGCTCACACACGCATGCACAGACGCACACACACGTGCACATTACATTTATATTACTATTCTCATGAGGACATCAACATTTTACGACGGACATTTTGACATTTCTTTACATTTTTTGTCAGCTGTATATTTCACGTTTGTGTTTGAATACAATAATTGGGGACAGCAAACTGTGATTGGCCTGAGTGGTATTTCTGATGTGTTTGGTCGGACACAGAATGTGACGTGTATGATGATGAATGATGATGTGTATATATTATCATAAGAGCAACCCTCACTTTACACAGGTGTGATTTTCTTAAAAAAACCTAACAAAATAGATGAAAAACGCTCACTGTGCATCAGTGCTCAACACTGGTGACAGCGTGTTTTTACTCGAAATCCTTAACCGAATCTTTCCCTATTGTTATGATCTAACTCCCCAAATCTGTTTTAACCATGACATCACCATTTGTCTTGTGATGACTATTGTAGTCACAGCATCTATTTCTCCAATTCTACTTTTGGACACACACACACTATAAATTTGAGTAGCATAAATGGCAGGGGATGTTCATCCGAGGCATATACATACTGTATGTATTCCTCAGACCTGCTGTAGGCACCGGTCCATCATAATGGAGATGGAGAGACACACCCTGATGTGGACCCGCTCTAATTTATGGTTTATTATGTGCTCCTGGGTTGGTTGAACGGGCCGAGCACCGTGTGATGAACTGAGAATCATCCAAGTTGCTGATCCGAGGACTGAGACGGAGGAGTCCATAAAAAGTATCGAGGTCAGCAGGGAGGGATATTATCTGGGTGTACAAAAAAATCATGCATCACACTTATCTCTGTGGCTTGCCATAGTCAAAGGAAACCATGAATGGATACTTTGGAGAGAGAGAGCGAGAGAGGAGGTAGAGAAGGACACCATTGCTCTGTTGTTGGTTTTCCCTGTTTGTCTTGCTTGTCTTGTGTGTTTGTTTTTTGTTTTTTTACTTTTCATCCAATCTTACTGTGTGTGTGCATGTGTGCATGCGTGCGGGTGTGTAATAGAGAAAAAGAGAGATTCTAGACTACAGCAATAATGAGATTGAATTGACCCCATTTAGAAAGAAGAAATTAAGGGATCATGTTTGTTGTAAACAGAGCTAAGCTGTCTTTAATCTTTCATATCAGTATTATTATATTGATATGAGTGCCAGTGAAAACTACGCATTCAATTCAACGTGTGTAAATCACGTGAATCATTCATTACTCTGGAAGTGGAGTCTGTATTCTTTTATTTTTGCTTGGGACAGTGGGGTCAACAGTCTTTTAGAGCCCTAGAGAACAGAGATAGATGGTCACGATCAACAATTTTACACTTGGATATTTATTTATTAAGAAGGTCTAGAGAACAAAGAACAAAGAAATTGAAACAAAGGGCCCGCCTACACCGCACGCTCCTTCAAAACCCTCCAAAGAAGTAATCCCTCAACCAGTTTTGACAAGGAAACCTGTGGGGGGTAGCTAATGTTATGGCAGGGGACTCTATTTAAGTAGCCCGCTTTTTCACTTTTTTTTTCTCCCCCTCCAAACTGAGTGATCTAATTATTGCATGTTAAATGGGCATCTGGTAAATGGTGCGTATAATGATGCGCTTCCACAGAATTAAGTGGCTGCCTGTCCTGCTGCAGGGGCTAACGCACAAATTGGTCTTCTTCTGCCTCGCTCTCCTCCAGCTCTCCTCCCATCCCTCATCTGGGTTCTGGGGGTAACCTCGCCTCGTATGGAGACATGCCTCAGGTTCTACCCAGGCAGGATTAATGACGGAAGGCCGAAGAGAGTTTTGGTCCATAAGCCATGTCATCACTATGTGGGGGTTCTGCACACTGCACAGAAACAGCAACATACTTAGGGTTAATGGTAATAATAATTAAGGAAAGTATAGATGCATTTATTTGTGAATCACTTTGCCCCAGGATAACTTGTGATATTAGTCAGATTCAGCACCATTCCTATTTTTTCTTGAAAATTTCCCACTCATCACATATTGGTGGTATATATATATATATATATATATATATATATATATATATATATATATATATATATATATATATATATATATATATATATATATATATATATATATATATATACCGGTATATATATATATATAACCTTTCTTATTGTTATTTACTGTACAGCCATGGCTTTTGTAAACGTCACAAGACACTTTACACAGGTTCATCATCAGAAGTATTTAGAGGTAATAAAATGCCATATGTTTCAGATGGAATTGATATTTCAGTGACTAGAGGCAAGTGTGTGACATCATCATCATCATCGTCATCATATCAGGAAGTCAAGCGGAAACACCTACTGTGTGGAGAAAATTACTTTCTGTTCTTGACATTCCATCCATCCATCCAAACATGAAAAAGTCCTAGTGGATTGTCTTAAACATCATTAGACAATGTTAAACTCACTTTGCCTCTCCCTTTACCAATTGAATTGACTCCAGAGAATGTCTCTCTGGAGTCGAACCTGCAGCACACTGCCAGGCTGGATTACTAGCCTAGGTAGGTAACAGTAACTATGGCCTTAAATTCTATAATACCGGTAATTTAACAGTTATTGTACATTTTGTACATAATCTGCAAAGTAACCATTTATGATCAAATAATTATATTGGAATAAAAAGTACAATATTTGCCTCTGCAGATATACAGTATATACAGTATAAAGCATCAAAGCTGGAAATTCTAGTACCACAGACTTGTACCCATGTCAGTACTTGGTTACTATCCACGGTTCTGCCACTGTTTGTAATTAGGATACCTCAACGTACAACACACCAAAATAACACAGGCTGGCAGCGTTTATTAGCTGAGACTTTTATTACATGACCCCTCACAAAACAAAGCCAGCTCAGCTCAACGTCAACAATGCCAATAAAACTGTATTGGACCAAAGCTATATACACATACAATTTAGTTAATTGGTTGTAAAATTGTTTCATGTGTCCAGATCAGTAATCACAGTACAGTATATACACCCTTCTTCTCAACTGAGACAGTCTCACCTTATTTGTTTACATGGTGTGATTTATTGGACAGTAGATAATAATAGATATTGGTTTCATTAAGCCTTTCAAGTAACAAAGCAGCCCTCTATTTCTCTTCTGAAATGATGCCTCTGATTGTTGCAAATTGTAATTTAAACTGAAGTAGTTGTGTAGTTATAACCACATAAGGCTCATGTGAAACTAAATGAATAGTTATGTTTCCCGTAGATTCATTCAGACATTTATGGACAAAGCATGTATGACCACTGGAGGTAGCAGAGGACATTTTATTATGTTTGGCATCTATCACAGGCCAATTCACAGTGTTTTGTTGTGTTACTCCAGTATTGACAATAAAAGCGAAATGATCGCTGTGTGAATAGTCAATGGCAGTGGCATGAACAACGCAGAACACGAAATATACGGCTGTATTTCACTGGCAGATGTACAGGTAGTTACACGGTAGAATCCTCTTTCTGTTCATTTATTCACTTGTAACTCTGTCTCTCTCAGTTAAAGCTGCAATACGTAGAACTTGTATGTCCTGCCCTGAATCTGAGCCTGGTATCTCAAATGAGAGACCACATAATCTGTGGCTTTTCCTAGAGTGAATCCTTCCTATATGACTGGGGAGATGTGCTGTAGTGATTAGCTGTCAACCAGGCATATGTCTCCTATACCTGGGATGGAAGAGATATACAGTAGCCTATATATATATATATACATCCTACGAAGACAACATCTCTGTGTCTGTAGTTGATGCATCTCGAGATCCCTTGGGCACAACGAACCCAAATGCACGTATAGGAAATGACCTGCAATCCAGTTGTCTACATTAGAACCTTCAATTTCTTGTAAGCTGTACAAAATAGGTCAAACAGGGTGTGTTCCACTGCAACATACTGCCCCCTTCCTGCAGGTGTGCCCACTGGTTGGTTCCTGTAGCGCCCCAGTGTTGCCCCTGGATTTCAGTAACATGGCAGACCAGCCGACCTTGGTCCATGTGATTGATGACAGACATGCGGGGAGTCTGCGTATGCTTATTGTCTCATTAATGGACACATCCATCAGTCACACAGGCCACACATTCACTTTTGACATCATTAACTCTGACAGGATTAGAGGATGAAGTGCTTTCTAAAAGTGTGCGGGAAAACTGTGTTTGGTGTTTGCGGGGACAAATTGTACACTGGGCTCCATTTTCGTTACATGCTAAACCCCTTATGCCATATCCCTTATTTCATTTTCACTATTTTGAACAACTTTTTTGGACTATTTCAACATGTCAATCTATTAACACGTTGTGAGCTAGTAGACTGGCCATTTGAACTACTGAGAAATGTTTTTTTTTAATAGTTTAAAAAGGCAAAGAAGGGATAAGGGGTATAGCGGTAACGAAAATCTCACCCAAATTGTACACTGTGCACACTTGGCAGTGATGGAAGAAGTATTCAGATTACTTTACTTAAGTAAAATTTGCGATACCAAAAGGTAGAAATACTCATGCAGCTTCTATTCAAAAGTAGTGTAAAGATATCATCTTCAAAATATGTTTACTGTAGCTAAAGTAAAAGTGCTCATTATGCAGAATGGTTGATTCCACGGCCATGCTATTTGATTGTATTATTACTTAGTAGTATTCTTTAATGCGTTCATCACTTCAATGTTGCAGTTGGTAAAGTAAGATATATAGAAAAGTATTGCCTACCTCTCAAGTGCAGCCTACTAAGTATACTTGTGTAGGCTACTTACTTTCCACCATTGTTTGTGTTTGCTACTGTGTCTCCTCTAGAGCAAATCCAATGATGTGCATGCATAGATGTAAACAAGATACTGTTTTACCGCTACTGTACAACCGTGTAGTAAATTATATAAATACAAGTTTAATAGAAAACACTATAGTCAATGATATGCAGCTGTGCTGATGGCACATGGTCAATAAAAGCTCCAACACAACTCGGGACATAATTGATAATGTTTCACAGCTGTGTTTGTTAACATTCAGTAATGCTACTGCATGTCCAGAGAATGTTATGGTCTCATGTTTTATTGCAAATGCCAAACTGACCGCCTTTTTCCAGAGCCACTTGTGTTTTGAGCTCATGGGGCATAGCATGGTTCATTCTCCATTGGCAGAGCCACACTAGGTATAGGTGCCATTGTTGGGCAGTAACTGATTAAATATTACATATTACTGCAATGTTATTACATTTTCCAGCAAAAGTAAAGATGTTACTCTGCCAAAATGTGTAATAAGTAATGTTACTCTGCCAAAACATGCGTCATTACTTATTACTTTTGAGCTTGTTGTAGCTTGTGAAAATAGAACAGATTTACAAGCTATCAACAGATAACAGTCGCAGTTGTCGCAAGTTGTCACTAAACAGATTGAGTTTTTGTACATCTGACATCTCTATTCCTTTGCGGTTGGGTGGGGGACTTGGGAAAATAATAGTTGTAATATGTAATAATTATTATTTGATTCAAGTAATAAGTAATAATTAAAGTAATATTATTACTTTTCATAAGGAGTCATGAGTAAAGTAAAGATATTACTAATTTTGACGAACACTGGTAGGTAATGTAGCTGTGGTACTTTTATCCCCATTTGGGGAATGGTTTATCCCCAAATAATGGGGAATATTCCTTTCCCACCAACATAAGAATACATTTACAGACTAGAGTTGAAAAGAATGCAGCGAGATCAACCAAAAAGGCTAATTGTTGAACGAAAAACAGGAGCATGTCCAGTTTTTGAACAAAGGCAAGAACAGGATGATGAAATCCGAGTGGATATGGATCTCTCCCTCTCCTCTCTTCAGGCCTGTGTGTGAGCGCGGGTCTGAGTGAGGAGCACCAGACTGGAGCTGTACACTCCACTGCCTCTGCATGCTGAGGACAGCTGACACACGCTGGTATCAAGACAGACACGTCAACGGTCCAACATTACAGAGAGGGACGGGACTGATCCAAAAACCTGTCCGTCCCCCCCACCGGACGCCTCACCTGTCCCCAATATAGGCAGCCAAATCTCCTTGCGACATGCATGAATGCACCATATAAACATGTATATAAGCTCCCGCAGACAATGGGACAGAAAGCTGTGCATGTGTGCGACACACATACATTGCTCTTATACACACAGAAACACACACAAACTTGCGTGCCCACACAATCTCACATTTACACAGCGAGGTAAACTTGCTAGCTGAACATAAACCAAAAACATCGTTTTTGCCAACTGTGGACCTATACTATAGGTGAGCATAATTTATACAGTGCCATGATGTAGTGCCTAATTTCTACATTTATGCCGTGCTGCACACTGGAAATTACCAATTTACAGCATAAGCTCATTATCATAATGTATTCCTATCATTATGTGACACTATGTGCTTGTAGATTTGCTAATTTTGATGTACGGCACTGGTGCACAACAGAGTTTGACTCAGGCTTTAGAGGCCATTAGGGTTAATAAAGAAAACAGACTGTATAGTAGAAATGTTATACTAACATTTTGATGTCCTCACAAGCGTAATGAGTTTGTAGATCTGCTAATGTCGGCGCGTGACACCCGGGCTAAGCACAAACCAGGCTTTAGTCACGGTCCGATGGCAGTGTTGTCTTGACCACATGTTCTGACCACATGTATTGACCATGTCCGTTGACCTGAAGTGCTGCTTGCATGGGGCTCGCAGGCTGTGCCGCCACACTGGAGTGGATTAGGAGACAGCAGGTCTAACAGCTTGCTCTGGTGCCATCCGGCACGGCTGCCATCCTGCCTTCAGCAACTGCAGATGCCTTCCTCACTAGTGGCTATGTAGAATGTGGTGTGAAAGGTGGCAATTCACTGCCACCAGACCTCCACTTTATAGTATGTAATAAGACCATATTGTGTTTAGCAGGATACTATACAACTATGACTCTTTCAGTTAATTTTAATTATCCTTAATAGGGTGCTGCATTTCATGTTGTCTTTCGCATACTGTTGTCCTAAAATGACCAACACATGTATTGATGAATAGTTAGTACTAATTAGGGAAGGGCAGATATGTCAGCCCGATATTATCGGCCGATAAAGGCTTTAAAAATGAATATCGGAAAATATCGCTATCGGAGGGGGAATATTGAAAAATCGGCAAAGCACTGTTTATAGAGATGTACTGTACAGAGCCACACAATCAGGAAAAAACCTTCCTCCAATTATGAGTGGAGGAAGGTGGAGGAGAGTGGTGGCAGGCCTTGGTGCATGTGCCATTAGTCTGTTGGATGCGTTTTCCAAATCGCCCCAAATCACTCCTTCAATATTTTTTTTCCACCACAAAAGCGGTATCGGAAATTAAGAGTTGGACAATATCGGGATATCTCTACAGTAGTACCGCACTAATTATATATATTATTTGTCATCCAGGAAGCAGTGTAATGTGCATGTTGTAATATTAAAGGGCCGCCATCATGAATTTAAAATTAAATCCATCATGTTATCAATGCTGCCTTGTAATATCTTTTTATACACTCTGTAGCCTATAAATAATCACTCAGATTATTATTTTTCATATTTTCTCAGGGTGCTATTCCAGGCCATTTTACCTGCAGGACCAGTACCCACTCCTCACTACTTCGATCCGCACACATCATTGTTATTCCCAGTCTCATTAGAATATGCCGGTACATGATCTGCCTGGTTTCATTGATTTTCATTGGGCTTCTTTGAGAGGGGGCGTGGATTTCATGTATACTAATGACTAAAGGCATGGAGGCAAAGTTAAAGTGGAAGTGGAACAATCTGTTAGTGCCCATTCATGCCCCATTCCAGACACAGAAAATCACAGATATCTCAATATAGGCCTGATTGTTTAAAAACAACTTTTTGGGGTGTAAACAAAAACAGGGGATGATAAAAACAGCCAAAAAATCTTGAATAATGCAAAATTGAAGGCGGAGCCCATGCAGCAAGCAAGCAGACACCTTACAAGAAAGAACACCGCCGCTGTGTTTTTCCGCAACAGCTTAATGTTGGGGGGGTTTACGGCGATGATAGGGCGCCAGGGAACGTCTGAGGAAGGCTCAAGGTCGTTCAGGTTTAACAGCAGCGCACAACAATACACCTACCAAACAAACAAACAAGTCTGACATGGATTCCAGCCCCTGCCATCCCTCCTCCAGTTCCCCCTCACGGGAGTCTGCTCTGCGCGCCGGCTCTCTGGCAACGCACGGCTGGTAAAGAGGCCTTAGCTGTGAAGGTCACCTTCAACGGCTTCCCCAGGTTTTACCTGCACTCCACCGGCGAACACGAAATCCATCACCTGGCAGCTCCATGGTAATGGACTCATTTTTTTCTGGCGGCTGGTTGTCGGGGGAGACTCACGAGGGACACAGGTGTGGTTCCCGCGCGGTGAATAATTGACCCTGTGCCAGGGGGGAACGTAGAGGTCATCCCAACCAATGACAGAGAGGACACCCCAGAGCCTGGACACACATTGTCTCTGAGTGGGAGGTAGAGAGAGAAAGGGATATGGGCAACCAGACTTAATAGGGGATGTATGGTAGGGAATTGTGGTAAAACAATCAGGTTTAAGGCAATATGAAATTCAGGAATGAGACATGCAGTTGATTATATACGTTGTATATCAGTGGTTTTCAATATTTTTCATACCAGGGCCCACTATTTATTCTGCATTTTAGCCACAGACCACCATTTGATGTTGAGTTTAGTCTCTTGGCCCCCAAAGCGAAGGATTTTCAAGCTAGGAGAGATATAATAAATAATCAAAATAACATTTTTATACATTTGTGTACTTTCTTGGAAATTAAGTAATTCAAAAGTTCAGATATAATTTAACACTCGAGAGCGTAAAATGATACGGGTCCTTACGGGTCCATTTGGTATTTTATGATCTCAAAAGGTCCTCTGACCACTGATTGAAAACCCCTGATAAATATAGTTGATTGAATAGTATCATTCACTGTTGCATCAAATCTGTGTCACATAACAGACTCCCTGTATATCCTAAATTAACGTGTACATGACAGTCATGATAAAAGGCGCCGCTCGCTTCACACAAGAGTGATTTGTTTCAGTTTTTTTTTAATAAAGATAAATTCTAGGTTGATTGGATCAAGCAGAATTCTTGGTCAAATATGGAGTCATACATTGATACGTCTGAGACGCTTACATGAAGTTGCGATCCATATTGAAGCTTGTTTTAAACCACTCCAAAGATGCGTGTATGGATAACTTAACATAGCTATTTTAGTTTATTATTTAAAAATGAAAACAAAAATGTAGTGCACCATTTTAAATCACTAGATCAAGTTGTCCAAATAAGTGGATTGTGAGAACTATGTGACAAAGTAAGAACTAGAATAACATTGAGAACTGATCTACAATAGTCCTAGTTTCAGAAACACTAGCCAATGTCATTGTATTTGCTTCAATTGCTTGTTTAGTGACCATGTGAACCAGTGTTGTAGTGGGACTTTTAGAAGTAGCGGGACATCCCATACCTGCACACACAGATTCACATACATCTCTGTGCATTTGCACAACGCACCCAGACACACTATTAAAACATACAGTGGGTATAGTGTATAGCCTATTTGGAAACAAGGTTTACAACGCTTAATTGTATCCATAAAATTAAATGACAAGTCAAAAAAACATTGCCCACATGTGAGAGACCTGATGTAAACTAACAGCAATACAGCACTAATGAAGTGCTGAATGTAATCAATGTGGCACGTACCACTCTTCCCCCAGTAGGGCAGATAGATGATATTAGTTTCTGCCTTTTGGACATGAATGCCTAGGCTGGTCTTACAGTGCCCTGCCCAGGGGGCACAGGGTCCTAGCATATACACATGTCTGTGAGCTCTAAGGCCTGGCACCAAGCGTTCGATGGCAGTTGAGCTGGCAGACTCTCTGTAATGACATGCCAGAGCCACAGTGTTCTCCTTCTGTTCATATGTGCTGCACAACTGCCTTTTCCTTTTCTATTACAGCCCTGTGCTTATCATACAACTAAGTAAACTAATCAAATCAGAACCAGAGAAACACAAATATGGAAATGAATATGTGAAATCTGCACCAATCTACAGTATTTGTCCTGTTGTTTAAATGTGCTGTACCAGCTGCCCAGCCAATATGGTTGGACAACTGCCTAGACAGTTTGGTACCTTAAGAATTACACAATCGTAATGAATTAATTGTCATCAATGCAATTTGTTGATGCATTTTCTTATCTAAGTCAGAACAGCCTCATCCAAGTCCCCCTACCATTTTTTATAAACACAACACCCCCTATTGAAATGCCTCTGTGTGTACACACAGCTAACAGCAGTTAATTGCACCCTGCGACAAGGGTTGTGGGGGGGATAAGAACTGTTCCACAATAACAAGAGCAATTTTCTATTAATGACTTGAGGCCATGGCTGTGCCTCTTGTTTTAAAACTAAACGTGATAAATATGGCTCAGGCCAAAACCTGCAGTCTGGACTGGAAGATCTGTGCATATTACTCAGTCTACACAGTATATTACTCGCCTTGTTGAACCAAGTCCTTCTGTTGTTCCTTGAACTCCTGCTGCAGGTGCAACTTTGGTGCTACATATTTCAATTTAATTAAGATTCACAGTGCAGCTCTGCACTGGTTTTGTTCTCTCATAAGTGTTACACAGTGTTTTGCCCTGGGTAACTGATGCATCCCAGATACATAATTGACTTTTGATAAGAACTCTGTCTGGAGTTGTTGTAGTATTAAAGGAAATCAAGAATGGGACATGATAATGAAGTGCTCTTGGAGGATTAAGGGCCTAAGGAGCCCGAGGTAATTTGTGTCGAGGATTGGCTATGACTGCAGCAGAAAAGCAGTTAAAGCACTCTGCTGATGTTTTGTTTTGTACAAGATAGTTGTACACTGTCAAGTATCATGTGTTAACAAATGTAGCAAGATGTTTATACAAATGTAACAAAATGGACCATCATGGTTCCATTTGTTTATATTTGTAGTTTTGTACACCCTCAGAGTCACGTATACTGTTGATGAATTAAGGCTGAGGGTTTTACCGTTTAAACATAATGCGCTGCTACTCAGAAATGTAATAATGGATAAAGCCCCACTCTAGATTTTCCATCTCTGTTTTAGTTTACTGTTTATTTTTTCAGTTTTCCAGTTGTGACTGGAAAGATTCTTCTTGTCGTCATACACTGAGTGCCACATGCAATGTATAACAATACATTGCATATGCTGTTGCAATTTTGATTACACACACACACACACACGCACGCACACACACACACACGCACACGCACACACAGTTCATCCACTTTTCGCTGACCAATCTACGAGGATGTGTTGTGACACACAGAGCTGTCTCCCGTGGTGTGTGAATCCGTCTCAATGACCCCACACTGTGAGGATATGGAGGAAGCTATCTCTGCTCCTTACTTCAGCCCAGGCACTAGAAGACGACAAATTGAGGGAGGCAGGCCCTTCATAATGGGTTTATAATACAAGATCCTACCACCACTCCAGGGCCAGATAGTGGAAATACGCTAGCAGCAAGGAGGAGGCTATGGAATATGGATATTGCTCTCACATGGGACAGGCAGATCTGGCTCTCTCTGAATTGGCCTGATCGTGGCTGCGGCTTTATCACATTTGGCCACAAAAGCCGATTAGTGGATTTCACTCCAGTCTGGCGGAGCAGAGAGTCTGGACGTATTAAGCCAGACGCATCAACGAGTTTCTTTATCCCCCCCCCCCTCTTTTTTTCCTTTTTTTCATCAGTTGAAAATACTTTATTTTTGGCCAATGCCATGTCACACACACCTTTTCCAGTGAAGAATAAAAGCAGGGTTTCCCTATTCCCTGAAGACACTTTTTAGGCTCACTCAGCAGGTGTGTGTGTGTGGGGGGGGGGGGGGGGGGGGGGGGGGGGGCAGGAATTGAGCGTTAAAAAAATTACTAGATTGAAAATTACTAGATTGGGGACAAGACTTGAGTGTTAAAATGAAACCAAATAGAACATTTCGCTTTCCTAATTGTGGACAAAAACGAAAAATGAAAATACTTACTGTAGTTTTGGGAGCAAGAGACTAAACTCAACATCAAACGGTCTTCTATGGCTAAAAGCAGAATAAATAGTCCTGGTTTGAAAATGGTTGAAATCAAATCCACTGCTTTATAAGCAGAATAAATAGTCCTGGTTTGAAAATGGTTGAAATCCACTGCTTTACAAGCAACTAAATATGCAGGATAAGTACATGCTTTTTTAGACACTGATTTATTTACACGTTTTAGAACAAGCAAATCTTTTTTTGCCCACCAGGGGGGCAACTGCCGCCCTGGCACCCTCCTAAAATCGCCAATGACTTCCTGTGCAGTCCATGGACCAGCACTCAAGATGAATGGAGACCACC
The DNA here is from genome assembly GCA_039105355.1 of Benthosema pterotum. NCBI lineage: Eukaryota > Metazoa > Chordata > Actinopteri > Myctophiformes > Myctophidae > Benthosema > Benthosema pterotum. The sequence continues at coordinate 27,678,322 of CM076985.1, forward strand.
GGAGACAATGGCAAGAAGCATTGAGTGTATAATCAAGCTGATAAAGGTAGTGAATCCACATCTTCTCTTTCCAAATGGCTAGCTAGCAGTGCACACATCATTGGTAGTGGCTCAGGAGGTTCAGGGGATAAAACAGCCACCAGGGAATGTGAATGTTCCTGGTTCTACGCCAGCATCCTCCCAGCATTGTGTAAAAGTGTCCTTGAGCAAAACACTGAACCTTTAACTACTCCCCAGGTATCGCAAAATGTGCACATGCACTGCCAATAAAACTTTCCAATTATATATATGGCCATTAAAAACATTGCTTAATTCATAATTTGACCTTTGTTCTGTTTAGCATGGGCTGTACTGTACCGCATGTCTCTGGACAAAAGGTTGTAGTCAGCCTGCTCCACAAGGGCCTTTCAAAACAAGCATAAGTCACGAGAGAAAAGTCTGAAAATAATAATTGTCCATCTATCCACCACTATAGTGGCACACCAAATGGCCTGACTCATGAAGTCATTTGCTTCTCATTAAGATTTAGACTGCATACACACTTTCCACTGTCATTCCAGTACCAGCTCAATCTGAATGGATTAGATAATTATACCATTCATTATGAAACTTTTTACGTAATTGAATTAATAAAACAATGTATGGTCATTGATTTGAGTCTTGCAGCCATTGTTACATAGCTGAAGGCGCATTAAAGTTTGTCTCTTTATGTGCAAGCCAGTATTATTAGCCATCCGCCCCAAGGACATGCCAAAATGTGATGTCATGTATACTGTAGGCATATCGGTTTCAGTCAATCCACTGGAACTCTTGTGTGAAATGCTGCTGGGGTTTTTCTGGTCTGAACTATAACTGCATATCTGTTTCCAGGCAGGAAACAAAGATGTAAGTTGGCAGTGTGCATGCATGGCTTCTGAGCTGCTACAGTAATGGAGTATAGGCTTATCTTTTTGTGGGGCTTGTTGTTTAATGTACAGTACATGGTGTTCTATAATGGTGTCAATCTGAAAAAAGACCCAATCTACAAGCTCACAGCGCGTCGCATCGCAATGTGGTGTGAGCTTGTAAATCAGTTATTATCAGGGAGAGACACCACCGTACGATGACATATAAACTGCAGGCAGACTGCAGGCTTACATAGCCTGTCTCCACACAAGCAGACCAGTCACAACAATGCAAACGGTGGACAGACATTGGAGAGAAAATATTCCTGTAATTGAAGATTAGTGATAGTGCATCCCCTGCTCCTTTATCCATATTGCCATGTTATATTCATGGCATAATGGAAATGAATTTCGATTTTTGTTTATGGGCAACTTATGATAATCCAACGAGGACAAACATGGTCCGGGGTGGTCATGTGTTGTTTACACCATGAGGCCACTGTCTGCCCTGTAGACTAACAATGATAACGTCAGAAATTATTTTCTGACTTTCCACAGCTGTATTTCCATCTGCCTGCATACCCCAGAGATAGGCTTTAATTAATAAGCGCAATAAACACATTAACTATTCACACAGCGATGGCACCAGCTAATTTGCACAAAAAGGCATAGGGAATATTTTTGTACCCTCAGGTGATGTGGCTTTTCCTTTTTTGACATTTGTGTTTTACAATCCTCTCATTAATTGCAGAACGGCATGGCTGTCATCAACACTTTAACAACCTCGCCATTTATGGAAATCCTACAAGATCAAATGATGTATCAGTTAGGGTTTCCCATTAACATAACATTTATTCATACATTTAGATTAAACTCCTAGACATATTCTACTATTAAATGAGAAAGAAATCTTGTTACGTTAAAGGTATAGTAAGTGATTTCACTTGTAGAGTGTGTGCATGTGCAAAACTTGTTACCGGGGGAACCAGAGGGTTTTCCAAATCACTAAACTCACTGAACTGCTCCTCTAACTATTGTAGGCAGCTTATGATGATTCAGTGGTGTATCATCCAATTAGAGGATGAGCTTGGAGTGGTTGTGTGTTGTATACTGTAGCGTAGACCTACATCACGCATGTCTGATGTCTTGAACATTTTGGAAAACACTTGAAATATTAGTTTTGCTTATAATGACATTCCTAAAACTGGTTGACTGTGTAAATATTTAAGCTCACAAAAATTATTCTGTAGTTTAGACATGAAAGCAAGGTAGACACAGGTAGGCATACTTCATTGTCTACCTTGCATCAAAGGATTTTCAAAAACACCATTTTCAGTTGAGAACCCATTGAGCCGTTTATACTTTATCATACAACTGTGATGCTCATAATAATATTTTTTCCTTTGCTAAAAACAGACATAAGTGTGTATACCGGTATATATAGACTTTATTGCAATCTGCCTGTTCTCATACACCTAGATGGGTACAATATGTACCTTACGAACATTCATTATTGGATCTTGCAAGCATCAGTTAAATTCTTCCTCCATGGCCTGCGTATTGTATCAGTGCTGACTCATAAATCATATGTCTTAGTTCCTCCCATTCTGGGAAGCATGCAGATACCGCAGTATTGTATGCCAGAAAGAAATGATTGCTGCATAGAAAACGCTCACTTTTTCAGTGGTATAATATAATCTAGCTAATTTACCTGTGATTGCATGTATTAATTAACTGGAACTATAATGTTGTTATAGAAAACAACTACATATAGAGTCTTTTTTGGGAATGTCATCTACACAGTGTGTGTGTGTGTGTGTGTGTGTGTGTGTGTGTGTGTGTGTGTGTGTGTGTGTGTGTGTGTGTGTGTGCGTGCGTGCGTGCGTGCGTGCGTGCGTGCGTGCGTGCGTGCGTGCGTGCGTGCGCGTGTGCGTGTGTGCATGGTAATGTTGAATCACATTCATCCCTATTGTGGGCACGTCAAAAAAGTTTTATATAAAGAGTCAGTGTCTTTGTAAATTGGCTATTTTTGCTATTCATCATAAGAGATATATAACCTATACTCTATGCCTTTTAAAAACTATCTTGCTGATATTTCCCCATGAATAAATATCCCAATGGCTTCTCTTTTCCACTTTTCCATTCCATGCCCACTGCCATTCAAAAGGGTCTTTAATTGATTGTCTCTTGCATGCAGGCTACCCTATCACGCTGTCTGTCAGTGTGTGAGGTGGAACATGGAGAGGTATGTTGCTACTTCAGCAGATCTGATGGATAGCAGATCCTGTGCCTGCATGCTTAGCCCCATAGGAGAGCAGCTAGAGTCTAGCTGCTGCTGCTGCTAGACCATCGTTGTCAGAGAAACTGTGCACAATATGCTTATGCTAAGAGTTCAGTTGATTAAATCTGGTAATTAAAACTCTACTGTACAATTTCATGTGATTGTGTTGTCAATCTGACTTGTTTTGCTGTGTAGGATTATCGAATCAATGCTCATTGAGGATCCTCTGTGGAGGACACTCTCCAAGTTATAAATACTGTAGTTGGTCTCAATTTCGTTTGGTTGTGACAGCCCCTGTCACTGTAATGTTTGCCAATTTCCAAGAACATTAATTGTATTCCTGGTCAATAACAATAATGCACTAAATGTATGCATGCAGTGTTTAAATTATGTCCCGAGAAGGTGCACATTCTGTTGTGACATGTCAATCTAAAGTGTGTGCTTAATCCCTGCATATGCAGCACAGAAGATGAGAAGAGTTCTGTTGCTTTAATGGATGTGTTCTCAGATCATTGGGAATGTATTGTGATTGGCTGTTCGGACTCAGGGGTGGAGTCAGGGGGCTATATAAGTGAAAACCTGTTCAGTTTGTGGGTGCCTGCCATGTGGGGAGGTACAGTTTTAGCCCTATGTGCCTGGTAAGTTCTGTCTGTTTGATTTGTTTTTCCTCAGTTTTTTTTTCCACTTTTGTTTGACCTGCAACTTGGTCTCCTGTCCAGTTCCTCATTTTAAACGTTTTACATGATGACAAAATTATATTACCATCCCTCTTGGTTACACTATATTATAAACTTATATTTCAGTTTCTATTATAATTAATTCAGGCGTGTGAGTCTGCTGCAGTTGTCAATGGTGTCGGCACACTCCACAAACATTAGATAAGCTGTTGCTAATAAGTGATATTATCTATAATTCCAGTAGTGGTGCCAGAAAATTATTTGACCACTAATCAGCTCAGTGTGTGTGAGAACTGGATGATTTGCTTCATTATTGTGTGTGTGTGTGTGTGTGTGTGTGTGTGTGTGTGTGTGTGTGTGTGTGTGTGTGTGTGTGTGTGTGTGTGTGTGTGTGTGTGTGTGTGTGTGTGTGTGTGTGTGTGTGTGTGTGTGTGATAATGTCTGTTGCATTTTGTGTTATGAAAATGGTAAATATGCAGTACTTGATGTACAGCAACGATTGCTGGTATGTTGTACGTATGTACTATGTACACTTCCGAGGTACTATTACTTTTGCTTGAGTATTGTTTTTTTACTTTTACACAATTATTTGACCACATTGGTTACTAGTTGGTCCCTAATTTAATCCAGTTATGAGTTCTCTCAGGTGCTTTCCTTCTACACATGCCAGCCCTGCTCCTGATGCACCAGACCAGCATGAGTTTGGCCTGAAGCATGGTGTACTGTTTAGCAGTTATACTTTGCAGATTTGAAGTAGGCCCCTAATGAGCCCTTCACTAAGCCCCTCCTCAATCCACCCTTGTCCAATAGGCACATTCGAAGAGGAAAGCTTGACCTGCATAGCAACAGTTGATAAACACTTTGGACTGGCATTGGTCAGTGACTAAACTCCGCCCCAAAGGGCGGAGTTTCGAGAAGGGAAACCTTTAAAATAATGAACACATTATTACCACATCCACCGACAGCGCCCCCAGGCTTGAAGCAACGGGCCCCGGTGGCGAAAAGTGGAAGTGCAGCCCTATAATGGAAGTGAACGGGCTTCATGACGTCACAGGTGTCATGGCGGCACACATGTGGACACCAAAATTTGGTGTCCGGAAGTTGCTTACAATGTTATTCCAATGGGAACTTCCGGCAGTCTTCCGGGTGCTTCAAAGCGCCACTGAGCAACTTATATTGAAATGAACGGCAAGGGGGCGGGGCCATCGCTCGAGTCCGTTCTCTATATTTTATTACTCTATGATTATTACTAATCACAGTCCAATAACATCACTGTCAAATGGGCCATTCTGGATAATTAAAGGGAAAAGAGAGATGAGATGCTCACGTTTTCTTAACTGATTTTAGAATATAATTGTTGCTGTTTTGCTCACCTCAACATGTTCCATGCAGTCGTTGTTTCCTTTAGATCCCATTTAATTTACAGGCTGGTCATTAACCCGGCCATCTGCTCCTGATTTAGACCCCGTGCTGCAGCCCCTGTTGTCCTTTTTCGCTGATCTGTCATATTACCCGCTGCCCCCTTTATCCAACACTTCACATGCCTATATCTACTGTATCACTAGTAAATCCTTTGTACAAAACAGTGGTTTTCAACCTTTTCCATACCAGGGCCCACTATTTATTCAGCATTTGAGCCACGGACCACCATTTGATGACATTTTAGACCCACAAACCCCAAAACTAAAGATTTATTTTTCTGGATTTCAGAAACAAAGCAGTCAAACATACAGACCAAAATGAATTTTCTACATTCTAATTGTGTAGACTTGGGCTAATTCAGATGATGAATATTTTAACTCTTGAGAGTGTAAATGCTTTCAAAGAGTTACATCTGGTTAACCAACTTTCCATTTATCTGGGGACCACCTGGAAAACCACCTCCACTTGTTGAAAACCCCTGGTATAGAATGTCTTATCTTGTGCGCCTGCTGGTATACCTTTATATTATTTGTAGACACGTTTGGAAACATTCTGGGTAATTCATAGGCTCACAGTTATGTTCGTTAATCCAAAGATTATTACAGGCTGACAACGGAAAAAATGAAACACAAACAAAAGGCAACCACTGTTTTTCCCAAGATTGCACTGTTTACTTCACAAACATCTGAATTACATGACTTTCCAGTCTAGTAAAAACCTCTGGTGTTTGGAGAGTTACATTTCCCTGTGCAGACCGTTGTGTGGCTCATTAAATGAAAGCTAAAAATCACACCTGTGTGACATGAGGGGGCAGCAGGGCACTCTAATCATCATACATTGTTGAGAATGGTCGTCCGTTACTGGCCAAGGATTCCCACCCACATACTGTAAATGTAAATATTCCGATTTGCAAAGACACTATCTAATAATCTAATGTCAATGTCATCCAATGTTCAGTCAGAATCCAGACTAGCTGTTTATAGGCAAAAAATGAAGTAGGAATAAATAACTAGAGGTGTTGCAGTGATTCATGAAAAGGAAGATTATGGAAGCGGTAACCCACAGACCTCTGTTTCTCTTCAGGCGGTCAGTAGCCCACCAGATGGAGAGACTCCAAATGATTCCACACTTCTTCTCTGACCCATCACCCCATGCCCATTGCCCACCAATGTAGTTTATACTGTATGTCCTCTGCATCTGCACATAAGCCAGTAGATATAAGGAACTAAAGAGTAAAGTTCCTGTGCAGTGAGCCAAATGCATTCTCATCCTCCCTGTATGAGCTATGGTGCAATAAGCATTTCCAGAAGGCTTTACTGTGGGGGCACCAGCAGTGGCAGTATATAAATTAGCCCCGAAAGCAGCATTCTCTTTTTAAGGACATTATACAGAGAGAAAAGGCATCTTGGTCTGTCTCTAGCGTCACTGCAGCAACATTACTGTGATTAATGCCGCGTTTCACCCACCTGAAAGTAGAAAAGTCCTAAAACAGCCTCTTGCCCTTCGGCTAATGCTCCAGTCAACTTGACCTAATTGTAGCCCATCCAGGATGCCCAGAAAGCTGCTCACCGAGGTGGTTATTAACTGTCCCATTTCCTCTGTCATGAAATCTCAATTGCATTGGAGCTTTTAATGTTTAATACTTCTATAAATTTGCTAGCACGTATCCTTTACGGTTGGAAGCTGAATCTTTGATACATATCCGCTGTCTCTCTGCCTGACATACCAGCCCTCTATCTACCCTCATGCTTAATTTATGCTCCATCGTACAGTCGTATCACCCCCCCCCCCCCTCAAAAAACAGCAGGTCTACAAGCTCACGATGTGTTGCACCTGTAATGCGTCACAATCTTGTAGATCAGATGTTTATGACTGGCTCCACAGTGCCAGATATAGTAGAGGCATCTGCTGTACACAGAGGGTACTGTTGTGCACGAGCCAGAATCCTAGAGAGCTCAGTCATCAAACAGCTGTAATTGGGGAACATGTATTGACTCCAAGGCTCAAACACAACTCTGTCTGTGGCATCATTTTTTGGGAAACAAATCTTCTGTCATCTGTCAATCTCGTCAACTTGATAGAAAAGGATTGTGATGTGAATTTTCCGTCAGTAAATCCTCCCCTTAAAACAGTGGGTTTTCAACCTTTTTGATACCAGGGGCATTTATTCCGCATTTGAGCCAGGGACCACCATTTGAGGACATTTTAGCCCCACACACAGACCCCAAAACTAAAGACTTCTTTTGCTTTTGTCCACAATACCAGGCTGGATTTGGGAAACAAAACGGTCAAAATGCAGATCAAAATGGCCATTAATATTCTGTAGTTGTGTAGACTTTGGCTAATTCGCATGATGAATATTTTAACTCATCGAGAGTGTAAACATTTTAATTTTTACGTTCTCAAAGACTTACATCTGGTTTAGCCTGGGGACCACCAGGAACCCTCTCAAGAACCACTGGTGGTCCTCGGACCACTGGTTGAAAACCACTGCCTTAAATGTTATATGCTACTGTATCCTATAATATGTAACTATCAATCTAAATTTGACTATAACAATTTAATCTTGAATTATAAAGTAGGAATTGATTACTGGTCATTATGGCATTTGTTAATGAATATATCAGAAAATGTTTAAAAAAAATATGAGCAATTTCTTTTATTACTGTATTGATCACAAGTCAGGATCCCACTAATAAGATCTGTAGATGCAAGTCAAATCCAAAATGCATCTCTAAACCTCAAGGTGGCAGCCCAGCCACTTCCTTTCATTTCCCTACTGTACTGTATGTCACAACATCCAAGTATCTGACTTGCAGGCTACTATAACATCTGAGCACACTGAATAGGAGACCTAAAACAGATTGTATGCCAAATCTCTTCACAAAGCCCAGGTTAAGATCTTAAGGCAGTAATTCATTACTATATTGTGGCTCAAGTACTATCTGCAGGTTCAAAGGTAGCTGTTTGTAGTGTTGTCCCTGCTCCCTCCATACCCACCCTCCATTCTTCTTCAATCCTGCACCCGTGTTCATGCTCACAGCTGTTTCCAATCAGTGCCAAAATCCAGCCCAGCTGCCGGTTGCCCCCCACCCTGTGTGTAGGAGGTTAATGGAAGGGTCCCGGGCCCATGATGAAAAGATAGGACCTGTGCGGAGGCCTGTATTAAAGGTTAGTTTCAAAACTAAACCGGGCCACTGAACCGGAAGGGCCTGCTGTGTAATGAGGAAATATCCTGGTGGTAACATCTGCACCGTGTTCCACCGAACAGAGGGGCACTTAAAACCACCAGGACATGGCCATGTAAAAAGCCGGTCCAAGCCTTTGTCATACAAATCTCTAAGCTTGTAGATCGGCACACGGCATTGTTGTATGTATGATGTTAGTAGCTATATAGCCTGTTAAGCATAAACCAATATGATGATGAGATGTAAGGTGTGTTGAAAGTTGGTGTGTGCATTAGTCAAGGAACTGAAACAAAAGTAGACCTAGAGTACGCACATCTCTGGAGAAACTTACAGGTACTGAACTAAATAATGTAACGCACAAAAGAAAGAAAAATAGTTTGCACACGTATAGCAGCTCCCGGGTAACTTTATTTAGGATAGACAATGTTTCTACCCATGTGGGTCTTCTTCAGGCATTAGTCAAGGAGCCTTTATATGGGTCTGAATTTCTCCTGGGAGGGCAGAACAACCTGTAATCAACATATACAGTACATGCAGATACATCTTTAAATGACAATATTTGCCATTCGAAACCGGAATTGTTGTATCGTCACTATTTCTCACTGACAATAAGCATTAATAGTGCTGGTTGTGCCCTGCCTATACTGACAGGTTTGCGCATCGGGTTCTAATTCAGGAGCGGACGCATATAGCCGGTACATGCGAGTCTCTCCAAGACATGTCACACTTTTTTCCGTACATCCAAGCTGCATGGTCTCCCCTCTCAATATTCAATAGGGTCACACTGCCAAGAAAACAGGCGCACCACAATGTGCCATCTGATAAATCACAGTCTTCTGTTCTCTTCAACACTAGCTGGCCAGTCTGGGCGCTCATCAGATGCCATCAGTTCTGACCAGAGGGCGAACTCTCAAACGATGTGAGTGACAGGACTGAAATCCTCAATTTATATACTGGTACACGGCCGTGTCATGCCAAAAATAGATCATCTATTCAGCATAAATTAGGCATAAAAAGAAACATACACACACACACATGTAAAGAGTACAGTATGGTTGTAATTATTAATTCCCTGTCATCTCCCTTTCTAATGTTATCCATCCCATTCCCTGCAGTCTTTTGTGGCTCGTATTCAAGAGAATGCCTCTATTAAAATATTCCTTCGGGATAAGCGTAGTGCCCCCACCATCACCACCACCACCCTCCACATATGAAAATCATTACTATATCTAAAGCCATGGTCATGCTGAAGAAATCGCATTCGCTGATGTGTGAAAAGGGGGGGAATCACAGACATGCTTGGATGCACTCCAACAACCAGATATCCAAACAGGGTGTGTCTGTCTATCTGTCCGCATTAGGTCGGCTACCACACTGCTTGCCTCTGTTCGTCTCTCAGGGTCGGAGGATTTAAACATGGCCCATAATTGGTTGCATAGAGCTCAGCGACTTGAGTCTTCACCAGCCCCGTGCATGGTGGTGATTGAACAAAAAAGGAGGGTAGGGGCTATTCTCTCTTCGCTTCACCAGTGTTCAGTGGGGGTAAAAAAGAAAAAACAAAATTGCCAGTGTAGAGCACATGCACCTGATTTACATGCAATACTTCTAATTGACTACTTTCGAGTCCTATTACTGGAGTTTTGTACCTGTTTATGTTGCAGGGCCCCTTATGTTCCTGCCGGATTTGAAATTCATGCACTGTCTCAGTCGTCAATCATACTGACAGCTCTAGGGGCGGCTGCAGCTGGCTGAGAAGCTACATGCTTCAGAGGTGCAACAATAAATATTGCTTAAATTAGAATTAATACTAGAAAGAGGAAATAAAGCGGAGTTGCGGTGCAAAATGCTCCCGCAAGAGAGACAAGCACTTCCCTGCATATGAGGCTATTCTTTGCATAAGGGGAAAATAATATGGCCATAAATCTATGTTTGTGACATACTGGCACATACAAACAATCAGTACTTCTGATTGGAACTTAGCATACCATATTGCTGATGTTTGTTTGCTTTTTTGCAGGGGGATTTGAAGAACATGCTCTTCCCCCAAGTTGATGTTATAGTTTCTGGTTTCTTTATTTTTTGCAACTGGCCAGTGTGTTTACAGAGCTCATACACAAGCATGTACAGTATAAACAGTCATGCACATATGCGCGCACACACACAAGCGTGCACGTAAATATGCAAGCGCACATGCACGCATGCACACACGCACACGCAAGTTCACCCTGTCCCGAATGTTCATAGCTCTCCCGCCCTCCTGTTCATTTTACTGTCTACTCAGCTCCTTTGGTTGCTTTGAAGTCCCTCCACTCACTCATCTTAAATACTTTCTGATGGTCTCGGCATGCAATGGTACGAACATGTACAGAATGCAGGGCTCATAGTAAACAACATAATATTCTCCACATGCTTCTGCTACTTGCAAGAAACTTTCAATTAAAGAAGCCCTGTCTATGTAAACCCCCTCGTCTCAGGGCCCAGAGCTCCAGGAAGCACCCAGCTGAGATGCTGAATCTAAAATGCCCCCCATCCTTGCACAGTAGAAAATGCACCATAAAAGGTTGCATATGTAATAATCCTTATCGCGATCCTAATCAGCTGTGGATCCACAAAGGGGGAGAGTGTCGGGTTTCATCCGGTGATGTTTTCTGGTCCCTGACAGCTTTATCTCAGCATTCCATCTGTGATGGGACACAGAACAGACAAAAGGCAGCAATTAACTTCTCTGGAGGGGCCTTTTCCATTTTCATGCCTTCCATTGCAGAGCTGGCAAGTAACCGCCATGATAGAAAACAGCGTAACAGCTATATGCCACTGTACCACACAGCAGTAGAAAAGCAATATAATAATTCATGACTTTGTATATTTCTCCAACAGTGTAATGACTTGATTTTGGCATAAGGAGTAATGACATTATAGCTAACTACTGAATGTTACTGCTACAGTTCAGTAGAGTAGATAGCGCTAGATTGTGCGTGATCATGCATTTACTGAATAAATCTAAAGCAATTTGATGAATTGTTATGTATAGTTGCTCTGTTTTCAGCAGCACAGTTTTGTTTCTCACCCAAAACTCTGCAGAAGGAGGGCTTTCATACCATGCAGAGAAGAAATTATATAACACTATTCAAATTACTACTGTCTCTAAGCGAAGATGGGTGTGCAGTCCAAAACTTGCCTAGTAGTGTAGCTTTGTTGTAGATTTCCTGATTTCAGAGGATGACACTGTCGTACCACAGAGTATAATTGAGGCTTGAAGCCAGTAGCATGAAGGGCTTGGTGACATTGGAGGTGGCAGTGGCCTATACACGTTGAACGACACAGATGAAGGGAAAATGTGACTGAACAGCATTTCCCCGAGGACTTCACATCAAAGCCTCACCAACAGGAAACACAGTTAATCTCTCTAGTCTTCCTCCCCAGTGGGGTACTCAAAGCACAATGAGGGAAAATGGGCCAAGTGCACTCGTCTATACAGAAGGATAAATACAAACACGAAAGTACACACAGTGTGTGTGCGTGTGTGTGCGCGCATGCGTGCGCGTGTGCTACATACACAGGGACATAATTTACACAATATTTATTTTGTTTAAAAAACAGTCAAACTATATTTTGAAGAAAACAGACCCACATTTTAACATTCATACATGGACACATGTACAAACTTACTTCCCCCTGCTAAACTGTGTACATGATAAACATGTTTTACAACTCTACCCTGGTTCCTAATGTGTACTCTGAGAGATTTTTTTATTTGAATCTTTAGAGACTCAACGGCAGTTCCCCCCTTACTAACTCAGCAGTATTTTATTGGCATAATGATTGTAATTATACCACGGGAAAATAAATTTCTCCTCTCCATATATCCAAGTCAGTATCTAACACGCAGCACACTGTACTACATACTGCGAGCGGTGCGAGCTGAGAGCCAAAGCGAGCTTAATGGCCTGCCTCCTCTGAATAGAAGCTATAATTAAAGTTAAGTGAGCAGATGTTGAAAGAAAAGCCTCCGTTTTTGTGATAATAAATGTGGTTTTGAATTTAACACCTCGGGGTAAAGGAACCCTATCTAAATGACCCCGAGGCCCCTGCCACTTCTACAGTAGTATAGGCTCTAATCTTGTATGTCGTCGCTGTCCGGTGGAAAGCTTGTATGTCCAAAGTGGTTACTTTTCAGGACATGGAAAAAATTCAGGTATTATTTAGTCACAATAAGCCCTTAAGATGATTCATTGCTTCAGTATTTATAAAAGCCAACTTACAAGCACTTCCATTAAAAAAAGAAACAGACCTGTCTGAACTGAGGGGTGCTGTACTATATTTGTGCTATATGTGTGCTGTACTGTACTGTGTGTGTGTGTGTGTGTGTGTGTGTGTGTGTGTGTGTGTTTGTTTTTGGTACATAGTGAGGACACACACGTGCTTTCGACTCACAGAGTGAGGACCGTTTGGGAAGTGAGGACATTTTGCTGGTCCTCACTTTATTGGGGGATAGTGAGGACTGACTTCGTTGTTAACCGACAGAGTGAGGACCTTTGGAGAGTGAGGACCGGGCTCCACAGCGCCCCCCTACAGCGCTGTGGTCGGTCGGTCAGCCGGTCCTCACTTTCCTTTATGCTTATTGCTAAGCATAATGGAGCTATGTTGTGCCAGGATGCATAACCAAAAATGGAATAAATGGTTTGTACTTGACATTCACAATTATTCATGGCCTTGAACATGCTTGAATATAACTTCCAATAATAATTACAGATTAAGTTATAAGGTTCAAGGTTTCTTCTTTGTTACTTCTCACATGCAGGTATATAAGAGCACAATTCTTCATTCAACATTGTACTATGTCATTAATATACCTTTTGAGTTGTTATAATAACATCATATTGAGTCACTACCTTTTCTAAAGTAATGCAAGGAAAGTAACGGACCCCAAGTCTGATGAACTGTCACCCCATGTACCAGTTGCAAGCGATTTTCAGTAGTCCTTTCTTCCGGGTCGATTTTTATGATGGCAGTCTATGAGAATTCCGGGGGAGCTTAACTTGTGTTTAGAGAGGGCCTACATGTCCTAGTACCCCCCATCCTCACAAGGGCTGCCCATGCCCTGCCCATTTGTTTACAAAATGCCAGAGGGAGGACAGATTGGTGAAATTCAGTCTTACATTACATTGCACTGCTGCCGACCCGTGTCTCATCTCTTTGTCTCGTCTTTTGTTTTGTTATGTTTTACGTTGTTTTAAGTGCTTGAACCCGCATTCTCTTTTCGTCAAAATGAAGTTCAAGATCGGTATGATACTGTGGCTGGTTATGTGCCTTGTCAGCTGTTTAATCGCTGAAGTATGGAGCGTAAACGGCAAGGTCGGCGTCCTCACCTGCAGCCAGGACCAGCTCCTGTCACTCAGGCAACCAGCCAGACCAGGAGACTCTGACTTCGACTCGCTGGATAAGTATCCAGAATTTAAAAATACCGGAATGCGAAAATGGACTAAATTCAAGAAAAGAGGATCGAGAGGCGGAGTGAGAGAACGGCTAAGGAGACGAGGCAGCAGACCCCCCTTGCCGGCAATAACTCTTTCTAATGTTTGCTTGTTGACCAACAAGAAAGAAGAAATACGCGCTATGCGTCCGCTTTCCCGTGCAGCGAAAGAACCCGTGCTGCTTATTGGGGACTTTAACTCTTGTGACTTGTCCGATCACCTCCCCAACCTACATCAGTATGTACACTGTCCGACGCGCTTGGCACGCACTTTGGATAAGTGCTACGGCAACATACCCGATGCCTATAAAGCCACCTGCAAGCCTGCCCTGGGGAAGTCAGACCACAAGGTCGTACATGTTCTTCCACGTTACAGGGCTCGGCTGAAACGGGAAAAGACAGTAAAAATTGAGATTGTGACCTGGACAGAGGACTGTAAGGAGGAAATGCGATGCGAGCTGGAGACAGATAGAATACAAGGATAAAGTGGAGCATCACTACTTTTCAGGAAATGCCAAGAAAGCATGGGAAGGTTTAAAGGTGATGATGGCCAGGGACTCTAAGCAAAAGTGCACCCCCTGTCACCCCTCTCCATCCTTTGCTAATGACTTAAACATCTTTTTTAGTCGCTTTGATAATAACGACTTCAGTACTGAGCGTGATAATGTGTGTAGGTCCATTCCTGAATATGTCCCTATTACACTTAATGAACATGAGATTGTAATTAGCCTGTCCTGTATCAAGCCCAACTCTGCTCCTGGGCCTGATGGCCTGAGAGGCAGAGTTCTTAAAAAAAACATTTATGAACTTAAAGGTATTCTTTTGGAGCTTTTTCAGTACCTGCTTGATTAACTATGCCCAACGGATGGAAAATGTCTTGCATTGTACCTCTTCCCAAAAAGCCTGGAGCCACTGAACTGAAAGACTTCAGGCTCATTGCCCTTACCTTTATTCTGGGGAAATGTTTTGAGAGAGTTATAGCTCGACTAATAACAGAGTCTGTTTCTAATTGTTTTGATCATCTACAATTTGCTTATAAAAGTCAGGGGAGGGGAACTGATGATGCAACTGTCAGCCTGGTCAACACCTTGACTAAGCACATCCAGGTTCCCACCCACCAGGGTTCTGTTTATTGATTTTACTTCTGCTTTTAATAGCATGCAGATACACACTCTCCTGCAGAGACTCATTGATATAGGGGTTAATGGTGGTATCATCCACCTAGTCAGGGACTTCCTCTCTAACCGTCCTCAACAGGTCCGTGTCAATGACATCCGCTCTGACATCACTGTGCTTAGCACAGGTGCTCCGCAGGGGACAATACTATCACCTTTACTTTTCTCCCTGTACACTAATGAATTCAAATTTATATCAGGAGAAGTTTAGTCTCTTTAAGTATGCTGATGATATGGCTTTGGTTGCCATGCTAAAAAGGGAGAAATAGTGGGGGAAAAAGCATTCAGAGGACACGTGTCTTCTCTCCAAAACTGGTGCGACGTAAGCTCCTTAGATATTAATATAACAAAAACAAAGGAACTGGTTATTTATCAAAAGGACCCTGTGCAGCCCTTTAAGATGAAGGGACAAAATGTAGAGATAGTTAACTTTAAATACTTAGGATCTATTGTTGACAGCAACCTTGACTTCAATGATAACACAGATAATCTTTTTAAATCCTGTAACCAACGTCTCCACTTGTTGCGCAGGCTCAACTCCTTCAGAGTGAGCAAATACATTATGGAGACTGTTTACAAGAACCTCATAGAGGGAATCATGACCTTTAACATAGCTATGTGGTATGGTAACCTCAGCAACGACACCTCTCATCCACTCCACAGGGAGTTCGAATTACTCCCCTCAGGTAGACGTTATAGAACACCAAGTTTAACCGTAGCCGTAATATTTTTTAAAAAAATATTTTATTCCAAAGGCTTGGTGCAGTATTATGCCTTGTTGTGCTCTTCTCTGCCTGTTAAGATGTGTTGTGTGTAAATGTTTGTTGCTTGTTGTTGATCTTGTTGTCGTTTTTAATGTTTTTTGTACATGAGACTAAAGACAAATTTCCACTTGTGGACAATAAATAAACTAACTAACTAACATGTGTGAACCAGATTCTGATGAAGAAGTACAACAAATTCATAACTGCCTGCATGTAGTCGCAAAGGTCCCCCTGACAGCTTAGTCCCCAGCTTACAGATATTAGTTGTAATTTGGACACCTACGGTAGGCCTAACAGAGCTTCGGAAAGACAGATGGTGCATTTTACTTGCAACTAGTATTAGTATCCATTACAGCAAGCACATTATTACCATCACAGCACACATTATACTATCATTGGGATACTTTTTTATTTGTCATTATTTATTCTGATATATTGCAATGATAATGTATTTATTCCTTCATCTGACTATAAATATAAACACTTAGCCTATGTTGGCTATATAGCTGCCCATCCTGTCACAAACTACCAGGTTCCTTCACAATTTCCCCTCCGCTCCACAAGGAGACACAAGTTCAGTGGAACCCCCTTTGCATGGAACCTACAACCACCTCACTTCCTGTCACAGTCTACATACAGGCCTGGATCCCCAGGCCCAGTATTCTATTGTCTCCAAACAATTCACAGCCAGCAGAGCCTGCTGTGTTTCCTACAAACTGATGATGATGCCATGCGTCTTTGAACATTGATCTATGTAAGCCCAAATGCCCTGACTCTGATGTATATGGATGGATGCATTTGATTGAGATGTGATTTGGTATATTATATTATGAAATTACTTTTACTTGGCTTGCTATTTATTATTTAAATGCTCTATTAGGTAATATATTAGACTACATGCAAGTATTTAAATGCCATATTTATCTTCTACTTTAAGAGAATATTACAATCTGTTCCTTTTATAGAACCATGAAGAAGACAATAGGCAACGCACATCGACTGATGGGTGCTGGGCTAAAAGAATACTATGAAAATGGATGGAGCCCGCACACCAGATAAGGTACAAAAAGACTTTCTTTATTTGGATCGTCCAAATAAAGAAAGTCTTACCTTATCTGGTGTGCGGGCTCCATCCAGCTTGCAGCAAAAAGCAGCAAGCTCATGAAGTTTATCCAAAATAGGAACCTTTGATTCCTAAAAGGTACCATAAGTCATTTGGGCGATTTGGAAAATCCTACTGAATGTAGCAGCTTTTTGGACTGGAGTGGTGGGGGGGCTGCACAGGTGCATTGATTACAGGCAATTCTACTACACTACATCTCATAGCCAAACACAGGCCCATTTACCCACTACAATTATATACTGTATATGGTATAGTAAGTGATTTGTGTGATTTGGGAAACCCTCCAGTCCTCCTGGTTACAAGATGTGCACATGCACATACTCTACAGTGGGGTGAAGTGCAACAGTGCCCACCTTGGGGTACAGTATACACTGGAGCTGTGTGTAAAGTTGGTCTGACCTCTTCAATAGCTTGTTTCATTTATGCTCCGAGTTGAACTGTCAGCTAGACTGCACCCATCCCCCACTCCACTCTACTGTAGCATTCTGTAGCAGCTTTACAAAATGCTACAGTAGAGTGGAGTGGGGGATTGGGGGGGGGGGGGCTGCGCAGGTGCATTGATTACAGGCAATTCTACTGCACTATCTCAGAGCCAAACATTGTATTAGGCTCATTTCCACTACAGTTATATAAAAGGTATAGTTAGTGATTTGTGTGATTTGGGAAATCCTCCAGTCCCCCTGGTATGTGCACATGCACATACTTTACAGTGAGGTGAAGTGCAACAGTGCACACCTTATAATGGAGCATTTTAACAGAAAATGTTTTTGAACCACTTACTATACCTTTAAATCCTTAATGGTACTTTACTTTGGAGATATGACTTAAGCATTAACCACTTCGATCCTGTGCATTTCGGCCACACTGGCTGCTTAACTGTAAATCAACTGATTTGGCAGTGTACCAAGTATAGAAAAAAACAAAAACAACAAAAAAAATTGGTCATCTTATGGTCTACTCAGTCTCATGTGAACACCCCAGTCAGTTAAAATGGTCACCACGTACCTAAATACTGAATGGAGTAACTTATAAACAGTCTGGGGTGAAACACTTCTTTAACAGAGCCCAGAACGGTGCCAAGACCAGTTATTTTCTTTTGTTTGCGAAGGCTTTCAGTTCAGCTCTCACATCACCACAAGCTGAAAATAGCTGATCTAAAAGCTCACAACGCGACGCAGACACAATGTGCTGTGAGCTTGCAGAGCTGCTCTATTTTCAGCATGGAACACGCAGTAGGACAGGGGTCTCAAACTCATTTTTATGATTCTTAGGGACGTCTAAATAACATAAGTCAAGTAGTTCCAATTTGATCCGTTCAGTGAATAGAGTGGACTAGTTGCTGCAGTGAGAGCACCAGCCAGGAAGCACCAGGAAAGCAAAGGATTGCTTTCCAGAAAGGCATACTTTTCAATATGCACTAATATATAATAATGCACATATGATGGTTGTAAAAATGTACATCATGGTTTCTTCATAAGATACAAAAAGAAAGTTCCACACGTTTACCAAGGTCCAAGGTGTGAGATACTGTTCCAAATTCCAAACTGTTCTGCTCTGCCCTTCATAGAGTAGAGTGCAGGGTCGTTAATTAGGCTGTGTTGCTACATTAACGACCCAACCGTGGCAGTATGGGGGAAGGGCAGCAGTTGAACTGAGCTTACAGAAACTACAGCAGTGAATTGTTCTGACAGGTGAAAGAAAAAAAAATCTGAGTATCCTATTATTGCATCATACTGATTTTTGCCTCACACAAACATCTATTCTAATCACATAATATAAGTGTATTTAAACTGGCTAAAATAACTATTAATAGAAAATGTTTTGGATATGTGATATAGTAGTGATTCTTGTAGCTTGCAGTCACCTCTTAAGAATTCAAGAGGGTGCCCACTGATATGCCTCGGGCATTTTTAATTATTAACCCCTTAATGTCCAAAATATATATATATAAAAAAATCCATACAAAATAGAGTTGTATGGTATTTAATGCAAGGGCAGTTCAGGCTCAAGGCCTACTGTTTTGGCCAGAGCCTGTGCCAGAGTGTTTGTGAGCTGGAGGCAGGTGGTGCTCAGTCCTACAAAGGTGACATCGATAATACTGAATTATGTGAGGCAGAAGAGCTGAAAGTGGCTGAAAGCAACAACCAAGCCTTCAGCGCCTCCAGGTCCTTTAGACGAGCTATTCACAAATCTCCTACATACAGTGGGCTGCTGAAAATATACTGACTTGGAGGACCAATCTGCTCATTAAATCACAGTTTTTCCCACGTGCCATATACATACATATATTTATTGGGGATTTGAAAGTTTGAGTGTTACAATGATTATGAGTCGGGCTGTGTGCAATAATAGAACTTATTAGGCCTATACTGGGCCTTTAATTATTATTTAATTATTTATTTGCATGATTTGAGTTTTGTTTGCCGTGATTACTTTACTTTATTTTGCTTTATTTACATAAGTTACTTCCTTTGATTTGGAGTGGTTGATTTGCAGTGTTTGTTTAGTTTAGAGGACTCAGTAAATCTATTACTATTGTTTGCCTATACATCCGCCCTAGAGCATCATGATATATATTGATATGACTTAATATAACCCCTGCTTCCCATCTGTATTTTAAAGTAGTCTTTCTAATTGTGAATAAACTTTACACTTTTGATACATCAGCCGCTGGTTCTATTCATACGGAGCCCGTACCTACAGTAACAGTATATGGTTCATGCTGTGGTTAACGTATTTATAGGATCTCTCACTCCTATATGTGATAGTGGGGTTGTTAAGTCATAATTGACCCAGTGTTACACTGTCAACAATTAACCAGGAACTGTTGGATGCAGTACAGTGCTTGTGGGCAATGTAAAAAAAATCACATAACCATGCATTCATCTCTGGTCCTATGTCAAAGAAGCAGTCTTATGGGTGGGCGGTAGGCTATAGGAAACAGGTGGTGAATAAATCTTTAGCAGTCTGCTCATCTTCACCATACTGGTAATCTGTGTGGTTTGCCAAGGTTAACCCACTGGGTTTTTTCAAGAGGGTTCCCTGCCTTCAATTGCGATGGCATACCCTATTTTTGTGGGCCTGGTCAATGCCCGGCCATCACCCACTCCTGCTTCCAAAATCTTGTTAGCCGAATGTAGTATTACGCAAGTATAGGGCAGTGCCCGATTAGCTGGGCTGTTGCATGCTGGTTATTTCGTTTGGGGCTACACATGCATTGACAGACAGGTCCTCAGCGATAGAACAGAGCTGAAATGGTCACCAAGTACTGAAGTGCAAAAACTACCTCCCCAACCTTTCCTCAGCAGCATTCAGCAGGCCGATGGAGTTAGGGACAAAGGAACATAAAGCAATTCTTATGAATGAGGGGGGCTTGCAGGCGCCCAGACGGTAACAGTATGTACTATGTACAGAGGGTGAGCTCTATCAGCTTAAATGGACTTAACTTTAGTGAACACCTGCTTATTATAGATGTGGTCTAGGCTGTTCATTTGGGTGCCAATCTCACAAGGGAGTTCTTATCTTTGACGCTAAGATTACCAAACAGCGGATAATCAAGAAAGTAATAATAGACTCAACATAAGCACCATAGAGCAGTTACATGAGAGTTTTATCCACATTGAACTTAGCCAGTGTCCTCAAACAGTGTAGGTGCTGTCAACCTTTTTTGTACAACATGCCAGTGTTGAGGTCAAATTTCAATTTCTTATCGATGATTGTGCCAAGGTACTTGTAGCTGGGAACAAGCTCAGTTTGTCTGTTAACAACAGTGCTTTGGGAAGCATATAAGGAGGAATAACAATACCGAGATCTCCATATATTGGCATAAATGTGACAAAGACAGATTAGATCTCAAATATCTGCATACCACAGGGTTGAAACGTATATGGGTTGGCTGTGGTCCTTCAGTGTATGTAACAATGTGATGTTGATGTTCTATCAGTCTGTAATGGCTAGCTTGCTGTTCTTTGCAAATGCACAGGGGGTTACATACATACATATATATATATATATATATATATATATATATATATATATATATATATATATATATATATATATATATAATATATATATATATATATATATATATATATTATATATATACATATATTATGTTATCTCATGATATCTTGCTTGCAAAGTAATTGGTGTCATTAGTAGTGACATGGTACTGACTCCTACAAAGACTAGTGCTAGGATGAAGACATGGATAATATACATAATACTAGGCGCATTTGTCACTATATTTGGCTTTTTTTCAGACCCCCTAACGTCAAAATTAGTGAAAATCTTCTGGCGGAAAATCTGGTGCTTTTGAGTTGGAGCGAAATTGGTTGACAGTCACCAGAGACAAAACCCTTGTTTTTCACCATTTTTCCTCCTATGATAGAGTCCTCCTTCCTTCCTAGAAAGGACCATTGGTAACCAAATGGACCCCTTATAGATCTGTAACTCTTGAGAGCGTAAAATGAAACCAAATGGACCCTTACGGTCCATTTGGTTTCAGTTTACGCTCTCAAGAGTTAAATTATATTATATCTGAATTACCTAATTTTCAAGAATCGACACATTTAGAAAATGTAGAAGAAATGCTATTTTGACAAACGTTTTACCACCTATTTCACCTAAATTAGTCTGAGAGACTAAAATCGACATCAAATGGTGGTCCTTGGCTAAAATGAGGAATAAATAATGGGCCCTGGTATGAAAATGGTTGAAACCCACTACTCTAGTGCATTTTGGATTTCGGCAGTTGGCAACACTGCTCGGCTAGGATCATCCCTGGGAGCTCCCTGGGGGAACGAGGAAGAGGCCTAACAAGTTGTTGTTGTTGTTGTACGCAATAAAAGGAAATGAAACCATCTCTAGATTCTCTACATCAGTGTCTTTCCACCTCTGGAACGTGCACGTATATTAGTGTTTACATTTATCTGGCTCCATCACAGATGCTGATTCTGGAAGGACATGTGAGGGTATAGTGACTTGTAGTAAATTCAACATTTGGCTCTGAAGACGCAAGTAAAAAGTGCTCCAACTTCTCTTGTATTATAATTGTTATATTCAATTTGTCCCACTGCTGAGCATAGTACAAATAACTGGCTTACACACTAAACCCACAGATGGCTTCATCCCAAAGGTACTTTATGGTAGGTTGAATCTGCTTATACAGTGTATCTACACAAGAGGGGGGGGAACAGGCAGCGCAAGTTCAAATTAAATGTTTTTATTCAAGTTGAACAAAAGACATGGTTTACAGGTCTATAGATGCAATAGATGCATTTGTTACATAATTACATTTTATCTAAATACTTTCATTATTAACGCTAGTTCAGATAAGCAACACACCAACATAGAAATAACTGTTAAGAATCTACAGCTTGTGGCCGGTCCTCACTATGCCCCAGAAACAAACAGGAGTGTGTGTGTGTGTGTGTGTGTTTTCCGGTCCTCACTTTGTTTGTAAAAAATATTTTTAAAAAAAGAGGTTTTCAGCTAATCTAAGTGAGTGTTTGGGATAAGGGTGCTCCCAAGTCTCCAAAATGACCCTTGGTATTTTCGTAAATCAATCAGAAGTGGTGGTCCTCAGTCTGTAGGCATTTTACTGTAGACCTCACTATGGACCAAAAACAAGGATGTGTGTGTGTGTGTGTGTGTGTGTGTGTGTGTGTGTGTGTGTGTGTGTGTGCGTGCGTGCGTGCATGTATGTGTGACTGCAGTGACAACAGTGACACTTATTTGGTGGTCAACAAACACTTGGACAATGCAAACAGTAATCAGACACAGCAACAGAAATATGGACACACACTGCTGTCTCGAGGAGTGGCTGGCACCACTCAAAGATGGATAAGACCGATAAGAGTACAAGCTCACAATGTGAGTCAACTTGCATTGTGAGCTGGTTGTGCTACTACTGTGTGACATTGTATACAATTTAGGCATTTAGCAGATGCTCTTAATCCAGAGCGACTAACATCGAGTAGAGACATTGCAATGCCATATATAGATTAAAGTTTACAATTTAAGTAGAACTTAGTTACAATACACTTTACAATATACAAAGTATACACAAAAAATCATGGTAATACATTAGACATCCTATATAAGTCACTGCTATCTAAACTACCTAGGAGGTTACTGCAAGTACTATGGGTTGGGATGCAATACAAGTGCTATGGGCTGAGATGGAGTGTGAAGAGGTGTTTTCAGACTGCGGCAGAGGATAAGGGGTGAGTCCGTGGTTCTGATAGCAGTGGGAAGTGCATATTTTGATGATGAAGTAGAGCATTCATTTCTACACAAAAATAATAATGATAAAGTCGAAATATTGGAGATGCGAGGTTTCTGGCCGACAGCAGCGAGTTGTGGTAACAACTCCCTCCTCCTCCCCTTCCACCCGGGTCCCCTGCCCTCCCCTCTCCCCTCTCCCCGCCCGCCGGCTAAGGTTGAACCCTTCTGTTTCAGAGGGGATCAGGTGACTGCACTTAAGTGTAGCAACAATGTCGGTGAAATTGAGACCAGCAATGTTTGCATTGTAGCTACAAGATGGCACACCCTGACAGCGGAATGACGTGTGGGAAAAGAATAGATGGCGGTTAAAGAAAGAGATGTGTGGTCAAAGTAGACATTTACCATATCGCTGGGATTACGATTGGGGCGACGCCATCATGACAACAGTGATCTGTTCTTGCAGTGAACTATTGGGTTCTTTAAAAAAAAAATAGATTGCTTTCAAAACAGTCAAAACAACAATATTGAAACAGTTGAACCAAAAAGGAATCATGTAGTCTGTCATAGCATACTAAACCATAGCGTTCAGCAGAAGATGCAGCGCACAATACAATGCAGTTGGGGATGATTACATTACACTCAATGTATGTGAGTGTTGAGAACCATTTTCTTTTTCATTGGAAAGCATCCATGCAGATGATATTTTTGATTTGACCGAAGTAACACTGGGAATGACAATGACTACTGTTTTCAAAACATATGGTATGACATAGGAATGAATGGTTGTGTGGCACGTTTCAAGTAACAGAACGATTTGGAGTTCAGTTCTTCGGTATATGTATGTATACTGTATGGAAGATGTGAGATGTTTAAGGTTTTTCACAGAGCTTTTACAGTGTTATCTTATTGTCCCTCACCATCCAAAAAAAGGCATGATGGGGAGAGAGTATATTTTTGTCCGTCTACATGTACACAAATCTCCGGCACTGTTGGTCCGGTTGATGAGAAAATGTGCACACAAACTCCCTGCATGCTAACCATGAACTTCTTCCCCTCCTTTTTTCCAGAACAGCCTGTAATAGCACCACTATGAGGCTGAATTTTGCAAAACACAATTTGTATATTTGACATATTACAGATTTTTCAATACATCAAGCAAATACTAACATACCTTTTTTTTCTAGTTTAACCACTTAAATCCTATCTACATACAGTATAGCAAAAGTAGGTGAGCTTCTAGATGAGACATTTTTTGGAAAATGTATTTGGGGGGGTTAAACTTTAGCCTATAATCACATGCCCATGGCCAGTTGAACGTGGTTAAGTATGCTTGAAGGTTTTTCCAATGTTTTACAAATAACACCCCTTTACGTGGCTAGAAGGGCGCCCTTGATGATGTTCCTATCCTGGGGCTGAAATAGAGCAGGGGTCCCTTGGTTATATCCAGTGCCACGCCCTGCCCGGAAAGGACCCCGCTAGGCTCTGCATCCTGTC
Source organism: Benthosema pterotum (assembly GCA_039105355.1). NCBI lineage: Eukaryota > Metazoa > Chordata > Actinopteri > Myctophiformes > Myctophidae > Benthosema > Benthosema pterotum. The sequence continues at coordinate 27,703,034 of CM076985.1, forward strand.
TCTGCCTAAAGAGGAGTCTGCCTCTATCTGTCTTAGCACAGCCTCTCTCAGCAGGGGAGCTCCTCACTGGAGGCCCTTTGTGGAACAGTTGTTCTCTCCGGGCTCCAGTCTGGAGCTGAGGAACAACAAAAGTGGAATTAAAGGCCTCTTTTGTTTTATCGTCACCGCCTCCTGTTCCCTGAATTTGGGATCTGGTTTCTGTACCTTGGGCAAAAAGCACTGATCCATGTGATGCTCTCTACTGGTGGGTATGGTGCATCTTGTCTGGTTTTAACCATTACCATTGTTGAATAAATGGTTTGTACTTTGCATGAGGAGGGGATAGGAAGACCAAAACACAATAGAAACATATCTCCTGTTAAGAATGCATGCCTGGTTGCTGTGTTTCATTCTGTTTTTGTTGAAATACTAGAAAGCAAAAAGGTGGGATGTTTAACTTCTCAAGTTTGATTAACAATTTCTTTGGTCTGCTCAACATGTTGAATTGCTGTGCATACAATTGTCAGAAAACAAGAATATTAGATTAAATGAAAACTGCTGATATCCACTCTTGCCTTGTCTCTCTCTTGCACAAGACAAGAGACTGTAATATTCTAAAACAGTTACAACAACTATATTAATGGCAAGTATTTCATACAGCTTATCTTAAAAAAAAACTATCCTTTTAACATAATTGCACCCACTCTTTTACAACTGTAAACTTGTGATGTGACAATAACCTTGAAATTGAGAAGCTGAGATGCAGAAGAAACCCACAACACTGGTATACGCACTAGAGTGTATATTTATTCAACAATAATGCACTTTCCCTCTAGTACAAAGACCCACAAACTAAACATTATCTTTCAAAGCTATGCCATAACATGATTCTCATCTGGTTTGTATACCACAGCACGGGTTTATCAGGACAGGATGTGTTCTTAGAAGAAAAATGCTGTGTGTGTGTGTGTGTGTGTGTGTGTGTGTGTGTGTGTGTGTGTGTGTGTGTGTGTGTGTGTGTGTGTGTGTGTGTGTGTGTTTGTTTTTGGTACATATTGAGGACACACACGTGCTTTCGACTCACAGAGTGAGGACCGTTTTGGAAGTGAGGACATTTTGCTGGTCCTCACTTTCTTGGGGGATAGTGAGGACTGACTTCGTTGTTAACCCACAGAGTGAGGACCTTTGGAAAGTGAGGACCGGGCTCCACAGCGCCCCCCTACAGCGCTGTGGTCGGTCGGTCGACCGGTCCTCACTTTCCTTTATGCTTATTGCTAAGCATAATGGAGCTATGTTGTGCCAGGATGCATAACCAAAAAATGGAATAAATGGTTTGTACTTGACATTCACAATTCTTCATGGCCTTGAACATGCCTGAATATAACTTCCAATAATAATTACAGATTACGTTATAAGGTTCAAGGTTTCTTCTTTGTTACTTCTCACATGCAGGTATATAAGAGCACAATTCTTCATTCAACATTGTACTATGTCATTAATATACCTTTTGAGTTGTTATAATAACATCATATTGAGTCACTACCTTTTCTAAAGTAATGCAAGGAAAGTAACGGACCCCAAGTCTGATGAACTGTCACCCCATGTACCAGTTGCAAGCGATTTTCAGTAGTCCTTTCTTCCGGGTCGATTTTTTATAATGGCAGTCTATGGGAATTCCGGGGGAGCTTAACACAAGAATGACTAGGGTAGCAGTTATACCTAAAAGGCCTGGACATTCGCAGTCAATTTGACTGTCCTCACCCTCCTCCCTGCTACAACTCAAAGAAGGATTTTCACACCAGTCTAATGGGTCATTTACATTTCAATTGTTGTCGCGTGTCGGGTGGGCCTGTCTGTCTCTCTCTCTCTGTCTCTCTCTCAGCACTAAAGCTAACTAAACTTCTTCTTTGTAACTTTTCCACATTTTTAACTGTTTTTATTAGACCCGCAAAAGGTTTTTAGTCCATTTAGTCATTAGTTTATCACGTGCAGCTGCGATGCGGCAACGAGGCAAGTAGCGCAACTATGTGATCTCCGTCGGATAGTCTCTCTCTCCTGTGTTTGTGCCTCATTTTGAACTGTTTTTTATATTGTTTTTTGTGCTACCGCAAAAAACTTGATTTGCAATGTAAATGTCTGTTTTCTCATACAAATAAATCATTTCCGTGGAAATGGAAATTAAAAACGAAACGATGTGCCGTGTGCTTGTATTCACAGATTGATTCAGAATATAATGTATAATGTATAACATGTTTTATTTATACATGTATATACATGTATAGCATGTATACATTTTGTTGTATTGTATGTTTTTACTTTTGTATGCATGCATAAAGCTAAAGGTCTGACTCAGAGAGTTTTCTGTTTGCAATGATGAAATGCTGTTGGTTTAGTGGTGGCAAAAAAAACAGACAGGCCCACCCGACACGCGACAACAATTGAAATGTAAATGACCCATTAGACTGGTGTGAAAATCCTTCTTTGAGTTGTAGCAGGGGAGGAGGGTGAGGACAGTCAAATTGACTGCGAATGTCCAGGCCTTTTAGGTAGTTCCGCCTCTAAATCCATATTTAGAAATTATTACAAACGAAAAGAAAAACACAGATGACTTGAATTGCATATTTAGGAAAAGTCATGCAAGGGGGACCTTTTCAGACCATCACAGGCAGAGAAAATCCACTTCAAAATCTCAAAAACAGTCGAAATGACCTCCTAGGCATTCTAGTGTTAACTTGTGTTTAGAGAGGGCCTACCTGTCCTAGTACCCCCCATCCTCACAAGGGCTGCCCATGCCCTGCCCATTTGTTTACAAAATGCCAGAGGGAGGACAGATTGGTGAAATTCAGCCTTACATTACATTGCACTGCTGCCGACCCGTGTCTCATCTCTCTGTCTCGTCTTTTGTTTTGTTATGTTTTACGTTGTTTTAAGTGCTTGAACCCGCATTCTCTTTTCGTCAAAATGAAGTTCAAGATCGGTATGATACTGTGGCTGGTTATGTGCCTTGTCAGCTGTTTAATCGCTAAAGTATGGAGCTTAAACGGCAAGGTCGGTGTCCCCACCTGCAGCCAGGACCAGCTCCTGTCACTCAGGCAACCAGCCAGACCAGGAGACTCTGACTTCGACTCGCTGGATAAGTATCCAGAATTTAAAAATACCGGAACGCGAAAATGGACTAAATTCAAGAAAAGAGGATCGAGAGGCGGAGTGAGAGAACGGCTAAGGAGACGAGGCAGCAGACCCCCCCCCTTGCCGGTAATAACTTTTTCTAAGGTTTGCTCGTTGACCAACAAGAAAGAAGAAATACGCGCTATGCGTCCGCTTTCCCGTGCAGCGAATCAACCCGTGCTGCTTATTGGGGACTTTAACTCTTGTGACTTGTCCGATCACCTCCCAACCTACATCAGTATGTAGACTGTCCGACGCGCTTGGCACGCACTTTGGATAAGTGCTACGGCAACATACCCGATGCCTATAAAGCCACCTGCAAGCCTGCCCTGGGGAAGTCAGACCACAAGGTCGTACATGTTCTTCCACGTTACAGGGCTCGGCTGAAACGGGAAAAGACAGTAAAAATTGAGATTGTGACCTGGACAGAGGACTGTAAGGAGGAAATGCGATGCGAGCTGGAGACAGATAGAATACAAGGATAAAGTGGAGCATCACTACTTTTCAGGAAATGCCAAGAAAGCATGGGAAGGTTTAAAGGTGATGATGGCCAGGGACTCTAAGCAAAAGCGCACCCCCCTGTCACCCCTCTCCATCCTTTGCTAATGACTTAAACATCTTTTTTAGTCGCTTTGATAATAACGACTTCAGTACTGAGCGTGATAATGTGTGTAGGTCCATTCCTGAATATGTCCCTATTACACTTAATGAACATGAGATTGTAACTAGCCTGTCCTGTATCAAGCCCAACTCTGCTCCTGGGCCTGATGGCCTGAGAGGCAGAGTTCTTTAAAAAACATTTATAAACTTAAAGGTATTCTTTTGGAGCTTTTTCAGTACCTGCTTGATTCTTTAACTATGCCCAACGGATGGAAAATGTCTTGCATTGTACCTCTTCCCAAAAAGCCTGGAGCCACTGAACTGAAAGACTTCAGGCTCATTGCCCTTACCTTTATTCTGGGGAAATGTTTTGAGAGAGTATATAGCTCGACTAATAACAGAGTCTGTTTCTAATTGTTTTGATCATCTACAATTTGCTTATAAAAGTCAGAGGGGAACTGATGATGCAACTGTCAGCCTGGTCAACACCTTGACTAAGCACATCCAAGTTCCCACCCACTATGCCAGGGTTCTGTTTATTGATTTTACTTCTGCTTTTAATAGCATGCAGATACACACTCTCCTGCAGAGACTCATAGATATAGGGGTTAATGGTGGTATCATCCACCTAGTCAGAGACTTCCTCTCTAACCGTCCTCAACAGGTCCGTGTCAATGACACCCGCTCTGACATCACTGTGCTTAACACAGGTGCTCCGCAGGGGACAATACTATCACCTTTACTTTTCTCCCTGTACACTAATGAATTCAAATTAGATCAGGAGAAGTTTAGTCTCTTTAAGTATGCTGATGATATGGCTTTGGTTGCCATGCTAAAAAAGGGAGAAATAGTGGGGGAAGAAGCATTCAGAGGACACGTGTCTTCTCTCCAAAACTGGTGCGACGTAAGCTCCTTAGATATTAATATAACAAAAACAAAGGAACTGGTTATTTATGAAAAGGAACCTGTGCAGCCCTTTAAGATGAAGGGACAAAATGTAGAGATAGTTAACTTTAAATACTTAGGATCTATTGTTGACAGCAACCTTGACTTCAATGATAACACAGATAATATTTTTAAATCATGTAACCAACGTCTCCACTTGTTGCGCAGGCTCAACTCCTTCAGAGTGAGCAAATATATTATGGAGACTGTTTACAAGAACCTCATAGAGGGAATCATGACCTTTAACATAGCTATGTGGTATGGTAACCTCAGCAACGACACCTCTCATCCACTCCACAGGGAGTTCGAATTACTCCCCTCAGGTAGACGTTATAGAACACCAAAGTTTAACCGTAGCCGTAATATTTTTTAAAAATATTTTATTCCAAAGGCTTGGTGCAGTATTATGCCTTGTTGTGCTCTTCTCTGCCTGTTAAGATGTTTTGTGTGTAAATGTTTGTTGCTTGTTGTTGATCTTGTTGTCGTTTTTAATGTTTTTTGTACATGAGACTAAAGACAAATTTCCACTTGTGGACAATAAATAAACTAACTAACTAACATGTGTGAACCAGATTCTGATGAAGAAGTACAACAAATTCATAACTGCCTACATGTAGTCGCAAAGGTCCCCCTGACAGAGTCCCCAGCTTACAGATATTAGTTGTAATTTGGACACCTACGGTAGGCCTAACAGAGCTTTGCTCTGTTAGGCCTAATACTAGTTGCAAGTAAAATGCACCGATGGTGCATTTTACTTGCAACTAGTATTAGTATCCATTACATCAAGCACATTATTATCATCACAGCACACATTATACTATCATTGGGATACTTGTTTATTTGTCATTATTTATTCTAATGATATATTGTAATGATAATTTATTTATTCCTTCATCTGACTATAAATATAAACACAGCCTATGTTGGCTATATAGCTGCCCATCCTGTCACAAACTACAAGGTTCCTTCACAATTTCCCCTCCGCTCCACAAGCAGACACAAGTTCAGTGGAACCCCCTTTGCATGGAACCTACAACCACCTCACTTCCTGTCACAGTCTACATACAGGCCTGGATCCCAGGCCCAGTATTCTATTGTCTCCAAACAATTCACAGCCAGCAGAGCCTGCTGTGTTTCCTACAGACTGATGATGATGCCATGCGTCTTTGAACATTGATCTATGTAAGTCCAAATGCCCTGACTCTGATGTTTATGGATGGATGCATTTGATTGAGATGTGATTTGGTATATTATATTATGAAATTACTTTTACTTGGCTTGCTATTTATTATTTGAATGCTCTATTAGGTAGTATATTAGACTGTATGCAAGTATTTAAATGCCATATTTATCTTCTACTTTAAGAGAGAATTACAATCTGTTCCTTTTATAGAACCATGAAGAAGACAATAGGCAACGCACATCGACTGATGGGTGCTGGGCTAAAAGAATACTATGAAAATGGATGGAGCCCGCACACCAGATAAGGTACAAAAAGACTTTCTTTATTTGGATCATCCAAATAAAGAAAGTATTTTTGTACCTTATCTGGTGTGGAGGCTCCATCCAGCTTGCAGCAAAAAGCAGCAAGCTCATAAAGTTTATCCAAAATAGGAACCTTTGATTCCTAAAAGGTACCATTTGGGCGATTTGGAAAATCCTACTGGATGTAGCAGCTTTCTGGACTGGAGTGGTGGGGGGGGCTGCACAGGTGCATTGATTACAGGCAATTCTACTACACTACATCTCATAGCCAAACATAGGCCCATTTACCCACTAGTAAGTGATTTGTGTGATTTGGGAAACCCTCCAGTCCTCCTGGTTACAAGATGTGCACATGCACATACTCTATAGTGGGGTGAAGTGCAACAGTGCCCACCTTGGGGTACAGTATACACTGGAGCTGTGTGTAAAGTTGGTCTGACCTCTTCAATAGCTTGTTTCATTTATGCTCCGAGTTGAACTGTCAGCTAGACTGCACCCATCCCCCACTCCACTCTACTGTAGCATTCTGTAGCAGCTTTACAAAATGCTACAGTAGAGTGGAGTGGGGGATTGGGGGGGGGGGGGGGGGGCTGCGCAGGTGCATTGATTACAGGCAATTCTACTGCACTACCTCAGAGCCAAACATTGTATAAGGCTCATTTCCCACTACAGTTATATAAAAGGTATAGTTAGTGATTTGTGTGATTTGGGAGATCCTCCAGTCCTCCTGGTATGTGCACATGCACATACTTTACAGTGAGGTGAAGTGCAACAGTGCACACCTTATAATGGAGCATTTTAACAGAAAATGTTTTTGAACCACTTACTATACCTTTAAATCCTTAATGGTACTTTACTTTGGAGATATGACTTAAGCATTAACCACTTCGATCCTGTGCATTTCGGCCACACTGGCTGCTTAACTGTAAATCAACTGATTTGGCAGTGTACCAAGTATAGAAAAAAACAAAAACAACAACAAAAAAAATTGGTCATCTTATGGTCTACTCAGTCTCATGTGAACACCCCAGTCAGTTAAAATGGTCACCACGTACCTAAATACTGAATGGAGTAACTTATAAACAGTCTGGGGTGGAACACTTCTTTAACAGAGCCCAGAACGGTGCCAAGACCAGTTATTTTCTTTTGTTTGCGAAGGCTTTCAGTTCAGCTCTCACATCACCACAAGCTGAAAATAGCTGATCTAAAAGCTCACAACGCGACGCAGACACAATGTGCTGTGAGCTTGCAGAGCTGCTCTATTTTCAGCATGGAACACGCAGTAGGACAGGGGTCTCAAACTCATTTTTATGATTCTTAGGGACGTCCAAATAACATAAGTCAAGTAGTTCCAATTTGATCCGTTCAGTGAATAGAGTGGACTAGTTGCTGCAGGTGAGAGCACCAGCCAGGAAGCACCAGGAAAGCAAAGGATTGCTTTCCAGAAAGGCATACTTTTCAATATGCACTAATATATAATAATGCACATATGATAGTTGTAAAAATGTACATCATGGTTTCTTCATAAGAATACAAAAAGAAAGTTTACCAAGGTCCAAGGTGTGAGATACTGTTCTAAATTCCAAACTGTTCTGCTCTGCCCTTCATAGAGTAGAGTGCAGGGTCGTTAATTAGGCTGTGTTGCTACATTAACGACTCAACCGTGGCAGTATGGGGGAAGGGCAGCAGTTGAACTGAGCTTACAGAAACTACAGCAGTGAATTGTTCTGACAGATGAAAGAAAAAAATCTGAGTATCCTATTATTGCATCATACTGATTTTTGCCTCACACAAACATCTATTCTAATCACATAATATAAGTGTATTTAAACTGGCTAAAATAAATATTGATAGAAAATGTTTTGGATATGTGAAATAGTAGTGATTCTTGTAGCTTGCAGTCACCTCTTAAGAATTCAAGAGGGTGCCCACTCATATGCCTCGGGCATTTTTAATTATTAACCAAATGGACTTAATGTCCAAAATATATATATAAAAAAATCCATACAAAATAGAGTTGTATGGTATTTAATGCAAGGGCAGTTCAGGCTCAAGGCCTACTGTTTTGGCCAGAGCCTGTGCCAGAGTGTTTGTGAGCTGGAGGCAGGTGGTGCTCAGTCCTACAAAGGTGACATCGACAATACTGAATTATGTGAGGCAGAAGAGCTGAAAGTGGCTGAAAGCAACAACCAAGCCTTCAGCGCCTCCAGCCCCTTTAGACGAGCTATTCACAAATCTCCTACATACAGTGGGCTGCTGAAAATATACTGACTTGGAGGACCAATCTGCTCATTAAATCACAGTTTTTCCCACGTGCCATATACATACATATATTTATTGGGGATTTGAAAGTTTGAGTGTTACAATGATTATGAGTCGGGCTGGGTGCAATAATAGAACTTATTAGGCCTATACTGGGCCTTTAATTATTATTTAATTATTTAATTATTTGCGTGATTTGAGTTTTGTTTGCCGTGATTTGCAGTGTTTGTTTAGTTTAGAGGACTCAGTAAATCTATTACTATTGTTTGCCTATACATCCGCCCTAGAGCATCATGATATATATTGATATGACTTAATATAACCCCTGCTTCCCTTCTGTATTTTAAAGTAGTCTTTCTAATTGTGAATAAACTTTACACTTTTGATACATCAGCCGCTGGTTCTATTCATACAGAGCCCGTACCTACAGTAACAGTATATGGTTCATGCTGTGGTTAATGTATTTATAGGATCTCTCACTCCTATATGTGATAGTGGGGTTGTTAAGTCATAATTGACCCAGTGTTACACTGTCAACAATTAACCAGGAACTGTTGGATGCAGTACAGTGCTTGTGAGCAAAGTAAAAAAAATCACATAACCATGCATTCATCTCTGGTCCTATGTCAAAGAAGCAGTCTTATGGGTGGTCCGGTAGGCTATAGGAAACAGGTGGTGAATAAATCTTTAGCAGTCACGAAATAACCAGCATGCAACAGCCCAGCTAATCGGGCACTGCCCTATACTTGCGTAATACTACATTCGGCTAACAAGATTTTGGAAGCAGGAGTGGGTGATGGCCGGGCATTGACCAGGCCCACAAAAATAGGGTATGCCATCACAATTGAAGGCAGGGAACCCTCTTGAAAAACCCAGTGGGTTAACCTTGGCAAACCACACAGATTACCAGTATGGTGAAGATGAGCACATGCATTGACAGACAGGTCCTCAGTGATAGAACAGAGCTGAAACGGTCACCAAGTACTGAAGTGCAAAACTACCTCCCCAACCTTCCCTCAGCAGCATTCAGCAGGCCGATGGAGTTAGGGACAAAAAAACAAAAAGCAATTCTTATGAATGAGGGGGGCTTGCAGGCGCCCAGACGGTAACAGTATGTACTATGTACATATAGAGGGTGAGCTCTATCAGCTTAAATGGACTTAACTTTAGTGAACACCTGCTTATTATAGATGTGGTCTAGGCTGTTCATTTGGGTGCCAATCTCACAAGGGAGTTCTTATCCTTGACGCTAAGATTACCAAACCAGCAGATAATCAAGAAAGTAATAATAGACTCAACATAAGCACCATAGAGCAGTTTCATGAGAGTTTTATCCACATTGAACTTAGCCAGTTTCCTCAAACAGTGTAGGTGCTGTCAACCTTTTTTGTACAACATGCCAGTGTTGAGGTCAAATTTCAATTTCTTATCGATGATTGTGCCAAGGTACTTGTAGCTGGGAACAAGCTCAGTTTGTCTGTTAACAACAGTGCTTTGGGCAGCATATAAGGAGGAATAACAATACCGAGATCTCCATATATTGGCATAAATGTGACAAAGACAGATTAGATCTCAAATATCTGCATACCACAGGGTTGAAACGTATATGGGTTGGCTGTGGTCCTTCAGTGCATGTAACAATGTGATGTTGATGTTCTATCAGTCTGTAATGGCTAGCTCGCTGTTCTTTGCAAATGCACAGGGGGTTACATACATACATATATATACATCTATTATGTTATCTTATGATATCTTGCTTGCAAAGTAATTGGTGTCATTAGTAGTGACATGGTACTGACTCCTACAAAGACTAGTGCTAGGATGAAGACATGGATAATATACATAATACTAGGCGCATTTGTCACTATATTTGGCTTTTTTTCAGACCCCCCTAGCGTCAAAATTAGTGAAAATCTTCTGGCGGAAAATCTGGTGCTTTTGAGTTGGAGCGAAATTGGTTGACAGTCACCAGAGACAAAACCCTTGTTTTTCACCATTTTTCCTCCTATGATAGAGTCCTCCTTCCTTCCTAGAAAGGACCATTGGTAACCAAATGGACCCCTTATAGATCTGTAACTCTTGAGAGCGTAAAATGAAACCAAATGGACCCTTACGGTCCATTTGGTTTCAGTTTACGCTCTCAAGAGTTAAATTATATTATATCTGAATTACCTAATTTTCAAGAATCGACACATTTAGAAAATGTAGAAGAAATGCTATTTTGACAAACGTTTTACCACTTATTTCACCTAAATTAGTCTGAGAGACTAAAATCGACATCAAATGGTGGTCCTTGACTAAAATGAGGAATAAATAATGGGCCCTGGTATGAAAATGGTTGAAACCCACTACTCTAGTGCATTTTGGATTTCGGCAGTTGGCAACACTGCTCGGCTAGGATCATCCCTGGGAGCTCCCTGGGGGAACGAGGAAGAGGCCTAACAAGTTGTTGTTGTTGTTGTACGCAATAAAAGGAAATTAAACCGTCTCTAGATTCTCTACATCAGTGTCTTTCCTCCTCTGGAACGTGCATGTATATTAGTGTTTACATTTATCTGGCTCCATCACAATAGATGCTGATTCTGGAAGGACATGTGAGGGTATAGTGACTTGTAGTAAATTCAACATTTGGCTCTGAAGACGCAAGTAAAAAGTGCTCCAACTTCTCTTGTATTATAATTGTTATATTCAATTTGTCCCACTGCTGAGCATAGTACAAATAACTGGCTTACACACTAAACCCACAGATGGCTCCATCCCAAAGGTACTTTATGGTAGGTTGAATCTGCTTATACAGTGTATCTACACAAGAGGGGGGGGAACAGGCAGCGCAAGTTCGAATTAAATGTTTTTATTCAAGTTGAACAAAAGACATGGTTTACAGGTCTATAGATGCAATAGATGCATTTGTTACATAATTACATTTTATCTAAATACTTTCATTATTAACGCTAGTTCAGATAAGCAACACACCAACATAGAAATAACTGTTAAGAATCTACAGCTTGTGGCCGGTCCTCACTATGCCCCAGAAACAAACAGGAGTGTGTGTGTGTGTGTGTGTTTTCCCGGTCCTCACTTTGTTTGTAAAAAATATTTTTTAAAAAGAGGTTTTCAGCTAATCTAAGTGAGTGTTTGGGATAAGGGTGCCCCCAAGTGTCCAGAATGACCCTTGGTATTTTCGTAAATCAATCAGAAGTGGTGGTCCTCAGTCTGTAGGCATTTTACTGTAGACCTCACTATGGACCAAAAACAAGGATGTGTGTGTGTGTGTGTGTGTGTGTGTGTGTGTGTGTGTGTGTGTGTGTGTGTGCATGCACAGGCATGCATGTGTGCGTATGTGTGTTTTCTTGCTTGGTTTGCATGTTGTTCTCCTTCAACAACAACCTATTAAAGGGGTAAACAGGTCATTGGCAGGAAGGGATGCTTACTATGCTCCCACACTTGAATGGGCACACATTTCTCACCTTCCTCGTCACACACACACACACACACACACACACACACACACACACACACACACACACACACACACACACACACACACACACACACACACTCACACACACGCCAGGTCCTCTTTGCTCTCCCTACTGAGGAACTCCGTAATGACCCCTATAGAGATGGTGAAATAAATCAGCTATTCTTCGATTGATTTGACCTTGTTCTGATTGTGCTGACAGTTTTCTTCCATACGATGCCATCATGCTTACCTTGCAAGAGTGAAGAGCAGTAATGGTTTGCACTTCATGCAGGGATAGAATGCCAACCTTCCCTCCATGGTCTCACACGCCCCCCAACCAACCCCTGTCTTTGTGAGTTCCTCACTCTGTGTGTTTACTTGTCCCCTCTGGTCTGTAGCGGAGCAGATCAGATGGCTGATATGTTAATGGGAGCTTTGCTGAGTAATGGGGCAGGATGGGAGCCTGACACACTGACCCCTCCCATCAGCATTTGCCTGCCACCAGCAGGATGCTCTCTGGGAAATTTCCCGCCTGCTTATCGGACCCGCTTTGATGGGTCTGGGTCTAGGGTTACAGCAGAACACGATCCCTGCAGCTTTCCACAAGACTGTCTGTGATGTCGATCTCGGCATCATGGGTATAAAAGTTGGCTGTTTTTGTTTTGTTTTTTACTCCCCTTCTGGGACAACAATCTTTGGATTGCGCTGAGAGTTTGTCTTGTTTTCTCTATCGGCACGAGAGAGAGACGACACATACATCTATACAGTACATCAGCGATCAAAGACAAACGTGTCGAACAGTGTAAGCCTTTGTGCTGGGGTAAAAGGTACAGTAGTTCACATCCTGTGTCATAGGAGAGGAATGTGAAAGGGTGTAATGGATGCCTATGTGATCCTTCATTAGGTGTCCTAAGCTGTGTTTACAGTAGCGTCTCTCACTCCAACTGCATTACCATGGGGCCAGCACTGCTCTTCCCCGAAGCCTTCATAAATCATCATTAACAGACAGACCTGACATTCTGCCTATACATCACCGTGCAGGCCCTTGCTCCTCCATAACTCAGACGCTGGATGTGCAAACACACCTATGGCTGTGTCATCGTGTCAGTTAAAAACATTTCTGAAACTCACACCCCAAACAATGAACAACAGGCCTGACTTCCAAGAGAGGCGAGATGAAAGCGCCACGGAGAAAGCGGAGAGCGCTAATGCCTCAGAACATTATGTTAAGCTTTCTCTTCTCGGCTGCCAGGAATTTGGATTTTCTGTGTCCCTGTCAGACCGAGGAGGCTAAAGTGACAGTGAGTCAGAGTGCTTTAAAGCTATTAATGAAATTTTAGATGTGTAGTATAAGTAAGGGAGCACTTGCTGAGTAGGCCTATAGTGCAAAAGAACAATGCCAGCCGAGTGATAGACTCTGAGAATTGTATTTCCAGTATTTGATCGTCTCAAGTCTTTTGTGTTTTCCCCTCAATAACCAAAGTGCTTGTAATATTGTAATGCTATCTTTCATAAACAGACAAAATGGTTAAATGAATAGCTGCCATACACAAACCCTATAATGGGTGGAACTGCAGTGCAATCTATTCATAGTGCTACAGTGGAACTAGGCATTTTGCTTTATATAATTATTGGAGTCAATCTGGAGTTTCAATGGATTCTGGGAGCTTGGTGTTGTTTATAGACATGAAATATAAATTTATAAGAATGGAACCTGTATTTCCCTCCTCGTACACGATTATAATCAAGCGTGCCCAGAAGCCATATGGCTGATTGCAATCAGTGTTGCCTGTACTGTGCCAAGTCTTGGATTGTTGTCCAACTGTCAGATTACCTAAAGCGTACGACTTTACATTGGCTCATTCTTTTATTATGTTACACAGTTACAGTAAGTCTGCGCAAAACATATCAATTCATTTGGAATATTCATACTAAATCATATTGTCGCTAGCAAGTGGAAACCTTGTAATGCATGTACTATACAAAACTGATACTTTTCACAGTACTCCAGTGAATCAAATGTTTAGTGATAAGCGCTTGCTAATAGCTTTAATACTATTAATTAAAGATGTATTAATCCCCCAGACTTAGAGGCTCTTGGTTATACCGGTAGCATTGAAGGTGCAAAATGTCCATAAATTACACGATTAGAACTCTGTACATTCTTTTATGATACTAACAACTAAATATAAAATAAAAAATCACAGAGAAATCACAGAGCATTCATTTATTAAGGAAGAAAATAGAAGGGAAATTGTAGGTAAACTAAGTATTTTAAGATGGGGGCATGGCCAAATACATATCAATTGGGGGCTCTTAACTTTGAAATGTTTGAGAAACCCTGTGCTATTGGGATTGATCTGAAACTCTCAAACTGAAGGGTTATTCTGAGAAATCCATGGAACATTGGTACTGTAGAGCAGATCATCATCCTCTATCACACCATCATAATGAACCACAGAGATGTCTGACTTACTCTTCTCATTGATCACTTACTTACAAGCTGCTTTTAAACCATCAATACCTTTTACAGCCCCACTTAAGATGAGGAACATATGTCTCCAATGCTGTCTGTCTGCCTGAGTGCTCTGGTCACTGCTGCACATATGGCTGCTAAACCAAACCAGTGACCCATTAACATTAAGCCGGACAAAGGGAGTATCTGCCATCCCATTCTGCAAACTCCTGAGTTGTTGGTTGTGAATACTGAGAGTGTGCATGAACGCTGCCAGCATCACACAATATTTATGATATGGCATGTGATCTAGATCTGTTACATTATTCATATATGAAAAATCCCATTTTAAGATGGCCACTCCTATGACAATTGATTCCAATAACAATATGGACAATAACACAATTTTCTCCCCGAGTTGCATTTTAAGCACATAAGCCACATTTGGTTTAAGCATATCCATTTAATAAAATGATATTGTCTGTTATATCATTAGTTTTGACGGAACAATTGAATGAATGAATACATAAAAATAACACAATTCACTCTCCTCCAGTCTATGAGAGGATTGTCATGAATCCAACTTCCATCCCAGAGTTAAATGCTTTGTCCTCAAATCCAAAGTATATACGGTATAAACGAATGCTTTGTCTTGGCTGGCCAGTATACGTGCTCCACTTTGGACTTGCTGTAAGGAATTCCACCAGTGTCCCCTCCCTCCCTCCCACTGTCCTTGACACACTTTCTCAAGGTGGACACACTGACCCCATCAGCTGGTGCCGTAGACGTCCCATAGGGGGCCGTAACACCCTATACCCCTACAGCATCTATCTCCATGCCCCATGTGCCTCCGTATGGCCCTCTCAAATGCCTCGGGCTCTCCCTCTGACAATTCCCTCTCAAGGAGTGATTAATGCCTATTTACTTCAGAAGGCCCAGCCATTTCCCGGCATAGGGAGTGTGGAGACTTGGGCTGTGAAAGAGGAGAAATGAGCAGAAACAGAACAGGGCGAGGCTAAACATGTAGATGCCTAATCTATAGAATACTACGACGGAGAAATAGCCGAATTACAAACTCACAACACGTTGTGAGCTCTGTAGATGGACAGGACATAAACAGGAGCTTTTATAAGGTTAATAATATGTTTCATAAAAAAGAGGAGGAAAAAAAGATGAAATCTTTTACTTCAAGGTTGCACTCTCTGCTTATTAAACAGGTATTCATGGACATGCTGTAAAAATATAACTTTGCGGACATTCTGCTTCTGCCATCACATTTAACTACAGTCAAAACAGGCTGCTTCTGTTACAAGGTTGTTGTTTTTTTGTGTCGTCGTGTTCCTGCCAAGAGGTTCAATGCCGTTAAATAAACGTTGTCCCCAAACAGTAATCCTTAAGAGTCCAATGTCAAACTGGGTCACATTATTCTGGAGATGCTGTCATCCCACAATGGCCTATCCTTGTTTTGTTTGCAGTTTGTTTACTTCTCTAGATATGTTTTATCCTTTGGGGGATTCTTTCCATGTTTTAGCTTAAACTGAGCTCTTGACCTTTAAATGTTACAAAATGTAACATTTTCAATGCATTTATATTGAGCGCACCTAAAGTCACAAATTTAATTAACCTAAAGTTTTTTTTTACAGTAGCACTGAATCCAAAATGAACAATTTATTAATTCATCATATGCTGACTGTGATGCACAGGGAAAGAAAACGGACAATTTAGCTTATTTATGCTTGAAAATGTTTACCAGTCATGACAATAAGAATGCCATGGTTAGATGTTATTTAGTCGTTTTTTAGTTCTAATCACGCAATGAAAGGTTAAAACATAATTTCTCTTCCATATTCTAAATACAGAACACAAGTGGGCAAGTGGTGGCTTTGAGCCCAATAGGCCTTAGCTGCATTAAACACTGACCTAGAGTGGACGAGACATACTGTAAGTGTTTCTGTATTGTGGCCCACTTAATTGCCAGTTATTTGTGGCCTGTACTTGCAATATCACCAAAGCCCACCAGTAGGCTCCTGCTGACATGTTGGGAATACTGTAGCTCAATGAATGCAGTCTGGATACAGACTTATGCTGGGTTTTGGTACAGTTTCACCTCAACTGTGCAGAAAAGTCTGGTGACATGATCAGTATAGTATACTCTATCAGTATACGCTGTACATTTATAGGTAATGGAGGCAACTTTAGTGTGTACAATGTTTGTAAACAGATTTGTAATCTCACTCAACCTTACCTCCACTCTATTAGTTCATTATGAATCTGCTGGAGACTGCTGTGCTGATATTGCCTAAAATACTGCCTCATCCCACACAACCCCCTCCCCCTCACAAATTAGCACTGCCTTTCCTGGGCCTGAGTGCTTTGTTTTCATTATTTGCCGACAAACAACAAATTGCTGGACCGTTTGCAGGATAAAGCAAGTGTCTGTCTGCAAGGAAACAGCTGCAGCACCAAAGTAGAAGCCTCTATTACCTTTAACTGTACTTGTGAGGTATTTGCCTGAGCATTTCCACTATTATTACTTCTCCTCCACTACATATGATATTGAAACATTGTATCTTTATTACACTACACTTAATTAGAACATTGAGTTAGTTACTCGGCGCGTCGGCAGACTGCTGGGCATACTGTCACTTTGAGATGATGTGTCTGATCAATATACAACATATGGAATTAACTCTACATATATGGAGGGAGTCTAGAGTGTACAGGGTTTGATGAGGTCAGATCAACATGTGGAATGTTGGAACAAGTCGGCTACAGAGATCTAAGGAGACAGTGTCTTGAGTGTGCAGTGTATGAGGTCTATAGAAATATATGGAGCGTGTCTTGATGAGTGAGTATCATGAAGACACCCATATATGGACGTGTCACGTAGCGTGATCATTTTATGGAGGAAAGACAGGAGGCAGGAACCGAGCCGTTCATGACACTGACAGGAAATGCAGGTTTTCAACTTGAAAACTCTCTTCTCTCATGGTGGTCCCTGGTGAAAGAAAATCAAATGGACGTCCCTGTCCAAATACAAACAGTAAATCAACTTGAGGGTTCTTGACATAAAAACAAATGTTTGAGAGAATCACTAATGTAAGTGCAGTAGCCCCATCAGACTAGTGACAGTCTTGTATTGTGAGGGGTGAGCACGTATAGCATTACAGACCTTGTATTAGGCTGTTTATGGTACACATGCATTACATGCACTGGGTTATATTTTACGTAGAGAAAACCTGGAGTGATATCTCCAGCTATACAGTCAACTGGCTTACTCTGAAGAAGCACATTAACCCCCCAGCCCCCGTCTCGCTCCTGAACTCTGTCTAGAAAAAGTGTTTTCTCTTTGTTTAGCTGTTCGGCACACTATGTGCTGTGCATTAATCATCTCAGGAAAAGCAATTATTTCTAATAGATTGTGTGTTTCAGTTTGCTGCAGGTTGTGATGTATGGCAGAGTGGAGAAGGGTCTGGGAAGACAAGATGTCCAAGATGAGAGGTTTGCAAAACAACAACAACAAAACATCCTCCTTTCCAGCTCCTAAAAAGCAATTTATAGGCTATTGATACCGGTGTCTGCCTAACTCCATCAACTCCTTACCAAAGGTTTCAGAGGCTTTGCCTGTGAGACACTTCAATTCAAACAGGCTGTCAATCCAAGTGTAATTTTGTAAAATGACGACAACTCTCATTTGCCATGTCACACAGCAGTGTCCGTGATACATTTCCCTTGCATTACTCTTATTTTATTGCTCAATGCAATTCATAATTATTCATATTATGCCATGTTTATTTATTGGTCATTCACTGTTCAGAACCAACAGTGTGTAGGTTTGGAAATTGGGGCTGACTGCAAACAGCAGATATCACATGATTATAATTCATATTATGCTATATGTATTCATTAGTCATTGACCATTCAGTGTGTAGGTTTGGTGCTGATTAAAGCAGCACAGCAGATGTTTGGTTTCCCATGGGAGGGACCGAGATTTAAATCCAACTGTTTACACCTACTCATTCCACTTACAGTAGAGTTTAGTGAGTTCTCCTATTTGAATGCACAGTGGCACAAACAAGCAAACACAATTGTTTTGAGAGATCATGAATGTTAATTGTTTGAATATGACAACTGAAGGCATTCCACATGGAAGGACTCAGAATTTGCATTGCGCAAAGCCCCGCTGACTGATATACTTGCAATTATAATAGGTTTCAAATTAAGTTCCGTCATACTAGGTAAACTGACAGCCTTTCTATGAATTCAAAACAATGCTTTTCAATTGAAATTCATCGAGTGAACTACTGACTGTTGCCTGAGAATACCAACAGAGGAATCTCTCATGAACGATCAATTGCACTGAAGGCTGCTGTGGGAAAATGTATTATAGAAGGTGAAACCCCTTTCAACAACTAAACAGGGCAGACCTTTAGGATATAGGACAGAATGACAGCAATAGTTCGGAATGGAAAACAGTAAATCATTCTAAATATAAAACGATATACACAAGTTTAGAAGCAGAACTAGCACAGGAGAGAGATGAGAGCGTTTAAGTACACATAGTGCACAAGCAGTCAAGCATGAGTAGTGCTTTGTACATTGCTTTTTATATTGTTTATTGAGAGTGGATCATCTACACTTCAGTATGAGAGAGTTAAAATTGTGAAAGCAATTGTAAACCTGCATGTCAATGACAATACTTTCATTGTGACAAAAGTCTATTGGATGGATGTTTCTGAGATGAAGGTACTCTTATAGAAATGATACAACACTGAGCGCAGGGGTCAAAATACATCTAGGTCAGTCATAGAATATGTCAGTTGTTTTATCTATTTAATGTTACGTGTAACGATTATGTAAATTGCAATAATATATGCCTACTGTAAATCAAAGCCCCCATTAAAAAAAGATACAACTCAGCAGGGTCATTCTTAATGTCAATTCATAATTGCAATTACGAGCTATATCAGATTTTTATTGTATCATAACGTCTTATTGCAATAACTGTAAATGAAATGCCTGCAGGCATTGATTGCTACCCCGAGTGAGCGGCTGTTGAGGTTACTGGAAATAGACGGTCTACGAGCTCACAACACGTCACATCGCTTCTGCAGTGTTGCCAACTTAACGCATTTGTCGCTATATTTATCTTTTTTCGTGACCCCCCAGCGCCATGAAAAACTCCTGGTGGAAAATCTGGTGCTTTTGTGCTGGTGTGCTGGGGCGAAATGGATTGACAGGCACCAGAGATAAAACACTCGTTCACCATTTTTCCTCCTATGATAGAGTGCTCCTGAATTCCTTCCTCGAAAGGACCATTGGTAACCAAATGGACCCATATAAATCTGTAACCCTTGAGATCGTAAAACATCTGCATTACCTAATTTTGAAGAATCTACACATTTAGAAAATGTAGAAGAATTGATATTTTGACCAACATTTTGCCAGTTATCCCTCCTAAATTAGTCTAAGAGACTAAACTCAACATCAAATGGTGGTCCGTGGCTAAAATGCAGAATAAATATTGGGCCCTGGTATGAAAATGGTTGAAAACCACTGCTCTGGCGCATTCTAATGCATTTTGGAAGTGCCACTATAGTGCATTTTGGATTTTGGTAGTTGGCAACACTGCACTTCTGTGCTCAACACTGGGCGTGCAACTACTAGGTTTTTGGCTCCTAGAGTATTTCACGGGATGACTCACAGGCCCATGATAGACAGGCAAATCGATATTTTGACTTTGGCCACAGGTTTTTGTCTTGCAGCAGGAGAGAGAGATGGTAATGGAAGAGGACTGTAAATAAGTGGAAGGTTCTTGACAAATGAATCCATTAACATTTGCCTGTGTCGCCTGGCGAGCAGATTTGCTGTTTTATGGGCCAGGAAAAAAGAGCTAGTAAATCTGAGGGCGCTGGGAGGGTGAGGCGCTGAGAGCAGGCTGGGGAACACATCTCCCATGATGCAGCACTTTATCTCCTTCCCAAATGGCATCTTTATCTGCCTAAATTAAGTTTTGATTCCTTGCCACATACGGTGCCACAAATCACTTTTAATACTAATATCAAGAGCAGCAGTAAAGTGTGCCCGGAGCGACGGAAAGCAGCTTTATTGTGTGCCACATACTGTACTGTCTTCTTCCACCATTCACTCTGTCTGTGAGGCTCGCACTTGTAAAAAATCACCCCTAAACTGCTGCTTTGTGTGCAAATCATATCAGGTCATTTGTCATCATTCAAATTCCTCTCTATCCTGCGGGTCTGCACAGTAACAATATCTGTCATTCACTGCATTTGGGGGAACATCCGTCCCCAAAGGTGACTTAATCTGTGCCTGTGATTAATTTCCAGATTCTAATTTCCTCTGCACTGGCTGATGTTTATCATTCAAATAAAAAAAGAAATTGAATCGCGTGGATCTCTCAGTGGGACCGGCATATAGCTCCAATGTGGATCTCGGTCTTCATGGGGCCACTTTTATCTAACGCATATGATGACTCCACATTTCAAGAAGGTTTCAGTCTGATCTTAGATGTGTTATTAAAATTCACACACAAAAATATTTTATGAGTTAAAAGACACATGGGGATGGGGGGGGGGGTACTTCTCTGTGGCCTTCTGCACCCACACCAACACCCACACACACTACAGACTTACGCACACGTCTTCTTCACGTGGCTTTGCCTCATACAGAGCTACAATGCATCATCCTTCGCATCACTTGCCCTCTAGACTAGTCTACAGTTCAGCTTGATTGAATTCACGACCGTGGTCTGTGCTGAAGAGAGTTAATGAGATAACTGACACACAAAAAACAGCATTATTATTAGCCTAACAGTGTATAATATAGCATAAGAACAGAGAGTCTAAACCAGCAGACAGTATCGTGGCAAACCACTTACGCTAATATTCCCCCAGTAGAGCAATTTTGATAAGACAATACCAATAAAGGTTGATACAGTAAGTGCCTGAACAGCATGGAGCTGCTGGGAATGTCTGCACTGTGCTGCGGGTCAACTTATATATGTGCTGCCAGATGCGAATATGCTTTGTTTACGCCCCATAATTTGATGGTGTTTTGCACTGAAAATATCCGCTTGCTCATAATATATGCGTCCCATTGTGAGTGCAACGTGTTGTGAGTTTGTAGATTAGCTATTTCCCTGGACTAAACAACCGCAGCACAACGAAGTCAGTCGCCAGGCATTAGAGTAGAGACAGAGGGTAATTTACATCCCTGTGGTCAGCCTGATTGCCACCACAACATAGTGCTCCCCGCTCCTTCCCAGTCTAATTAACAGCCACGCCATTAATAACACAAAGTGGGAATTCAACATTTTTACTGGCCTTTGATTAAAATCAGGCACAAATATGAGCAGAAGGGAGAGCCGGATTGCTTCCCCTACACAATAATGAATTTTGTACTTTTGTACATAATACAGGAGTTAACACTTCATGCCTCCACTTTTAGCGCTTATGCTTGATTAGCTTTACCTGGGGGGATAGTTCACTTAAAAAAGGTCATTTAATTGGACAGTCACTCAAGACGGGCAGGGTCGGTAGGCCAATCAGAGGCAGGTGAGGTGTTACCATGCACAGAGACTGCCTATGCTCAGACGCAAACTACGTTGTAGATTCACATGTTTTTTCAGTATTTAGATACTTGATATTCAGTTTAGCTTCTCCGGCCCCTGCCTATAGGCCTACCATCCATAGATACATTCTCATCGTATCTCACTTTAACCTCTATTATAACTATGTTAGATTGATTAAAACTACCAACATGTGACGGGACTTTAACTTGTGTGTGCATGCATCCCTGCCGTGCATGCATGAGTCTGTGGGTATTTGTCCTTCTAATCACAAATTATAGGAGTTCAAATATCAGTCACCACAAAAATGATGGGTGTTCTAGCATGCACAGCATAGCTGCTGTCAGTTTAAATGTATATCAAATACGTTTGTATCAAAATACTGAATCGAGAAACTGTCTGGGATGTTAATATAAGTGGCAGAATGAATTGTCCAAAAGTTTTTTTGAAAGTGAAATATCCCTTTACAGGTTCCTGCTGGCCTATGCGCCTGGACCATTAGGTCTGGCCTGACACAGGGTGTCTTCTAATCCTGTTCATCATGACAACATTTGCTGCACGTCTCTCCCCTTCTATATTTGTACCTACTTTCCTATCATTTCATTTTTCACTTTTATCTATCAATAAAGGCAAAAAGCAAAAAAAAGTATAAAAAATGAATCATACGTACTGTATTTCCGGTACTTATAATTATTAATACATAACCCCACACTGTGTGTGTGCGTTGTGCGTGCGTGGGGTGTGAGAGAGGGCATTCAGTATATTATGTGTCAATGGGTATTGAAGAGTCACAAACCACAGTCTATCTCTGCCATCCCGCAAGAGTTTAAGCTAAAAAGGCAATTTTCGTGCATCTCGTAACTCAAATTGAAATGCCAAGGAGATGACAGCTGCCCATCGAAATCATTGCATATTCACCTAAAATGGAGGGAAGGTGATGAGAATGCAATGCTTTTTAAATTATATTTATATTTTAACGGAGATGCCTGGAAGCTGTCAGATCATATTTCACATTAATCAAAGGAAGCCTGTCGTGTTGGTAGGACATCTGTCATGCATATATAATGTATCATGAGCTGTCTACAGGAAATAGGGGAAAAATCCTTGCTTTAGAGCGCCTCTTGTATACAAATTCAAAATGTCTGTAGTGTGTGCCCTTAGATCTGTGAGGCCTATAATTATATTGCCTTGTGATCACGTTTGATACAGGCCTCTCTAACACCAGCTAATTAATATGTACATGTTTAATTAGGCTAGGGAAATTGTGCCTGATAGTGCATGGGGTAAATAAGAAATGACCTGTTTAAACCAATATTATAATCCTATAAATTCCACAGCGTATATTAGTGTATGTGTAAGTAAATTACTTCTGAGATCACAGTAAAACATTCAGTGAATACTAAATAGATGCGCTGGGTCAGATCTTTTTTGTTTTGTTGTTGTTGTTGCAAACATCAGGAGCATAAGCATCTACAACACAGATTTCATATCAGTATAAGTCTTGTTGACCAATATTACTATCAGCACTGCAGCACCTGCATGGAGTGCCTCAAATTTGTTTTATATTTTATTTATCCCTTTTGGGCTACAGACTAACGTCACTTGACGCTTTAGGGCTAGGCATCATCGACTTTAATGGTTCTCATGTAGTACGGACCCAAGGCTTCCATCAATCATGGCATGTGGTCGATAAACCAGTGGTACGGGACCCCCAGGGGTACTTGGGGGAACTCCAGAGGGGTCCCCCCAGCTACAGCATTAGTCTCTCTCTCTCTCTCTCTCTCTCTCTCTCTCTCTCTCTCTCTCTCTCTCTGGCACTGTTGTTCCCATAGAGTTGGATAGAGACGTATTCTGATTTTCCCTTCCACCCACTTGCATTAACTTGCTCACCTAGCGCATGAAGCAAACTTCCGGGTTGGAGCAGCAGCGTTGATGCATTGCGGTGGGCCGCTAGAACGCGCAGCACATGAACGCGACCGTGCGTGTGGGCCATTGAGTTATGGGAAAGCTCCCTGGAGGGGGCGGAGCCTAATGCGCGTTCTCGCGGCCCATAGTTTGCTCTAAACTGCATTCTCAACTTTGGCCACTATGTCTTTTTTGCTTCACTGTTTCCTCCAGATGTGGTCTCTGTATTTTATAACTCTATGGCACTGTTGTTCCTTGTTTTACCAATGCGTTCGCAGATTAATGTAGCTGTAGTGCTGGAGCATGAACGTCTGTATTGTATAAATGAAAACCCTTTATAAAATATCAAATCCACAATGAACAAAAACAGACGAACAAACAAACAAATTATATAATTTGGAATATTTGAATAACACAAATGTTTTCTTAGTGGATTTGGGTTTCCTGCATGGTACAACATATTTTCAGACTGGTCACGGGCCCTTCTGGACCTTGACACATGAACATGTTTGTGAATGTGAACCACTGTCTGCCATGAACAAAATCCATTCCATTCCATGCATCCGTGCCGGCTTTTGGATGAGGAGTAGGCCTCTTTGGATTGGTTCAGAGCCATCAAGTAGAACAGTTGCGACATTGAGGGGTCGGACACTGAGCTCTCGAGTGCTATTTGCGTAGCCTGAATAGGGACACACAGGAGATCATTGTTTTTAACGAGGGCGACGTAAATAAGTGCTATTTTAGGCATATGTGTAACACGCCAACTGTTCGTAAATATTGCGCAGCACAACTAAAGTCTTTGTGATGTTCTACTACAACAGTACAGTAAAATAGTTATCCTGTTGCCTGCGCCCGGTAGATTTCTGCCCACTTCCGGTCCAGGACTTGTCCCTATTTGTCGCGCCCATTCTTAGTAGAAGTGTATGCAGACGAGCGGCCACTGGACTAGCCCCATGAAGTGAGCTGAGTTTGCGTAACTCCGTCTATACTCTATTGGTTGAAGCAGCATGGTAGCCCACGGGGAGAGAGAGCCTTCTCCGTCTCAATTCCTTCAGTGGAGCCGAGGCGAGCGGCACATGCACAAGGTTCATGAGACAAGAGAGCCACTGTAACTGAGCGGAGGACTTTATTGTGACTATTTATATTCAAATAAAAAGAACCCGAGGTATGAACTCGTCAACGAGACACACCGGTCCACACAGTCAGTCAGACAAACCAACTGAACATTAAAAAGGAGAAGAAAACGCGGGCTTTCGTTTGATTTCATGTGATTATTAATCCGTGCTGCACTACTGTTGATGGAAACAAAAATGCGCACGCCTCTCTCTTAGTATATAAACTGACAACACGTTTGTTTGTTTGTTTAGCCGGCAAAAAATATATACTGGATTTCTTTCCCCCTCACTTCTTCAAGGAGGCGTTTTGCGCTTTAGTTCCGAGTGTGATATTTCGAGCGCACCTATATAAGAAGGACCCTATAGCCGAAGCGGTTTTTAGTTGTTTTGTTTGTTTTCTTTTTTAAGACTTGGACTTTTGCCTCATTTACCGGCCGCGGAGTTTTGACTCCTCGACTCGTCGTCATGGGGTTTATCGTCCAAAGAACTGCCAGAGAGAGAAGAAGGAGGACGGCGACAGTACTTCCACCTGAGATGATGTCCTGGCTGCTGCTGCTGCTGCTGGTCCTCCTGGTGGATACCGGAGTCGGAGGAACCGCTGAAGGTAAATGAATGGCTCTTTATCCCCGATGCTGATGAAAGTTGCTCTCCTGTTGTCCTTCTCCCCAACTCGGCACTCAAAGTTGCGTATGTTCCGCAGCACACACCCATAACATCATTGCACATAGTTTGCTGTCGCCATTAGCCATTTCTTGTTATTTATTTTCTTTATTTCCACGACTAGCCGTGAATTAAAAGGAGCTCAACCTCGGCAGTCGGCACACCACTGCATCATCTCTCCGTGTCCGGGGGAAAGCGCTGGCTGGGGCGCGTAGCATGCAGTGCCTGTAGCATTGTGGTTTTCAACCTTTTTTATACCAGGACCCACTATTTATTCAGAATTTGAGCCACGAAAAAACATTTCAGCTACAATTCCAGGCTGGATTTGGGAAACAAAACAGTCAAATATACAGATCAAAATGGCCATTAATTTTCTACATTCTCCAGTTAGACTTGGGCTAATTCAGATGATGAATATTAACTCTTGAGAGTAAAGTGAAACCAAATTGACCCATTTTACACTCTCAAAGAGTTACACCTGGTGAACCAACTTTGCATCATTTAGCAGGGGACCACATGGATCTCTCTCAAGGACCACTGGTGGTCCCCGGACCACTGGTTGAAAACCACTGCTGTAGCATAAGGGTCTTAATTTTGTCTTGTCTAGCCAACATAATCCTACAGAAAACATACCTAGAATGGCATCTTAACTCAGACCTATTTCCGACATATAACTATTTTTTAAGTCTGACTCGCTGTGGTATTAAGCAAACTAACGTGGCAAATGTGATGTGCAAGTGTGACAGTGAAGGAAGGAGGTGAAATTTGTTGTTTGTGTTGATTTGCTTGAGTTACAGTCTAGTAATTATTGAAATTTCACCAATACAAAGGTATGCTTGTTCGTTATAGCCTACTTGAAGGTACTTTTTGAGTGACACACACACACACACACACACACACACACACACACACACACACACACACACACACACACACACACACACACACACACACACACACACACACAGTACACATAATATAAAACAAATGTTGGCAATAGTAGTTTCCGATTTTAACTGATTTTGTAGGCCTATTTGCAGATTGCAGGTTGTGAATGCTATGGAATCAATTGAGATTGATGTTGGATTTCTAGGGCCCAGTATTGATGTAAGATTGTTCTACTATCAGGCAGCTCTATCCAGTGTTCTTGTCCTTCACAATCACAGCACAGTTGTCCATTGAACACACCGCTTTCTGGGAGACATATAGCTGTCACTTACAAAATGCTTTCAGACAATGCTGGAACACCTGAAGCCTTTTGCTAAATCCACCGAGTTGAATTGCCTGTCAAACAAGGAGTTTTGAAAAACCTCAGCCACACTGTGTGTGTGTGTGTGTGTGTGTGTGTGTGTGTGTGTGTGTGTGTGCGCGCGCGCACGCACGTGCTGTGCAATTGTGCACCACTTGTGTGTGCATAATATGTACTGTATGTGTGTCCTGTGTTTATGCCCGAGGAAATCTAGGTAGGTGGTTTCTTTACCCTTCTGTGGGAGTTTCGGAGAAATCCTAACCTAAATAACCCATGCCCCAAAATATGTCAGTGGGATTGTTGAGTCTTTTTCTCTCACCGAAATGTGAAATATATTTTTTTTTAGATAGTTGGCAGAAAAGAATAATGTTTTGTGATTCTAAGCCGCGTCTCAGAAGTCACGGCTTTGCCCTTCATGCTCTGGCATCAGGCACTTTAAGGCTGAAATCGTAGACCTCACCGTACCATTAGTTAAGATGATCCATGCAGGGAAAGGGCTCTCTGTTGGCAACCCAATCCAGCTTGCCCTAGCCCTTCATCACACTCCTACATAGTTAATGAGCAACGAGTATAGGAGAAAGCGCAAAAGAGAGAACGGCACGGCTCTGGTTTCTGAAGGGCAAGGGGAAGATGACATAATACCATTCCAGAACCCTAGAGAGGCAGGCCTCTGTCATTGACTGGATGGAGGGGAACATCAACAAGGTCCTTTCTTGTCCATTAAGAAGTCGATACACCGGGAGAACATTGTTTGAGACTAATTAATGGGACGGCCATTTTTGGGTACTGATGAGCACTGCACGTTTCCTAATCGCTGGAGAGTCACTTCTTTAGTGTAAAACTACTGGCGATTAAAGTGTCTCACTTACCCAGTGGCGCCTCGAGACTAGTGTGGGGTGTGTGAGAACGCTGTTTGTTTTGATCTCACTCACCGTATTGTTTCTGAGAATTTCTCCTAAACAAGGTGGTACAGTATGTGGAATTGTGTTTGTTAAAAGCCGATCCTTAAACGTGTAGTTCATTTCAACTCTGTGCTTTTTTTGACTGTTATGTTAGCCCCTGTTTGAAAGCCTCTGTTCTTGACACAGTAATCCACCTAGCCTGATCCTAGTGCAGAGAGAGACGCACACACACACATGCACACGGAGAGGGGAGAGAGAAGGGGGGGCTTTCTCTGTTTAGAATCAAGAATCTAGGTTTGCGGTTGAAAGGAGTTGCTGTAGTCCCAGTGTTCCAGGCAGCAATGGAGAGAGGTGAAAGAGAATAGCTTAAAACAAAAATATACTAGAGCATAAAGAGAGGGAGCTTTATTATAGGACAGTGTGGCACAGGAAACTGTGAATGAGGGGCGCTACAACGTGGGTCTTCCCTGAACCAGGGATGTTGTGATTATGTGGTTGATGCACTCCCCAGTCGGCTACCGGCACGCCCCAGAAAAGTGCTCTTTAACCTGCCAAACTGTTAACAAAGGAGAGGTTTAGGCTGAAAACCACCAAGCGCATACCTCACATAGACTGCTGTGACAGTAACACCAGCAGTAACTCATGGCATAGGAACAGATGTCCATCTTGTGTTCCAGCACAGTGGCAGAAATGGAATGCATACACACAGTGTTGATTTGAAAGTCCATAAGCAGGGCTGGACTGGGACAAGAGTTTGTCCCGGTTGTTTTTGTGTGAATGTGTGAACCAGCGTACAGATAACCCTGCTCTGTCAGCACACACAAACAAACAAGCCATAATACCACCATTTTACACAACAACATAAATGATGCAAACCAACAAACTCCTACACAACTCTTTGTTGCTCTCACAAGAATGGTGCTGGCAAAGGGATCCAGGATAGAACAGGGTTTGTTTGTCACTCACTTATACAGGTACAGTACAGGCCTGTATTTTTATAGCGCCCCTTAGTGGCCCCCTATGATCGCTGCCCACCTCCCGGTAGTCCCTATGGACAGTCCGACCCTGTCAAAGTAAAGATTGGCAATGATTTCTATATTGAAAATCCTATATACTGAAATTCCTTTCTGTCTTGGGCCATTAACTAAAAACACTATTGTGGCCATGATGTGGATGAAAGTAAATTGTTATTTACATGTATGGTTATGTCTGTCTATCAATTCTGCATAGAAGCACATAGAAAAGGAATGAACTTCAGTGTTAGAAAGATGATCCTAATGTGTTATTTGACCAAAGGAAGTGCACATTAAAGTATTTACTTACATCTAACTGGCTACACTATACCTCACTATGGTCAACCGGTAAATGCCATTTACTGGTTAGTTAATACATTATGCAAGGACAGTTCTGCACACAGTGCTGGTCTCCCAGGAATTAGTTCCCTCTTTCCACAATGTAACTGTTATTTTTCATGCTCTCTCTTTCCCCCTCTATGTCCTCTCTGTGTTGTTTGTGGAGACAGAAACGAATGGATTTTTAACAAATATTATTACTCAAAGCATACATACAGCACAAATCTGTCGGAGTCTCGCTCTAACCAACAACACACGTACATACAATAACACACGCGCGCACGCACGCACGCACGCACACACACCAGGGTGCACAGGCTTTCAGATCAATGTCTAAGTGTGTTTTAAGAAATGTAGGTAAGTGAGAATGTTATTGCTATCATTATTACTCTAACGGTTTTCCCCGTAGCCTGACAACTGGCTCCTTGGGGGGCTGCTAAAGTTACAGCCACTGCGGTCAATCCACAAACACGGCTTGTTCGCACAATGAGCACATTGTGTCTCGAGGAGGAATGCTCGTGAATTACCTCGTACGAAATGCCTTTGCCTTTGGCCGTGGGGTGACAACATGACACATTTACATTAAAGGCCACATTTAATTGAAGGAAATTTTAGATTTGGTTACATGGAGACTGTTTCACGAGTCTCCTGTTGCTAGGAGACCTGAACTATGAAAAGCATTGTCAACATCCTGTTTTCTCCGCTAGGGAAAAAATAGAACATTGAACACCAGAAAAAAATACCCCCCACCCCCCCCATAATAATAATCATAATAATCATAATTATAACATCATAATTATAACAATAATTGACACATCGTTAATTAATTGGCAGCTGCTGTATTATTTCTGAAGAATTGTTCTCCTACTTCCGAGCCTTGGGATGTTTTTGCAGCCATCTGATTGGCTATCTGGTCTCTCGGTAATGCCACGACTTCGGATTGGCAATCTTGTCTCTTGGCAACCCTTCCATCTCCAAAGTTCCTGTGTCTGTTTATTAGGCAGCCTGCAGCTGCCAATAATGTGGATACATTTTGCAGTCGGTACTTAGCTAACCTACAAGCTGTTTTCCTTTTTAGTTTGTTTTTCTAAGGGTCATTTCCCAGGCAACAGTTATAAACAGGAAGTTCATACAGTATGTTTCTTTCCAAGAAACATTCAGGACCGTCTGCAATGTTATTGACCCTATATACCCCTACAGTAGAACATTGTACCGTGTAACTAACGGTATAAATGTAACCAATGCTTGAACCCGTAATTCGTAAACAGAGTTAAAATTGACACTCAGGGTTTTTGCCATGGCGTCAAGGGCAAAGTGAACATTATGCCTGTCATAAGTCACAGTATGGCTATAGTCGTGACAGAGAGGTGTGCATTTGCAAGCCCAACCCCAGGCAGGAGTGTGCTAGTGTGTGATAATTACTGTGAAAAGTGGCTGCTGAGCTTAGCTTGCCTCCCCACTCCGTTGACGTCACACTCTATTTTTATGAGAGCGGAAAAAAGGTATACCCGGGGACTATTTATTGGTCTAAGAGAAATTCGGTATACGCATCCGGTATAGATGTCGATATCTCCTGCTGCGAAGACTGGGAACACATACTGCGTATTGTTGTTGCTGGGGTGGGTGGCAATAATGACTTCAGCTTCCTGTGTGTGTGTGTGTGTGTGTGTGTGTGTGCGTGTGCGTATGTATCTGTGTCACCACCTACTTCCCTGCTAGGCAGAAGAAAGGAGAGGCACATATATAGGTGAAACATACGAGCATAAGCTGGAGAACGGGGTGATTGTAAGGACAGAGGGTGCAGAAAGACTGGCAGCAGCCAGAGAACA
This sequence comes from Benthosema pterotum, assembly GCA_039105355.1. Classification (NCBI taxonomy): domain Eukaryota; kingdom Metazoa; phylum Chordata; class Actinopteri; order Myctophiformes; family Myctophidae; genus Benthosema; species Benthosema pterotum. The sequence goes on from CM076985.1 coordinate 27,733,991, forward strand.
CAGTTTGGAGACAGACAGGAGAGAGAGAGAGTGTGCATTATTAGGGCTGGGTACGATATTGATATTTCGGCTGCCGAATCGATTTAAGTTGCGATTCTTAATTAATGTTTACAATTCAATTTGATATATGGATAGTTGGATACATTGCGTTTTTTGTCCCCCAGATTGTTTTGCTTTCATTATAATTGAACACTGTAAAACAACCCTAAACAATACGGACCATGACAAGTTCAATGAACTAGGACGTTTTAAAGCAATTATAAACAATATAGACCATGAAAGGTTCAATCATATATTTAATTGCAGCCAGATGACGTCAGTCGGCCTTTCTGAAATGAACGAATTAATAGTAAAAAACAAACAAACAAAAAATCCAATATTGATATATTGATTCTTTGCCCATCCCCAGTGTATATCAGCCATTATTTGACTTTCCCCCCCCCCATTAGAATCGACTTATTATTTTTAATCACTTTAAGCATGGCGTTTCAGGGATCGGCGTGAAATCTGGCATCGGTCAAGCTCTAGAGGAAGTGGAGGAGAAGTGAAGAGCGAGAGATGAGTGAGAGAAAGATATAAAGAGAGGACAGGGACAGACAAGAGAGAGGAGAGGAGAGGAGGGTGCGTCATTAATCACCCCGTGTGACACACTCAACTACAGGGGGAGCTTCACAGTGCAACATTCACTTCTATTAGCAGTCCATTAGCAGAGCCCGGCACAAGTAGCAGCACTTGACAAGCAGGCCTGTGCCAGAAAAGCTGACCCTCTGTGTCTCCGCAGAATGGATATTCCTCTTCAGTACCACCCAGGGAGAAAAGTATCCGACATTCCCTTGTGAATAGTTTGTGTGTGTGTGTGTGTGTGTGTGTGTGTGTGTGTGTGTGTGTGTGTGTGTGTGTGTGTGTGTGTGTGTGTGTGTGTGTGTGTGTGTGTGTGTGTGTGTGTGTGTGTGTGTGTGTGTGTGTGGGCGTATTTAATTTGCTAAACGTTCTGCTTGGGTGTAGTAGTCAGGAGGAGGAGAGGCAAATTGCGCTATTAGAGAACAGTATTTTACATTGAATACAAAGATGCACTGGAGCAAATTTTACTTCTTTTTTAAATTATAGACAGCCTCTGAAAATTACTATTCTGCGTACAGTAGCCCTTGAAAGTGATTTCACAATAATGTCCTCTCTGCTCACCATCCACACCACTGGATGAGAAAGGAAATAATGACAGTAAAGAGATGATGGTGTCAAAGCGATGATGACCCAGAGCTCCTACAGTTCCTTTTCCAGATTCTCCACCGTGACTGAGAATGGCTCTTCAAAGTTGAGATGACTGCCTGTGCCGCCTAGCACATTAGTTATAATTTAAAAGGTACGCCGAACTCTTACCAGCCGAGAGCCCCTGTGATTACAGGCCCCGGGCCAACGGGTGGAAGAGGGGGGGCGGGGACCACTGTCCCCTGCTCTTGATCTACGGTTCAATTATGATCGGAGATCAGAGCAAAGAGTCGGAGTCAAAAGGTAGCAACTCACTGCCAAAGGCAGACGTAGAGAGGCAGAGAGACAGAGAAGTGATTATGTTGAGTTTTAAGTGGCCCTTCTCGTGCCATTATAAGCAGTCGGGCTGACAGTAGATCATGAATGAGTGTAAGTACACACTCTACTGCTGCCCTTTAATTTCGTGTCCTCCTGGCACCATGGCCCCCCATGGCACTGAACCACTAATGTCCTCCGACATTTCTGTGGCCAGGAATACTTTCAGTAAGCCCTTTATAAATCTACCTCATTGTGCTAAAATAGCCAATCTACGTACAAACTCTCTCTATACCATAGTGCAGTGGTTTTCAACCATTTTCAACAACAAGGCCCCTATTTGTTCTGCATTTTAGCCGTGGACCACCATTGATTGACTCATGATGTTGAGTTTAGTTTGTTGGACCCAAAACTAAGGATTTTCAAGATTGTTTCTATAATTTAGGAGAGGCAACTAGCCAAATGTTCAAAATAACAATTCTTCTACAGTTTTGTAATTGTGTTGATTATTGAAAATTAAGTAAATCAGATGTTTAAATGTGATTTAACTCTTGAGAGAATAAAATGAAACCAAATGGACCTGCAGGGGTCCATTTGGTTTCATTTTACAATCTCAAGAGTTAAAGATCTATAAAGGGCCCATTTGATTATCAACAATGTATATATCCAAACAGCTGTATATAAAATATATATATTAATAATAATAATATAATGACAACTCCATTGACCGACTCCTATCTCCTTGTCCAGAGGTTATTATAGCAGGCTCTTCATTGTACTATTCATCTGCAGATACAGTAAAGCCCCAGTTTTCGATCTATACACCATTCCACCTTGCCCAGCAAAGAGGATTAGGATACCAAACAGACAGGATCTGAGATGCTGCTGGAATACCGGATGCCTGTATGCAGGGCAGATGCTATATATACAAAGCCTAAAGTGCTGATGGGCTTCAAAAGCTGTAGTAGTCGGAGAGGAAAGCTGTTATTTCCCCCATGTCCTTTAACGGTGTTCCCTGCCGTCTTGAAGTGCTCCCCAGCCAGACGGTGGAGCAGGCTATATGGTAGTCGTCTATACTGTACTACCACACAGGCACCACTGGTACACACAGATAAGACAAACTCCCACAGCAACACCGCAGTATATGCATTCGCTCTGCGTTAATGGACTATATTCAGAAGGTGTCGATTTTGCATCTAAATGTTCAAGGGTAGGGTTTCCCTCCCCCAGTATGACAGCTAGAGGAGCGTATTACAGACAAACGCTTTCATCAGCTTACTAAAGTATGGTGACTGGTGGCGGTGACAGTTCATTCGAACTCGAAGATTATCTCTGTATATGGTTTATAGATTGTTAGATTATTAGATTTTTCTTACAAAGCTGTTGTAATTCATGTTCAGCTTACATAAATGACTATGGTATACCGTCATGTTGGAAGGTGTTTAGTAGCGTCATTCATAAGCCCTGTAGAATTGAGTGATGGAATATCAAATCTACCAGTCGGTAGGTAGTCAGTCTATGTTCAGTGTTGATTGTTGATGCTAAAGGCCTGGGCCCGGCTTACCGCAGAAGCAGTAATGGGGGAGATGCTATCAGTGTTGACATATACACACACCTGAGCCACACAGAGCAGAGCACGGAGGTGGCATTACAGTCACCTGTATTCTTCCAACAGCTGCTATCGCTGCCTCTCTGCCGAATCTTGATTGACAAAGCTAAAACCCTTAATCCTGGCTTCGCCCTGTCTTGTGTTCAGAGCTAAAGCTAAACACTGGTAGTAGTGGAACGGGACTCAACCAGATCCAGAAACCCTATCCATATAGAATAGAAGCAGCATTCATCAGCGAGTCGGCAAGTCATTTGCCAAGCTGACAGGCATTTCGCCACGCATGGACGGAGAGATGCATACATGCATGTATGGTCACATTTTCACCAAAAAAACATTGCCTCATTTCCTTCGCCGTTGTCGAATATCTCATAGCCTTAGCATTGTGGAGCTGGGGAAGGGGGACATTTTCCAGACGTTTGCTGTAGTGTCTGCCATGGAAGGGTTGTGGTCTATGTATGTCAGCAGAACGGGGGGAGAGGGGCGAGGAGGGAGGGAGGGAGACGTGGGACCAATGGCCCCGGGTGAAAGGCGATACCGGGAGAACCACGCTCCCCATTTCCTGTCTCCACTTTATCAGCATCTTGCTCTCTGCTATTCCTCTGCTCTTAAAGTGTCTGATGAAAGCCCAGCCACAGATAAATGTTTGTACCTCCTTGTTTTTTTATGGAGCTCAAATGAGGAACCTATTCCGCCCTCTCCTCCTCCTCCTCCTCCCTCCCTCTTCTCTCCGCTCCATTCCTTAGCCTGCTTTGAGATGCCGCAAAGAGAAGTTATAGCCCCTGGTTTACATTAGTGTTCCATGCAGACCATCCGGGTGATGCTTATTGGGACAATGTAGCCTCTTGTTTCACTGCAAGTCAAAGGGGTGTTGTTTACCAACCAGGTTGTTCAGATGAACCCACAAAACGGGGCACAAGATGTCCTGTCAGGTGGACGATTCGCCCACCGAATCACCCATGCAAAACCAGTGGAGAAGCAGTCTTGCAGGACATCTTACAGGGATTAGACGTGCAGAGATGGCGTGTTTCTTCTTCTTATACTGTGCTATAGAGCAGGGGCTTTCAACCTTTTTGATCCAAGGGCCCCTCATTTGAGCCACGGAGGACCACCATTTGGGGAGATTTTAGCCCCCAAAGACCTCAAAACTAAAAATGTATTTTTGCTTTTGTCCACAATTCCAGACTGGATTTCAGTAACAAAACAGGCAAAGCATAGATTAAAAAAATGACCATTAATCTTCTACATTCTCTAATTGTCTACATTTGGGCTAATTCAGATGATGTATGAATATTTTAACTCTTGAGTGTAATTATGAAACCAAATGGACCCTCTCAAGGACCACTGGTGGTCCCTGGACCACTGTTTGGAAACTACTGCTGTAGATGGTTGAATTCGCTGGGGGGGGTGATGGGATGGTGGTGGTGGTGGTCAATCATTTTTTATTGCAGGTGCGGATATGTTTTATCCATGCTTCTGGTCAGACGGAATTAAGTAATCCATTTCCCTTTGGGAAATGTAGAAGACAGTCTGCTATGTTTTAATATTTATGTTTGATATTATCATGATTTAACAGTAATAAAAAAAACATTAACCCAGGCATTTCTTATTAAAATGTGGCAAAAATAGCAGCTCTGAAAGTTCAGTGTTGTGATGTGAGGCGCTGCGAGCATGTAGATGAAATGTAGCCATTTCCCCCATTGGAGTACAAAGAAGTATATAGAGCTGCGCTGTCCTGCCCCTTTCATGATGTCACTCACAGTCAAGAAGTAATTTCTCCATTTTCTTCAGTCTTTTAAAAAATGATTTATATTTAGACGATTACGCTGCAAACAAAAAGTCATGACAACACACAACATATTTCAGACTGATTAAATAAGTAGTAAAAAGAAGTGATTGTCCCAAAACATTATGTTTATTGTCAAGATGATTATTTAAATCATTTTTTAAAAGTCTATGAGGAAAATGAATAGGGAAATTACTTCTGGAACGTGGGCGACGACACAAAAGGGGCGGGACTGTGCTGCTCTATAGGGCCCTCCCACACCCCTCCCCTTTTTTTCTCTTTTATAATTTGAACCCTTGTGATATCTGTTAAAGAGATGCTGTGGTTCAAAGGAATTCACCCTGGTGGTTCTGGGGAATGTTCCACTAATCAACCTTTACAGAGATGGAGGTGGTATTCCACATCTTCTGACGTGACCTCAGGGTAATGGTTCCCAAACAATCCTGTCTCTGTCCCGCCCACAACGTGTTCCCTTCATGCAAACGGTTTGTTTGTTCATCCTCTTAAATTGTAAAAAAGAGAATGGGACATCACGTGGATAATACACAATAGTGAATACTGTATAGCAGTGGTTTTCAACATTTTTCATACCAGGGACCACTATTTATTCAGAATTTGAGCCACTGACCACCATTTGATTTTAGCCCCACAGACCCCAAGCCAAAACTAAAGATTTATTTTGCTTTGGCCACAATTCCAGGCTGGATTTCGGAACCAAACCAGCTAAACATACAGATCAAAATGACCATTAATCTTCTACATTCTCTAGTTGTGTAGACTTGGGCTAATTCAGATGGTGAATATTTTAACTCTCAAAGAGTTACATCTGGTTAACCGACTTTCCAACATTCAGCCTGCGGACCACCTGGAATCTTCTCAGGGACCACTGGTGGTCCCCGGACCACCTGTTGAAGACCCCTGCTGTATAGTGTGTGCGTGCGTGTTTGATAATAACTGACTACAGGACGCTGAGAGGAAAGTCTGTTCCAGATAAATCTGTGTGAATACCAGACCATTCATCCCCGGGAAATCAATCTTTCTCATAATTCCCCTCATTTTTCTTCCATCTGTTATCTACGGAGCTGCCAAAACAGACTTTTAAACAGAGCAGACCATTACCAGAGGGCAGCATTAAATGTGTGTCAGAATGCCAATGTGTAATGTTGTTTTTTTACTCTGTCTGTTTAATGAGCTGCTAAATTAAAGCCTCGCAAATTGGTATGCAGTGTCGCGTGATCGATCCCCTGCCCTGTCCTGCTATTGACAGCCGAGGGGAGAAAGATCAAGTGTAATGAGACGTGTGTTGAGCAGTCAGAGACACTTACTAAGGCAATGTTATCGGAATAATGCTGACTGTCAAAGGGAATTTGATCAATAGCCTTTTTCTGTTTTTAGTTTTTATGGGTAATTATCCTGCAGCAAGTCTCAGCACAGTACACACTTCGGAATTCCACCACTATACCCACTAAGAAATGTTATGTGAAAGCCGTAAGACGAGTTCCTGGGTAGAGTTGTCATCCCTAACAAAACAAAAAAGTTCCCTCGGTTTTTCGCCGTCGAAGGCAGCAACGCTTGCTCGGCATAGTGACTCAACTCGCTCGCTTTAGCAATGAGCACTATTTTTCACCCTGACTGGTTTATTTCTATACATACAAGTTTACAGGTAACAGTTGGGCAATGTGTTCAAGCCATCCTGCACACAGGGATGCAGAAAACACAGGCGCACTCCCCCACACACACACATTTCTCTCACTCTGTGACCTCTTTTCTCCACTTTTGGGCTTTGTTACTGTGATTCCGGTAATAGTTTGCAACTCTAGATGGCTGTTGGGTGTCAGCACTTTTTTCCTGTGTTTGTACAGCGTGTGTTTGTGAGCCTGCGTGTGTGCCATATCTCCTTGATCAGTCCCCAGTGACCTGAGACACCGGCAGGCAGTGTTTAACTGGGGCGAGCTCAATGGGGCTCATTTAAATGGGGCCCAGACAGAAGCCCCCACGGTGAAGGGTTACTTTATGACTCTTAAACATGAAAACCACACAGTCAGAACTGTTACAGTATGTCTGCTGGCTTAAGAATAGTTTACTGTACTGCGTGTCTCCTCGAAAGCGCGTTGGCCACCACCAGCGCGCTGCCAAACAGGCCCCATTGCTGAACGCTGATTCAGAATAAGCCTATTGTTTTTAGAGGCATATGGTTTGGGCTGTGTTTCTTTTTGATGTTAATGAAGACCATGAAGACGAGACAGCAATGACAGAGCGAGTTCCTTCGCTCGTCTAAATGTCAGTGTTATTATGAATGAGTTACTTGTGTTCAACACAAAGCCACGACAGTAATAAGCTAAGATTATCTGTCACATGATATATTACTGGTGCATTTGTATTAATGTTAATGTGTGTCCTTATCACCTGAAATGCAGTTACTTAAAGAAAGAGAGGGAGGGAGAGAGAGAGAGGGAGAGAGAATCTAAACAGAGGTGGCAGTAGAGATGGCAACTAAGCATTTACCCACTTTCCAGAATCAAACCAAACAGCAGGGATAAGATGAGTAATAAATAATGCAAGTTTATGTGATGATCTGCAGGCAGTGCAACGAGAAAAGGGTTTTCCTAAACCAGGTCAAAGGTCTAAATTGGCTGCGATTTGTACAGAACTCTGTAGTCAAAAGTCCCCCCGGTGAGTGAACGCTTTCCCGTTCCACCATTCAGTCCAGGAACGCGTCTGTGTCATTTTAGATTTATGTGGTCTATGTCGGGAGGAGACGTCATTATGTCAAAAACTGTTATTTTCCAGAATTCAAATTCAAAAGTAGCAGATCAATTGTGCTTTTGTGTGTGACGCTGTGGGGAGGATAAAGTAATTTACAGGAACACACAAAAAGAGGAGATGAGAGACAGCGATGACAAACAACAACATACATTTTTCAGAAAACTGTCAGGATTCAGATGCCATTTTCTAGAATCGGCCAACAAGTCTCAATGGGTTTCAAGCTGAATGTTGGGTTATCTGGACATGATGATGCTTCAACTCCTGGGGAGATATCTTCCATAGCTGCTTTTGATTTGAAAATTTGTGGAAGACTGTATGTATATAATAATGCTCTATAAATCATGTCTGCCTCCAGCAGAACTGGAATCTTTTCCCAGATCTCATCCCTTTGATCGAAACAAGCTTTATTCACGGTCCGTAACGAAAGCATTTACGGTTACAAAACGTATTATTTCGGGTGAATTAAAGCAGGAGACATTACTTAGACGCTGTGCGATTTTTTTTCCCCCCATCAAAATAAGACTACCACTGAAAAGATGGTGGCACTGGGGGGGAATTAAACGTCATGTCGTAATTGCATGTATAATTCCTTAGAGCAGGTCTACTGCTTTCGCCACGGAACGCTGTCACGCGAGGGGCCGTATAAATTACAGCATTACCTTAGGACCTTCCATAAAGTCTGTATAGTTGACGTGAGCAATGCAGCCCTGCGTTTAGAATAATTGATTGATCTTTAGTGGGACGAGATGACAGGTTTGTTCCTCCACATCCAGACCTTCCGTAAACCATGACCCCCATACATACATACAGTACAGTATACACTGCAGCTGCGCTGGAGTCAGCGCGCCGCGGCGTAAACCGATACGCCGTAATGGCCTGCTGCAGATATGCAGGAGCATGTGCGGCGGAAACCGATAATTCACTGGTGACACACCGAGCGTAGGGGTTCCCAGGTTTTTAGGCTGACATGAGGTAAGCTGATCTGTCAGGTAAAATGAAGGGGGTTACATTGGTAGAGGAGGAGGAGGTTGGGGAGGGGGAGACCTCGGCTTTGTGAAGGAAGGATCGCCAGGCTGGTAAATCATACCTCCTGAGGAGTTTCCTTCGGTAGCTGCTATCATAAATCCCGCTGCACGCATTCCTTGGCCCCCCTTCATTTGTGGAAAAAAATGCACAACTAAATCATGGTAATTCTGTTTTTACAATGAGACTCTAAAAACGTTCCGACTTTCTTGCTGTTAAAAGTTTTCGGGGGTGTTTTATCTCTGTTTTTCCATGCAAAATGTTTTATTTAGTAGCCCATGCTAGCATGTGAGAGTCCAGCCAAGAAAAGCAGTGGTACTGGCCAGAGGAATGGGATGGGGACTGGGGGAGACTCATAAGTCATGTGGCTACAAAGTATAAGTAAATATTAGAGCTTTCAAAAGCATGCACGCATACACATGCGTACACACACACACACTCAAAAGTACATTATACATATATTTTTATGTTTTTTTGTCTGGCTTTCGCCTTTTATTTTTATGGATGAACAGATGTCAGACCTGTCTACTGCAGCAAATGGGGAGAGAGATGTTGGGATGACATGCAGTTAAAGGCCATCGACATCAGGAGTCGAACCTGCGGACACTGCCAGTGCTGGATTAGCAGCCAGGGGCCCTGGACCGCTGATCCATGGTACTTGTAGTTTATCTACACCAGTGGGAGGGGGACTACTTAAGGAGGATTTAATGATGCACCGAACGAATATTCAGCCACCAAAAGAGCCAGAAATCAAATAGACAAAGAACCAGGGCTACATTTATAATCTACTGTCTTGTTGCGATCAAAATGCATTTACTATGTATTTTACTCTTTTGTGTGCACTGATCTTGCATTTAGCTCTACAACAAACGTACGGCCATGACGGCAATGACACAAAAACCGGCAAAATTCTGTATTCGATTTTCGGCCTAGAGTTTCCCATTTGACGCATCCCTAATGATTTAAACTTACTGTAGCTGGAGACTAGTGTTGTAGATCTGCTATTTATGGATGGTGACATCGCCTTGTAAGAAACTGTATATATAAACCAGGCTTTTTAGTGTGGACCCACAGTTTGAACAGGATCAGAGCATCCCCCTTCCAGACATATTAACTTCCACCACCACCACCACCACTTTTCCGGGCTGCTTTGTGTGACTCTTTCTTTGTTCATGGAAAATAATAAATCTGGTAAATAATCACAGAGTGATGTTGAGGGAAGCAATCTGTCATAAGGATTGGTCAGATTCTGAGTGTTACCAACTCGCTTGCATATTTCCATTCCCTCCCCCTCTTGGGTAATTTGGTGGGGAAATCTGAACCTTATTGTGCTTTTTTTGGTGTGTGTGTGTGTGTGTGTGTGTGTGTGTGTGTGTGTGTGTGTGTGTGTGTGTGTGTGTGTGTGTGTGTGTGTGTGTGTGTGTGTGTGTGTGTGTGTGTGTGTGTGTGTGTGTGTGTGTGTGTGTGTGTGTGTGTGTGTGTGTGTGTGTGTGTTCATGCACGTGCTTGTGTCTGTCTAGTGCAGCAGATATCAAGCTTTAGCCTGGTTTTGGTTTTAAAAAGCAATTCTTCTCGCTGGCAGTTGTTTCCAGTACTTTGATTGAATTTGAGAGATGAGGGCATGAGAAAACACAAGTCGGGGAATATTTACATTGCAGCTTCCATTTTGGCCGCCTTCCGCTGTAGTTTGTTTTAATAAGAACTTGACAGAATGCCGTATACTGTTTCAGGAATTTCTGTGGGGCATGTCAGATCCAAGGAGCGTTAGCGGTCAGTCTCCTTTTGACTTGACATGCCGTTTCTCTCTCTGAAGTCCACAGCGTTTACGGGGGTCGGCTCTGATAGATGAAAGGATCGGTCAGGACGTTTGTGACGCGCGTGCGCGCGCACACACACACACACACACACACACACACACACACACACACACACACACACACACACACACAGAGAGACACATATGTAAGGTCAATCAAACGGAGGGCAGAGGTGATGAATGGCTAGATGGATATGTCACGATGAGGGGATGGAACTGTCAAAAGCTCTTTCAGTGGTTATACGCCCAGATGCCTGTCGCATCTAAAATTACTCCTCATTTTCCTCATTTTATTTACTCTTTTTTTTATTTTTTCAATCACACTCTTCCAGGGGTGTTTTTTGCCATTAGGGCCTAGGCAGACTAGGCAGTTGCCTGGGGCATCATGGGGGGTAAGGGGGCGACCACCAGACCCAGGCTAATAAGCCTCATATGAATAAATACATTATACTTGCCCTTTATAACTATAATTGAACATTTAAAATTAAAATAATATGTTCTTTAGTTTAAAAATATGCATAATTTTATCCCTAGGGGGGCTGCCATTTTACTGTCCCTGTCATAGTTATGATGTCACAGGAGATTTTCACTGGAAAATCTTGCTTGGGGCTCAGAAACGCCACTGCCCTCTTCTCCTCTCCCTCGAAGGAGTGTGGGTGTCAGGCAGCATAGAGGGCGGCATAAAGCCAGGCCACGTTAGATATAGCCAGGGCTCTTTCAGTAGCAAAAAGGCTTACGAGATTATATCCGTTCCGCCCCGGCCCCTACATGTAACACGGCCACAATGTATGTTCTTTGTATAAGGGTGGTCCCCAGGGAGGAGGGAGGCAGACGTTTTAATTTAATCAAGTGCAAAACGGCAATACCGCTTCCCCCTCCTCCCCAAAACTCACTCATCTCACTTTGGTGATAAGATTACGAGCTGCGGAGCCACGTTGGCCATCTTGTTGTGATTATGCGTGTTTACACGGGTGGAGGAGGAGGTGTTTACGGTGGAAACTATGCCCCCGCTTTGCTTCTGCTTTTCGTTTAGCTACCGGGCGAAAAAGGAGATTTGCTGTGTTTGAGGAAGGCTCTATGTGAGCTCTTTGTGTTTGGCAATTTCTGTTTTATCATCTCTGTGGAAGTGAGTTTTTCACGTATAATGATTCACTAACTAGCGCCACACCGCGTCTCCCAGTCTGAATTCCATTCCCTCGAGGTGAACGGTTCCTATTTTAGTGAAGAAAATATCTATAATTGCTTTACACAGACTCGAGAATGCACTCTTGTGTGTGTGTTTGCTCTGGGGGATGGGGGTATGCACAGCATTATACACTCAACAACAACAATAATTGAAATCCAGTTTCATTTATATCTTCCTTCTCATCTTCTTCTTCTTTCCCGTTAAAAATGCGCATATTTTGTATAATGATGACATAATTGTTTCGCTTTTACAGCAAATGCAATATAGGCTACGCATTAGGTCAAAACAGCCATTGCCCTGCGATTGAAAATGTGTATTTTTATTCTATAAACGACATTCTGAAGTCAAATCGGTATGCAAAATTCCATATGCTACCAAACCAAAAACGAGTGGGTTTGCTGGTTTTATAAATAAGGAATATATTATTTTGTTTTACTAATTGCTTATACTTTAGAAACATTTAAGAGGAATTCAGAAGTGCCATGACCTTTACGTACGTTAAAGCATTTTCTGTTTTTGCAAAACAAATGTAGCCCAAACTCCCAAAGTAACCTGTGAGTAAGTATACGGTAGTGTAAATACTTGTTGAGCGAGTGCATTTACAATCAGTCTCTTCAATTGAAAATGGCTGTTCAAAAATCTGCTTATTTTCCCCCAGTTCATACTTTTAAGTACCTGTCCCACCATTGGCCACCATTGTGGCCCAGTCCCATTAGTGTTGTATAGTAGTGATAACATAGACTCACTAATCTCCTTGATGTTTACGGAGGCCCTTTCAGGCCTCGGCACTCTGCTTTATTGGTGCGGCATTGTGTGCAGTGTTTAGTCCATTGTGCATTCTGCAACATGCCACTAGTTATCTGCCATGGCAAATGGCCCTGTCTTTACCAATCTAGTCTAGCCTTTGTCTACATTTCGTTTTTTCCATGGGATGAGCAGCCATTTAGCGAAAGGGTCAGGCTTGTAATTGACAGCCACCACTAAACAAATCTTCTTGGGCTCAGCGGTAGACCAGTCCCTCCCTCCCCCCACCCCATCCCCTCCCGCCGGCCTAATCTAACTAATGCACCCGTGTGTGCGCTGGAAAGTGAATTAAACATAGAAAACTCAATACCTGATCCATCCGGCGAGAGCTGCCTGCATGCACATTAGCAGTTTCTCTGCAGCCTCTGTAATTGTGTTACACGAGTTGGCTGTGGTAACGATCAGGCCTTACACACACTTACACACACTTACGCACACTCGCCCCGCTGTCGTTAATCGGCTCGCCCTTCGTTGGTTGGCCCCCCTGGAGGCACGGAGCAGTGGGGCTCGGGACAGAGCCACCGAGGATGAGCTCAGTGGTGGTGGGTCCCTGTCCCAAGACTGACGTGAAATGAAAAGCTTGCTGCTACGTACTATGCACGTGTGTGTGTGTGCACACAGATTTGTGTCCATGTACTGTGTGTGTGTGTGTCTGTACATGCACCCAGCCCAGATGTAACATTTCCCAATAGACCTTTAGGTAAGCCCCACCCTTTTGTCCACCCTGGGACACTTTCCAGCTGGGCTCATTCATTCCAATGTAAATTTCATTTACATTGGAATACTTTACACAATAAATACTGGTTAATTTTTGGAACCAGACTGTCAAAATCTCTTCCAAATCCATCAACAAGGCAAGCCCTATGCAGTGGAAAAATGTGTGTGTGACACACAATGTTTTAGGCAAACTATTGGTGGAGAGGTTTGTCTATTGCATGTTATGCTTGTGATTGGACTATAGCAGTGTGCGTAGGGGCTTACCTAAAAGTCTACTGGGGGGGCAGGCGAAAACGGTATGGGGGCGTGAAGCATCACAGGCGATACCATTTTCATTTAAATTCTTTAGTTCTTTGACCCACAAGATTTATATCTTGTACAGGACTTATATTAGGCAAGTAAAGCATCAATAATAACATCAGTTGTTGTTGAAGTTGCAACAGGCACGCAGCATGCATAAAGGTCTGACTCAGAGAGTTTTCTCTTTTCAATGACGAAATAGTGTTGGTTTAGTAGTGCCATGCCTAGATCCGCCCCTGGTATATGCACACGTGCAGGATGGACACACTCTTAATGTCTTAATGTTTGTACGACGTTGCATCTGTGTTTGCCTCCGAGTTCTGGCTTTAAGGCAGCGTTGTTGATCTCTCATTTCTTCTAATCAGCGACTCTCCTGCAGCTCCTGCTGTGTGGCCTTGTTTTTATCCCCTCCTCCTCCTCCTCTGTGTGTGTGTTTCCGTCGTTCCCATCTGCCCGCTGCCTGCTATCTGTCTCCTGTCTGCGGTTCTGCTCCATAGCCAGAGACCTCAGCTCCTCCTCGTCCTCCTCACTCATTCTCCCCTGAGCTCTGCGAGACATTGAGGTTAGAGAAAGAATGCCTCACCGCATTTAAGTCTTTTCTTCTTAATTACATTAAGCAGATAAATGCTGGAGGACACGGGAGATCTTAATCTTGGGGTTGGAAATTAACAGCTGAATGATGAAACCCAGAGCAAGGGATTAGATTTGCTTATACGGACGAAGGCTAAATGAGCATAGACAAACAGTGCAGCTTTGCTTTGTTTCCACTCTATACGTGACCCTTCCCCCTTTGGCCGATTAATCGCGTCCGTCGTCCACCAACCAGCACGCTCTGAAACTGAAAATCATTACGGGGGAGGAAAAGAAAACGTCATTTGGCAAATTGCCATAATTGAAATGTGACAACATATACAGTAATAAATTACATCTGTGCATTTCGAATCTCATTTAGAATCTGCATACTGGCACTTTATGGGACCGGACATCCATCCATCCATCAGGCCCGGATGTAACATTTACCATTTGGAGGGGCAGGAGAAAATGGTATGGGGGCGGCTTCAGGAAGCCGCCCCCATACCATTTTCAGTTACAGGACATTTATTAGGCAAGTAAAGCATCAATAATAACATCAGTTGTTGTTGAAGTTGCAAGATACAGACACGCAGCATGCATAAAGCTAAAGGTCTGACTGAGAGAGTTTTCTGTTTTGACTGATAAAATGGTGTTGGTTTAGCAGTTAGTAGCAGTAATAGTCTTTCAAATCATTTCATAAGCACTTTAATTTGAAATACTTTGACATTTGGGTTGTTTTGCATGCCATCATCATGCAAAACCATCAAGCCATTTACGGGGGCATTGCCCCCCCATACGCAGGCCTAGATCCGGCCCTGCCACCCATCCATTCATCTGAACCAGCCCTTTGATGCTGCCTGATCTTGACGTCAGCATTGCCCACGATTGAATACTTGTAATAGTAAAAATGTCCAGTGAATTTGCTGGATGTTGCCACGAGTGCATACATAATTTCTCCTAATGGAGGTCTTTTTGAATATATAGCGAGAAGCTCGTTAAATTTGTATAAGTCTTTATTGTCTGATTTACACTGATGTGCCCCAGAGTCACAGCACAGAGAGACAGAAGACTTATGGGAGAACATGCTACATGAAAGAAGTACTAGTGGAGTAGAATTATAAGTATTGATAATTGGACATGCTCTAGTAAAAGAATACATCAAAATTGTACTAAAATACTTTACTTAAGTAAAAGTACTTACAATACTTAGTTTACACCACTACTATCCCACTGTTATTCCTATACCGATAGGACAGTGGTTTTCAATCATTTTCACATCAATGACTATTATTTATTTTGCGTTTGAGCCACAGGCTGCAATTTTCACGAGATATAGCCTCTCGCATGATCGCATCCAAAACAGAATAATTTGTTTTATTGTTTATTATTTGTTTATTAATTATTTGATAAGCTTTCTTCATGCTGCATTGATGTTGGTACCATAGGAGAGACAACAGGACAACATTGATTAAAAAAGAAAAACAACAATCCTTCTACATTTTTTTTCGTGTAGCCTTCTTGTAAATTGAGTAATTTAAGTGAATGAAGTAATGCAGATGCAATTCAATAACTTAACTAAAAAGAAACCAAAATAAACCTGTATCGAATAAGGGTCCATTATGTTCCATCATTTAGCTGGGACCCCCACCCTCCTCAACTCCCCAGACTACTGCTTGAAACCACTGCTACAGAGTTGAGCAGTCCCGCACCTTTCATGGCGCCACCTGCGGCAAATCAGAGTTGGATTTGTCCGCGGGGTAATCGTCTTCATATGAATCATTTTTTGAAAACACTCCATGGGGAATATAAATGGGTAAATTACTTCTGGGCCACAGGCAACGTCATGAAGGGGCGGGACTGCTTGGCTCTATATGACACTATACAGAACACTGTGCAGACAGACAGACACAGACAGACAGACAGACAGAGAGGAGACTTATGAGAGAACATACTATACAGGCCTGGCATCATCTATCCAGCTGATAGATGATGAATGATGAGTCCTCATCCAGCACATGGCTAACTATGTATAGACACTGTGCTGTCCAGTCCAGGGGACCTCACTGACCTCCATACAACCACTAAGGTCATTATCTCTCCCCCACACCAACACCACCCAGCTATACCCTGTACCTGCCAGCTGACACGCCATGATCCATTGCCTGGGAAGAAAAATCGGTCTGTGTGCAGTATGTGTGTGTGTGAGCAAGTGCACGTGTGCGCGCGTGTGTTAAACTCCCTAGGGGAGGATTTGTCAGTGGGTAGGTCATCAGATATGTGCCTGTGTGTGTGTGTCTGTGTGTGTCTGTGTGTGTGTCTGCAATGCAATGTACAATCTTGAGTGTTCATTTCATCCGAGAATGTACACTAGTATGGGTCTATTTGTAGCCGATTGGTTGTGGGACGCCACTGACTCTATGGGAGGTAGAGTGGCTGTCTGGTAGCCAGAATGTTCCCCCAGAATGTGGAAGTATGTGTCCTTGAGCAAGAAGACACTGAACACTCAACAGTATAACTGCTCTCGATGCAAAGCATAGTGCATCGCATGAGAACCACCACTGTCTGTATGAGAATGTGGTATGTGTGTGATTGTGTCTTCCAAATGTTTGCATATTTTTCGCTAACACAAAAGAATAAAATAAAAAATAAACACAAATGCTTTCCCGGTTTTAAACTGTTTCGTCCTTCGTAGATTCAACAAAACATTCGCTCTGAAAGAACATACTGAAAGATTTGTGTTGCATTCTCTCATTCTCCTCAAAACGTGGCTCATAGCGCGCCACAGAGTGGCGCGCTATGAGCCGCGGACTCCTGCTATTTTTCAATGAAAGTTAAAACACCACAAGTACAGTACAGAATGTTTTGTTAATGGGCTAACAAAGCACATTCGAGTGCTTGCAAATACAACAAAAAAGCACTCTACGTGTGAATGCAGTCTATTTCAGCTACACGGGAGTGAAATAAACAACACTCATCAGGAGGATCCGTGGTGGTGTCTGGCGGCTGGCCTGCGTTGTCACGTTGATCTGAAAGGTCATCCTCTCATTGTACTTGTCTCTGCGCAGTGGAAACTCCCCATGATCTCTGACTGCAGAGGACGGATCACAGGCAGACAGATGGGCAGCGTTGATGTGATAACTCCGCGAGCTACGCAGCGTCTATAAGCTTTGTAGCGTGCATGTTAGGCTGTCTTTGACGAAGTGAAGTGAAAGTGCTTTATTCTGTTTTGTAGGTTTGAATGAATGAATATTCAATCAACAAGAAAAAAAAATAACTACATTGCATCCATCGGAAGAAAACTTCTTTGTAACCTCTTTTGGGCGGGAATGGCTTTCGGTGTTCTAAGCATTCTTTAGTTCTTGAAAAATATCATATCTACAAGCTCATAGCGCGCCACCGAGTGGCATGCTATGAGCTTGTAGTTCTGCTATTTTTGAAAAATTGAGAAAATGTGACGCAAATCGTTTTTGAATATTCTGTCCCAGTGAATGTTATTGCTTCTGTCGGGGGAGTCGCTGGAACTACATATTTTCAGATGGTGGTCGGGAGCCGTGTACAGATGTTTTTCGGGGTCCTTGACATGAAATATTGAGGACCACAAACTAGTGACATGAGTTTTTTCAGAAAACTTTCAGCATTTATAATCAGTTATCAGGTCAAGATGGATATATTTTCTGAAAAGTAGCCACTTTGGACTTTATTGTATGTGTTTTTCCCCCCCCCCTGGCAGTGACGGTAGCCCGATACACACACTATATGTTCCTCCGTCTTCTCTTCCTTCCTACCATGATCCATCCATCCTTCCTCCCTCATCCCCTCATCATCCTCCAGTGTTTGTTTTCCCTGGTTGTGTCCCATGCAGTGACATTAGCCGTAGTAATCCTATTGCGGAGCTCATCAGGCCCAGAGCCGGGGCGGGTTCCAGGGGGTTCAGCCGTTACCATGGGGATCACATGGATGCCTAATTAAGCTTGTTAAGGCTCGTTATTAAAGCTCGTTAAATCCCATCCCTGACATGGCGGCGCAGCTCCCGGTGTCTGACTTTACTAATTCATACACTATTACACACACGTCCTGTACGTGTCCTGCCAGTGCCTACATACACATGCACGCGCTCGCACACACACACATCCATCCACACTCGAGGCCTACTGTGCTTCAGTGGATGTAATTAAAGCTCACAGCAATGGTTAATTCATAACTCCGTCTCATGATGGTGTCGCGTGGTGAAACCAGCAGATCTGCGAGCTCACGCCGCCGCGTGTGACAACGCATTATAGATCGCCTCATTCCGATCACCCGATGCGGTCGTACGAGGATGTGTAAACGGGGCATAATT